>CM060266.1:18407092-18733352 GCA_030684275.1 Acipenser oxyrinchus oxyrinchus
CATGCTGTCCTCCGAAGCGTGTGCTGTCAGCCGACCGCATTTTTACACACTGCAGACTCACCATGCAGCCACCCAGAGCTACAGCGTCGGAGGACAACGAAGCCCTAGGCAGCTTACAGGCAAGCCCGCAGGCACCCAGCCAGACTAAAGGGGTCGCTGGTGCGCGGTGAGCCGAGGGCACCCTGGCCGACCTAGCCCTCCCTCACCCCAGGCGGCACTCGGCCAATTGAGCGATATTTTGGGCCAATTGAAATATTTTGTATTAGTGCCATAGAACAGGAGAATATATTTGTTTTACGATTGAGTGTACTCATTAATAATGGTAAATTGCAGTCTGTATTCAATCCCAGTATAAACAAGCACTGTAAGGACGTGTATCATGTGAAAGATCCTATAATGACACACTTAGATTTTTTAGCTAGCTGTTTGGATAGCCTGAATTTAAGATCATCACATGTTTTCTATCACCTCAAACCAGGCCCACCACCAGCCCCCCAAAAACGTACGCACAATTCTCATTTAATATGATGTATTTTTCATACGACTCAATTCAATAAATGTATTGATAGAGAGCAGCAACAAAGTAATCAAACAAGCTAAACTAATTCCATGTCTTCCATACATGCACAGCAGAGGACTGCTCACAGAAGCATCTGATTTAAAGCAGGTTTCATATATTTTTAATAAGACTCCACGCAGCTGAAAACCCATTTTTAATCCAAGTGCTAATCTGACTCATTTTGGAACCAGGTAGTAAGTGTGGCCTTTCTCAAATTACTATAAAGTTGTTCCTGGATCCGTTTCAGTTTAGCATCGTTAGTTACATTTTTAACGGTAAATACAGCTCACATTTAAATTTGGTTTACACACAGTAATGAATAAGCACAACAGGCATGCAACGGTTTTCAGGAATAAATACAAATATTATTTTGAGAATGGACTTTTATTTCGAACAAACATCTCACAAAGTAAAAATGTAAAATAAATAACCAGATTACAAAGTGAAGCCATAGCATAATATTACACGTATTCATTTTGTAAAAAAAAAACCAAACAAACAAAAAAAGCCGCAAACATTAACAGAACTTAAGCTTACTGGCACTGTGGTTCTAAACAACATCGAGGAGTTGAATGTTTTCCCTAGATAAGAGCCATCAACAAAAAATGTCAAAATAGCACTGAAATTTTTGAGAAAACCTAAAGAGTTCACCTGGGAGTGCTGGTTTGCTCTTGAAATAATAGAATGTGCTGTTCAGACACAAACACAGCTGGTTGTTACAGACAGAGGCACAACCTATTCGTACGTTTCCAGATTGTTCCAAAAAACTTACACCATGTGTCATTGGCAACACAAAAGTTATGTAAAACATATATATCTATAAGAATCAGTCAGATGTTTCTGAAAATGAAGGAAGAGGAGGTGGTTTAACGTTCAATTATGGATAAGACGGTATTTTTTTCACAGTAAAAAATGCTTATTTCACAGTCTAAAAATAGGTATTTCAAGATATTTGACGATTACATTTAAAATGTAGGATTTTCTCTATGTTGTTATACAATAAATGTTCCAAAATATTTATGCTTACCTGAAAAACAGTAAATGCTAAATTGTATAATATTTCAATTTTATGTCCACCTTTTAAAGGCATTCTATTTTCATCATCGTTGAATTATCAAATAAAATAAAAACACAAATAAATGCAAAAAATACAACAGGCATGTGAAATGTCCCCTTTCTGTACTGGACTGAGCAATCTTTAGTGGAAGTATTTTCGATCTTTGATGCAGCTGGTGTTATTTCAAACATGGGAATTTTCACTGAGAACTACAAATTACACAGCAATGGGTAAATGTCACAGAAATCTGAAATCTGTGATAACCTTGAAAAAAAAAATACAGCCTTAGGCAAGGATGATTGTAAGTATGTTTTCAGCCGTCGAAGGCATAAGAAGCAGCGCACAGCAGGAGCATTGGACACTGGGATAGTAAGGTAGGTTATTTTAAGATATAATGTGTGGCTTGCTTTTATGTAGGGCACAGAGCATAACAGCAGCTAAACACTGTGTGCTAAAAAAGTGCTTCCCCCCTCCACTTCTAAAAGTGGTCCCCCCTGGCCCCCCCAGCTCCGGCACCCCTGCCTGGCAGTGGGCCTGGTTCAAATGCTGCTAATAAACTCATGTTAAAAGAACTGGTGGAAAAAATAACTGGTGGAAAAAAGAACAACAATTCACAATCCCTTCAGTAACTAAGCTAAGAACAGTGGCTTGGCCATAATGGATTTCTAAATACCATCTTTCTCTTGTTTCATTTACAGCTGAAAGACTCATTGGAAATCCACATTACACAGGTTTTAAAGAATGCGGATGCTCTGCTACTTTACAGATGATGAACTTAATTGGTTTCAAGGCAATTGTTAAGTTTTAAAGCAAATGAACATTTGCCAACTGAAACAATAATCTAATGGAATTAACTTTATGTCCTTGCAATCATTCCTGCCAAAGGATGCTTCTTAGAAAGAATAAAAACTATTTTATTTTTCTTATTCTTAGGAGACTATTATAATCTGTGTTCCCCTTTAGACGTGTTTTATTTCTAAAGCTGTTTTTTTTTTTTTGCATATGTGAGTGTGAATAAGATTAGATATATTTCTGCTTTGGACTTTTTTTGATCTTCATGTCATTTTGTGATACACAGTGTGCGAGCATTAGACTTTTTAAAAACCCTGTTATGTAAAATGTATGAAAACACACAAGTTGTTTAAGGATTTATAATAAGAAAATAATAAAGCGATCAATCAATACATGTTTTTAAACACTTCTAAACAGCTGCGATGAAACAGGCTATAGCAATAACAGTCTTATGGGAAAATCTAATGAAAGCATTTCTGTTAAACCCTATGTCAGGATGTGAGTGGTGCAGGAATGAGGGGAATTCTAAACAAAGGGTCTTTGTAGAAACGATGCAATTATTCATTTTCATTGGTGACAGCGTGCACACTCTCACTCTCACACACACACACACACACACATGCACGCACGCACGTACGCACCCATGCACACACACACACGCACACACGCACACACACATGTCCTTTCACCAAGATGGCCGATTTCCGGTTCCGTCATACCATCGAGTTGGCCCATCCCTGTGAAGGGGTACCACCAACCTTACTTAGCGCTCTCCCAGGTTGGGAGGTAGATTTGCAATGCATATACATTCTCTCTTGTTCACACCATAAAATAAACATGTACCTCTTTATAAATTACTGGAGTTAACAGGGTTATTATTTAAAGTTGATGCACAACCCTTGTCATGATTTAAGACTACACATGCTTCACAAAAGTATATCTTTAGAAATACTTGAAGAAATGTAATACATTCAATGACAAATGTTTTGACTGGAAGTCTTTTCAGTGTCTTCAAGTTCTTTCAGTATTTCTAAATTCAGCTCTTTTGAGTGTTTAATAGTGATGGATGAATATATATATTTGCAGAATTCTATGTACCACTGTCCACTTGTGGATTTTTGCTAATTTTAAGGTCATTTTTTCTACATCCATATCCTAATGTGAGGTGCCATATTTAAACAATATCATCTTTTCATTTGAATAGCTCATAATGGTTAACAACGTATGAATACGAAAGTTGTTTAAAGATGGGGCTAGAACATTAAAACATAGATGCAAAGTAAGTCAATGCAAAATAAGGTAGATGAAAAATAAATAGGAACTTGAAATGATCAAAATTGCACAAGTAGGTCTTAATAGGATTGTAGGGATGTGGGGAAATAAGAATGTGGCAACAAACAAATTAAGAATGTGGCAGCACACAAATAAATCCTATTCCATTAAAAGTGAAACAACATTATAGTAGATATTTTGTCTGTCAATTGTACGCAAAATCCACATTTTATACCCCTGTATAGCCTTGTCTTTTCTCAAAGATGACTAAACGGCATTCTGCCTGTAACAAAACAAATGAACTGTGTTTAGTCTAGATTCACAGCCCTGTGGCTATAGGACTACTTCTGCAAGTTTAGTGTTTTGCAGCTGGTGTTTCACGTTATTATTAACTAGTCCTTTAGTAGACACTATTATCCAAAGCGACTTACAGAGACTAGGGGGTGAACAATGCATCACAGCTGCTGCTGCATAGTCACTGACAATAGAACCTCAGTTTTACATCTCATCTGAATGACGGAGCACAAGGAGGCATACACTATCATTTTTACGCAGACGACACTCAAATCTATATTAATTCTAAACCTGATATCAATGTTGCTGCCTCTGCCCTAACTGCCTGTATCTCTGATATAAAAAATTGGATGTTGCAACATTTTTTACATTGCTGTTAGGTACTCCCCGCCAGCTAGGTAAAACCAATGCTTTAAATCTGTCTTTTGATGGAACCATGCTTGAGTTCAGATCTAAGATGAAAAATTGGGGTGTGATTTTCGATCCTGGGTTAACTTTTGAATCGCAAGTGCTGAATTATTATTATTATTATTATTTATTTATTAGCAGACACCCTTATCCAGGGCGACTTACAATTATTACAAGATATCACATTATTTTTACATACAATTGCCCATTTATACAGTTTTTTTTTTTTTTTTACTGGCGCAATCTACGTAAAGTACCTTGCTCAAGGGTACAGCAGCAGTGTCCCCCACCTGGGATTGATCCCACGACCCTCCGGTCAAGAGTCCAAAGCCCTAACCACTACTGTCAAGGTTTCTTTTTTTCACCTTAGAAATATTGCCAGACTGTGTCCCATGCTTTCTCTACCTGCAGCTGAAAAACTGGTTCATGCCTTTGTTTTCTCCAGGATCGATTACTGTAACGCCCTGCTCACTGGGGTGTCTAATAGCATCCTCACTAAAATTCAATTTGTTCAAAACTCTGCAGCCAGAATTTTGTCTCGGTCCCGCTCAAGAGATCACATCACTCCTGTCTTAGAGGCCTTGCACTGGCTGCCTATCAGGTTTAGAATTGATTTTAAAATTTTAATGCTGACATATAAGGCTCTTCATGGGCGAGCTCCGACTTATCTGTGAGATCTTTTAGCTTTTTATTTGCTTGTGCTTTTTTATGTATAATCTGTTTATTTATTGCTGTGCTATTGATTGTGAAGCGCTCTGAGATGACTGCTTTTAAGGGTGCTAGACAAAATAAAGTTTATTATTATTATTAATGACTTGCTCAAGGTCACAAACAGTGAGTCAGTAGCTGAGCTGGGATTGAACCAAGAACCTCCTGGTAAAAAGCCCCTTTCTCTTACCACTTGACCACCAAGCTCCAGTTACATACACAGTGGCATTAAATGGATAAGTGTGGGTCAAACAAGTACGGTGCTAATTGTATCTTCAAATCGCTTCTCTCAGCATTAGAATGACAAAGAAGATAGCTCAGTGGCAGTGTGTTGAGATAAAGCTTGTGATGTGAAATGTAAAAGCAATAATCCCGCCATATTCATTCATTCAACACCTTCAAGTAGATGTTATCAAAATCCAAATTACTAAGAACCACTAGAGCTGATATCCTGTTTGGATCTGAATTGAATGGATATTGTTCCTTGGTGTCTTTTTACTAAATATTTTCAAAGTTTAGGTATCTGTGCACTCTGCACTGTGCTGTAGTTAACCAGGGTGTCAGAATTCAGGTAAGATAAATACAATCTTGTGGAAGGGTTGTGTTGCGGTCAAGGCAGCTAGCAGCAGGAATAGCAGAGATTGCATTGCAAGCACTTATTCTGAACACTTTTATTATTTAACAAATAAACAAAATAGCTAAACAAAAATATAAAATGAAAGCACCAAGCTAAAGCTATCCCAGTGCAGGGATAAGGGTCACAGCCTGCTACTCTCACTCCTCCCTTAAACTGACTCAGCCAGAACATCCAAACCATGTGGCTTAATTGACAATCAATAAATCAATTAGGACCTGGCCACATTCTGCACATGTTTTTCCAGGGTTGGGGTTTTAACTTCATCATTGAGGTTGCAAAAAAGAGTTTTTTTGTTTTTTTTTCAATTCTCATTCAAACAATAACAACATCATTGCAAGTGTTCTGTATAGTGTATATATATATATACAGTACTGTGCAAAAGTTTTAGGCAGGTGTGAAAAAATGCTGTAAAGTAAGAATGCTTTCAAAAATAGACATGTTAATAGATTATATTTATCAATTAACTAAATGCAAAGTGAGTGAACAGAAGAAAAATCTAAATCAAATCCATATTTGGTGTGACCACCCTTTGCCTTCAAAACAGCATCAATTCTTCTAGGTACACTTGGACAAAGTCAGGGATTTTGTAGGCATATAGTCAGGTGTATGATTAAACAATTATACCAAACAGGTGCTAATGATCATCAATTCAATATGTAGGTTGAAACACAATCATTAACTGAAACAGAAACAGCTGTGTAGGAGGAATAAAACTGGGTGAGGAACAGCCAAACTCAGCTAACAAGGTGAGGTTGCTGAAGACAGTTTACTGTCAAAAGTCATACACCATGGCAAGACTGAGCACAGCAACAAGGCACAAGGTAGTTATACTGCATCAGCAAAGTCTCTCCCAGGCAGAAATTTCAAGGCAGACAGGGGTTTCCAGATGTGCTGTCCAAGCTCTTTTGAAGAAGCACAAAGAAACGGGCAACGTTGAGGACCGTAGACGCAGTGGTCGGCCAAGGAAACTTACTGCAGCAGATGAAAGATACATCATGCTTACTTCCCTTTGCAATCGGAAGATGTCCAGCAGTGCCATCAGCTCAGAACTCAGAAAACAGTGGGACCCTGGTACACCCATCTACTGTCCGGAGAAGTCTGGTCAGAAGTGGCCTTCATGGAAGACTTGCGGCCAAAAAGCCATACCTCCGACGTGGAAACAAGGCCAAGCAACTCAACTATGTACGAAAACACAGGAACTGGGGTGCAGAAAAATGGCAGCAGGTGCTCTGGACTGATGAGTCAAAATGTGAAATATCTGGCTGTAGCAGAAGGCAGTTTGTTCGCCGAAGGGCTGGAGAGCGTACATGAATGAGTGTCTGCAGGCAACAGTGAAGCATGGTGGAGGTTCCTTGCAAGTTTGGGGCTGCATTTCTGCAAATGGAGTTGGGGATTTGGTCAGAATTAATGGTCTCCTCAATGCTAAGAAGTACAGGCAGATACTTATCCATCATGCAATACCATCAGGGAGGCATCTGATTGGCCCCAAATTTATTCTGCAGCATGACAACAACACCAAACATACAGCGAAAGTCATTAAGAACTATCTTCAGCGTAAAGAAGAACAAGGAGTCCTGGAAGTGATGGTATGGTCCCCACAGAGCCCTGATCTCAACATCATCGAGTCTGTCTGGGATTACATGAAGAGAGAGAAGCAACTGAGGCTGCCTAAATCCACAGAAGAACTGTGGTTAGTTCTCCAAGATGTTTGGGCCAACCTACCTACCGAGTTCCTTCAAAAACTGTGTGCAAGTGTACCTAGAAGAATTGATGCTTGATGCTGTTTTGAAGGCAAAGGGTGGTCACACCAAATATGGATTTGATTTAGATTTTTCTTCTGTTCACTCACTTTGCATTTAGTTAATTGATAAATATAATCTATTAACATGTCTATTTTTGAAAGCATTCTTACTTTTTACAGCATTTTTTCACAGCTGCCTAAAACTTTTGCACAGTACTGTATATACTGTATATATGATACAGATGCATTGCCCCAGTCATTTGGCACTTTCTTTTGCATAATACAATCTGTAAAAATATGTGACAGTATTTTTCTTTATGTCTAACCTAAGATATATGTCAATTGTTATGCCGTCTTCTCCGAGTGCCTTTCCTGTCTTCATATGTTTGATAGCATGTTTCATTTCTTCCGGTAAAACGTCTGGAACTTCTTCGGGTTGCGTTTTTCCATCTCGTCTTTGTCATCTGTTACGTTGCTTGGGATTCATCGACTATGAAAAAGCCTTTGACTGTTTACACAAGATCTGTATTAAGCTCTCTGAAAAAACAAGGAATTGAGAAAACGTACAGACTTGATCAGCACCAGATACAAGAATGCAACATCTACAGTAAGACTCCATAAAAACAGCAACAAAATCAAGATTAAAAAACAAGTTTGTCAAGGAGATACAATTTCTACAAAGCTCTTCTTGGCCACCCTAGAAGACATTTTCAAAACACTGGATTGGGAAAATAAGGGGCTGAAGATCAATGGAGCCTACTTGAATCACCTACGATTTGCTGACGATATCATCATATTTACAACGTGCCCAGAAGAATTACAAACAAGAATACAAGAACTACACAAGGCTAGCATCAAAGCGGGTTTGAAAACGAACCTGAAGAAGACTCAAGTCATTTTCAATAAATATATCACTTCACAGGCAATTGAAATCAATGGGATCAAGCTTGAAGAAGTCAATAACTATGTATACTTAGGACAGTTAGTTTTGGCAACGGAGAACCAAATGTGCGAAATCAACAGAAGAGCAAAAATGGTCTGGAGTGCCTTTGGAAGATTAAGCATGGTTCTGAAAGGGAAACTACCCTTATGCCTCAAGCGGAAAGTCTAACTTACGGATGCAAATCCTGGACCCTCAATGCAAAAATGACACAAAAATTACAAATGACTCAACGGAGTATGGAAAGATGCATGCTGGGAATAACAAGAAGAGACAGGAAAAGGAAGGAATGGATAAGAGTGCAAACAAAAGTATGCAATGTTATTATAAGAGCGAAAAAACTGAAATGGCAGTGGGCTGGACATGTAACATGAAGAACAGACCATCGCTGGACCAAGGAGATACTAGACTATAACAGAAATTCTATTAAATGAGGGTAAACTGTAAATTAAGCTAAACTTGTTGGCAATAAAGTAACAATAAGAAATGTTGGTCTAATAAGCATATCCTTTGGAGTCGTTTTGGACTAATTTGTTCACGATAATTCATATAAGTTTACTGTATACAGGGCTCCCGAGTGGCGCATCCAGTAAAGGCGCTCCACGCAGAGTGCAGGATGTGCCTTATAGCCTGGAGATCGCAAAGTTCGAATGTGTCACAGCCAACCGTGACCAGGAGTTCCTAGGGGGTGGCGCACAATTGGCTGAGCGCTGCCCGGGTAGGGAGGGCTTAGGTTGGCAGGGGAATCCACGACTCACCACGCATCACCAACCCCTGTGGCCGATAGGGCGCCTGTGGTTCTGCAGTGGAGCTGCCAGATCTGTGTTGTCCTCCGGCACTATAGGTCTGGTGGCATCACTGTGGATCTGCAGTGCGAAAAATGACGGCTTGGCAGGAGCACGTTTCGGAGGACGCGTGTTCCAGCCGCCGTTTCCCGGCGGGGGGGTTGCGAGCGGTGAGCCGCAAGTTGACTGTATATTTTTCTATCGTACTGTAATGGATCTCCTAGTGGCTGAGGATTTAATAATACTGACATCAGTATAAGATATGTACTCTTGACTAAAGAGCTGTTTAGTTGAATGATAAGACATTAGTCTATGAACTCCATGGTTTGTGGTTCACGTCCAGACCTTGTCTTTCAATTTCTTATTGCTTGATGACGCATGGCACTATATTTCTTTATGATCTTATAAACAATTAAGGTGCCGGACTGAAAAACTATGAGAACAAGCGTCTCTTCCATGTACTAATACATACTTCTAATGTATGAAGCACAGATGCACTGTGATCCTAATTAAGCAGTAATGTTTCCTTATCTGTGTTTTTGTCATTACACGGTTACATCGTCTTTTGTTTTAAGGACTTCAGATTGTGTTCTTATGTAGAAGCTGAAATCTTGTATCTGATAAGTCACAGCTGTTTTAGCATATTCTGTAGAAACTAATCTATAGTAAAAGGTCAGAAAATCATTTGTCTAGCACGTAAACAAACACTGCTTAGTCACAAATGACTTAATTCATCTCTGCATTGAACAATCCAAGACGTGGAAAGCTTTGTTTTTTTCCCTATCTTTTGAGAATATCTGTAAGAAAAGTAAGTTGTTTGCCAAACATCTTGGAAACCATAGTCTTTTAAAGGTTTCTTATGCAACTTAATTTCCTTGGTTGGCAAGTTCACGTTTGGAAAGTTGGCAGTACCGTACTGGAAAACACAAAGTAGGGTGAAATCCTTTTGTTTGAGATCAAATACATCAAGGTTTTGTAACTAGCATTGTGCAGCGTGCTAGGGGTGCATGTGAAGTATTGTTGTTTACGAGTGCCATGCCTGACAATAAAGTAAGATAAGACAGTGCACATGGTGTATACATTAGGTGTTTTGACAAAATAAAATGCCAGAGGCATTGCTGAAGAAAAGCAGGCTGGCACATGATCACCAGGTGTTAAGTTTATAGCCTGGCAGAAGTAAACAATTTCTATTTACTGACGGTGTATACTGTAGGTCTCTCCACCAATTGTTAGTTATGTTCTGAGGCAAGGGTATCATTTTATAACAGCATGTGCAAAAACAACTGAAATAAACATTTCATAATCCCCACTTTGAAGTCTATATTAGCTTCAAGTGTCATTTTAATAGTTGTATAAACAGTTGCACTCGCTGACCAAGGTAGCATGACTGACGGTACAAAAGGGGGCGTGGCTAAGCGATCTGTTCCTTTGTTATGGTTGAGAGAGAAGCGCTGAAGGAAAATAAAAAGTAACCGTGAGTTTTTAGTGTTTGCTTGTTGTGTCGTTTTTAATTATACTCGTTTGTTCTTATTAGACGGTTAACATGTACCGGGAGCTGTCGCTTAAGGCCAGCACCAACCCGGACAGCACTTCACACTGTGCAATAATAAATTGTATTTCACCAGTTGCACGTTAGCACTCACTCTGGACTTGTGATCGTGTGTGTGTCTTTGTGTGTGTTTATACTGTGTTTATTATTTCAGGACTGTAACCTGTGGTTTCACTGTGCAGTACACATTGCTGTGTATTGCCTGGGATTATTATTTACGGTCGCCATGACCTGGATTAAAAATGGAAGCAATAAAGAACTGTTTGGACCGTGAACTTTGTTGTCTGTCATCTGTTATGCATTACATCACCTCTACACCTGTGCACTGCAAATCACTTTACCACAGATGGTCTACTCTGATTTTCTTTCCTTTGTGAGGGATAAAAACTCAACACATTAACTGAACTATATTAATCATTTTAACAGTGTTACAAGTGAATCCCAAGGGGTTGTGTACTGAATATCTGAAGTCCTGAATCTAGTTAAATAGCAGATAAATAACTTTGTACATGCAGTATTTCAGGCAGGGAAACAGACACATTTGGAGGTCTGCCTGTGGAACTTTGTACAGAAACACAAATCCTGGGATTTGTCTTTGTTTAAATACAAGAAAGATAGTTATAACAGCAGACCATACCATTCTACAGTGTACTATAGCAGGGGTTCTCAACCAGGGGTCTGCGGCCCCCTAGGGGGCCTTGAGCAGGTTTCAAGGGGTTCTCCAAAAATAAACTAGAGAATGTGTTATTTTCCCTGCATGCTTATGACACGCTGAAACCCATTAGCTTCAGCATGTCATAAGCATGTGCAGAAATGAACGCGTTCTCAGGGTATGTAACACGTTCTCGGTGTAATAGAGCAATTTCAGCTGGGGCATGACAGATTACAATGTATGGATACATTTTTAATTCGACCATCGCAACAAAACAGCAAAATCCACAGAATGATGATACAGAACTTCCTTCAGGTTCAACCGTAAGGGCTGAAGAACAGCGAGGAGGTGGTGTTGTGAGTGAAAAACATAAAGCCATTATTAACCCTGCAAAATTAAGGAAATATGAAGACAGCTACTTGAATTTCAGTTTTATTTGTACTGGAAGTGGAGATATACCTCAACCGCAGTGTGTAATTTGTACTGTCCAATGAATGTTTGAAACCCTCCAAATTACAGAGACATTTAATTACCAAGCATGAAATATATAAAAATAAAGGAAGACTTTTTGTTTGCAAGGAGCTCAAGACAACAACAAAGTCAGACGATATTTTTAAACTGTTAGATGATTTTATGACTTCAGCAGAAATCAGCCGAACTAATTGCATTGGGGTCTGCACTGCACCATTCCTTGCTCATGCATACAGAGCTGAGATGACTATCTCGAGGCAGCATGCTTACCAGTATATTTAATCTCAAGGAAGAGTTACGCACTTTCTTAGCTGATAAGAAACCCAAACTTGTCGAAGTGCTGAAAGATGACGTGTGGTTGGCAAAGCTTGGTTACCTCACAGACATATTCAGTGAAATGGATAAGCTGAATAAAACTGTGCAACGTGGGAGCACTCATTTTATTGCCCAACATGAAATAATTGACGCGTTCAAAAGGAAACTACAACTCTGGAAAGTTTGTGTCTGTGGGGGGGACTACTGATATGTTTGAGCTCTTACTTTCTTTCATTCAGTAACGAAACATTGACTTTGACGTAATCAAACCGCAGCTGGCTGTGCATCTGTCTGGTCTAAACAAATGTAATACTTTCTTTCCTGAACTCACGACGGAACAAGCCTCTACACACCTGTGGGCTACAAACCCCATTAGTGAGAATATTGAAGCTAAACTGCCACCCTCTGTCCCATCAAAGCTGTTAGAAGAGCTCTCTCAGAACCAAGTTCAGTGAAATGCTGCTGGAGACATTGTGGTGTGAGTGCTCTGATGAATACAGCACTGCTTCTTCTGCAGCACTGAAAGTGTTGGGCCCATTCAGTACAACCTACTTATATGAAACCAGATTTTCAGCCATGACATCGATGAAAACAAAGTACCGAGCCAGGATGAACATTGACCATGACATGACATGCGTGTGTGCTTGGTGAAGATACCTCCACGTCTTGACAGAATTGTTGCTCAGCACCAGCAACAAGTTTCACATTGAGTAAGTAAAACAAAAATATTATAAGACTCCCATTGCATAGCAGTTTGATCCATTCTTGATGTGTGTGTATGTTTCTTCAGTTCAGATACTGTATCAAAAGGGAGAGACAGAAACAGAAGTTAGAGTTAGAACAACACCGGTACTGTATTTACTGTAGAAACAGAGCATGAATCACTAGTATACGGAATTGGGGGACATGCTGCCTTTTCGCGAGGGAGCACTGTATATATAATGTATATGGTGGGCCGTGGAATTTTTATAATGGGATGGGGGTGGTCTTAGAAGCAAAAAAGGTTGAGAACCCTTGTACTATAGTATTGTAACCAAGTATTACTCCATACTAAGGTAGAACTTATTAGTACTTATTAGTAGACAAACGTTTCATCTAGTGCCTTCAACAGTGTAATATACCAGAGCATCCCAGATTCCAGTGAAAAGAATCGCTGAGTTTACAGTCTACACACATATATCCAACTCTTAATGAGCAGTCACACACAGATATAGACTGCCTGGCCAATTTATTAGGACCTGTCTACCTGCTTGTATTTGGCCCTGGTGTGGGGCATGTTCTTCTGGTATACCCTGGGTCCCTTGATTACTTTGGAAGCTGGAACGAATGGTGTAGTTTACATAAGCATTGTTGCATCAAGTCCACAAAGAAATGCTGCACTTATACCCTGACGGCAATGGCTGCTTTCAAGACGATAATGCACCCATCCACCATGCCAGAAATGTGCACAAATGGTTTGAGGAACATGACAGAGATTTCAGGCATCTTCCATGGCCACCCCCGCTTGAGAACCCCTGCTATAGTACACTGTAGAATGGTATGGTCTGCTGTTATACCTATTTTTCTTGTATTTAAACAAAGACAAATCCCAGATGAAGCTGAACAATGTATTTGTCATCACGATCTTCTGCCTACCTCTCTGCACCAATTGAGTGAAATATTAATGACTGAATGGATCCGCAGAGACACCTTCCAGCGCCTTGTGGTCTATGCCACAGCGTATCAAGGCTGTGATCGGGGCACATGGTGGCCCAATCCTATATTAAGTACAGTTCCTTAAAATGGTTAGTTCATTAAGGCAAAGACACAATTCAGGTGCACAATACAAGAATTTAGATATCTGTCAATCTCATGTAACCACTGGATACAGTGTATAGAAGACATGATTAAATAGAATCAAATTCATGTGTGGCATTTTTCAGATCATCTTTATATATGTTCCATATGTGATGGCACCTCCCAGTACAGCTTTAACCAAGGATAATATTTATTGAGCAGAAGCCTTGTTGTAACCACGCATGATTCTATTGCACACAGTGGCATGCTTAATGAATATGGCTGTGAAGCTCCGGCTTGCTAAAGTCTGAAAAAGATTCAATCTTTCCCACATGTTTAATCTGGCGTGAAAGCTGTTAATGCAAAACCAGTTACCCTTGGGAGGGTTTGGATTGGAATGGAATAGAAAATGTTATTACCAGAAGGGTTTTCAATGCACATCACTTGTACTTTCAGTGTTTACAAATTACACACTCAGCAACTGAAACAAGTACTAACTCAGCTTCCATCTCACAATACAGCCATAACCAATATTCAAATATAGAATACCGACTTCACACATTGCACACAATAGTTATTGCTTTTAACTTTCCTACCCTTAACTATCTTGTTTTTTTTTCCTCCTCCCCTGTCACACTTTTCTTCTATGAAGGTATACCATTCTCCTCCATGTTGCACCCTAGGTATTGCAGTCCTCCCAACTGTGCTGGACAGGGTCTCTTTAGAGGAAATATTGAACAGTGGAAGAGCAGATTAGCACAGCACGCGTTCGGTGAATTGGATTCTCAGTTAAGAAGTAGTGTTGTAGCTCTATAATGTTGTACCTTCTGAGATGTTTCAAAGTAAAAACAATAATGTCTTCTAAATGCAAGGTGTACAAGGCTAGCAGGAGTAGTGATTGTGCAGCTATGGCAAAAAGTTTTGCATCACCCTATAGCATGAACTAATTTTGCTTCACAAAGTCGAATGAAACCTGGTGAATAATGTTACGTTAACATATTGAATTATATACCACTTCTCAGTTTTCCATATACTTAATGAAAAATGGGAAAATCTAACATGAAATACTGTACTACTATTATGGCTTCCGGTAGAGTTTTGCAATATCATTTTGTAGTTTTTTGACTACATGATGTTAAAACCTTTTTTTTGGTATTATGTCTCAATGCTAACATTTTAGGTTATACAAAACTTTTGGCCATAGCTGTAGACATATTCAGATAGACATAAACAACAAGAGGTGTCACTTATCTAAACACAAACTTGTTTTGCTAAATATCAATGTGTGTCTTTGGATCACAGTTGCTTACTTGTTCACTCTCCATGAAGCTACTGTATTTTGTTATAAACAGTCCACAGGATTGACAAGCAGGGTTAAGCAATAAGGCAACTGTATCAGCTTTATCTGGTGATCATCGGAAACACAATGTTTTCTTTTTCTTGCAGTTTCAATGCTGTCCAATGTTGCCTACAGTGAAGAGCGTCCCTTTATTCAAAACACAAAGCATGTACTTTGGCAAGAAACACAGACATGCAGATGCAAATACAATTTTAGATTCCATTTATAATGCAATCAAACCTAGTGATTGCAATCAAAATCTGAAACAGGACTGGAAAAAAAAGACAAGCCAACCAGGAAAAAACTCAACGAATATGTAAATAAGCAAAGCCCTCTCACATTGATTTGTGTATGCTAATCTGTGACAGGGTGGCCAATAAATCATTCTCACATGGCTGGAATGGAAGGAGCCAGGGGCCAATTTTTTATGCAGGGATGTGGAATTGTAGCCCTACCTCTGCCAAACCACGACAAAATACAGTAGTGTGCAAATGTATATTTGATACGTCATTTATATCCTTTATATACCTACCTTCATGAAAACCTCTGGGTGTGAGAATTTCAATTTTCGGTCAGTAATCAGTGATATAAAAACTCACGTGTGAACATTTTAGA
The DNA here is from genome assembly GCA_030684275.1 of Acipenser oxyrinchus oxyrinchus. NCBI lineage: Eukaryota > Metazoa > Chordata > Actinopteri > Acipenseriformes > Acipenseridae > Acipenser > Acipenser oxyrinchus. Next base: position 18,423,003 of record CM060266.1, read on the forward strand.
CCACTTTGTGCTTTAATTAGACATCTTAAACAACTTCTAAAAAGTCGAATGCATTTTGCAACTTAGAAACATAAGAAACATAAGAAAGTTTACAAACGAGAGGAGGCCATTCAGCCCATCTTGCCCGTTTGGTTGTTAGTAGCTTATTGATCCCAGCAATCTCATCAAGCAGCTTCTTGAAGGATCCCAGGGTGTCAGCTTCAACAACATTACTGGGGAGTTGGTTCCAGACCCTCACAATTGTCTGTGTAAAAAATTGCCTCCTATTTTCTGTTCTGAATGCCCCTTTATCTAATCTTCATTTGTGACCCCTGGACCTTGTTTCTTTTTTCAGGTCAAAGAAGTCCCCTGGGTCGACATTGTCTATACCTTTTAGTATTTTGAATGTTTGAATGAGATCGCCGCGTAGTCTTCTTTGTTCAAGACTGAATAGATTCAATTCTTTTAGCCTGTCTGCATATGACATGCCTTTTAAACCTGGGATAATTCTGGTTACTCTTCTTTGCACTCTTTCTAGAGCAGCAATATCCTTTTTGTAACGAGGTGACCAGAACTGAACACAATATTCTAGGTGAGGTCTTACTAATGCATTGTAAAGTTTTAACATTACTTCCCTTGATTTATATTCAGCACTCCTCACAATATATCCTAGCATCTTGCTGGCCTTTTTTATAGCTTCCCCACAGTCAACATAAACTCCTAGGTCTTTTTCATAGTTCCCTTCTTCAATTTCAGTATCTCCCATATGATATTTATAATGCACATTTTTATTGCCTGCATGCAATACTTTACACTTTTCTCTATTAAATTTTATTTGCCATGTGTCTGCCCAGTTCTGAATGCTGTCTAGATCATTTTGAATGACCTTTGCTGCTGCAACAGTATTTGCCACTCCTCCTATTTTTGTGTCGTCTGCAAATTTAACGAGTTTGCTTACTATACCAGAATCTAAATTATTAATGTAGATTAGGAATAGCAGAGGACCTAATACTGATCCCTGCGGTACACCACTGGTTACCTCGCTCCATTTTGAGGTTTCTCCTCTAATCAGTACTTTCTGTTTTCTACATGTTAACCACTCCCTAATCCATGAGCATGCATTTCCTTGAATCCCTACTGCGTTCAGTTTGAGAATTAATCTTTTATGCAGGACTTTGTCAAAAGCTTTCTGGAAATCTAAATAAACCATGTTGTATGCTTTACAATTATCCATTTTCAATGTTGCATCCTCAAAAAAGTCAAGTAGGTTAGTTAGACACGATCTCCCTTTCCTAAAACCATGCTGACTGTCTCCCAGGATATTGTTACCATATAGGTAATTTTCCATTTTAGATCTTATTATAGTTTCCATAAGTTTACATATCATAGAAGTCAGGCTTATTGGTCTGTAGTTACCTGGTTCGGTTTTGTCTCCCTTTTTGTGGATCGGTATTACGCTTGCTATTTTCCAGTCTGTCGGTACAACCCCTGTGTCAAGAGACTGTTGCATGATCTTGGTTAGCGGTTTGTAAATAACTTCTTTCATTTCTTTGAGTACTATTGGGAGGATCTCATCCGCCCAGGGATTTGTTTATTTTAAGAGATCCTAGTCCCTTTAACACTTCTGCCTCTGTTATGCTAAAGTTATTTAAAATTGATAGGAACAGGTCGACATGTGGGGCATGTTGTCCGTGTCCTCCTTTGTAAAAACCTGTGAAAAGTAATCATTTAATATATTTGCTATTTTTTTTTCTTCATCTATGATTTTGCCATTTGTGTCTCTTAGACATTTAACCTCCTCTTTGAATGTTCTCTTGCTGTTATAATATTGGAAAAACATTTTGGAATTGGTTTTAGCCCCCTTAGCAATATTGATTTCTATCTCTCTCTTGGCCTTTCTAACTTCCTTTTTGACTTGTGTTTGCAGTTCCAAGTACTCTTTCTATGTACTTTGTTTTTGGTCCCTTTTAAACGCTCTGTAAAGTGCCTTTTTTTGCTGAATATTTTTTTTAATTGAGCTTTTAAACCATTTTGGCCATTTTGTTTTAGATTTAGATTTGTCTACTTTTGGGATGTAATTGTTTTGCGCCTCTAGTACTACATTTTAAAAAAAACAGCCATCCTTTTTCTGTGGATGTTTTCTCTATTTTACTCCAATCTACTTCTGTTGGTCTCTGTTTCATACCTTCATAGTTTGCTTTTCTAAAATTGTAAACCTTAGCTTTAATCATTACTTTTTGGGTTTTAAAAAATACTTCAAATGAGACCATGTTGTGGTCTGAGTTTGCCAATGGCTCTCTGATCTCTGTTTTAGTTATTCTGTGTTCATTATTTGAAAAGACTAAATCAAGGCATGCCTCCCCTCTAGTCGGTGCCTTGCAAATTGCGTTAGGAAGCAGTCATTTGTCATTTCCACCATTTCAATTTCGTCCGTCGTGCCCCCATCGGTTTTCCCATTTTATATGGGGAAGTTGAAATCCCCCATTAGTATGGCTTCTCCTTTTCTAGACGCATTTCGAATGTCATTGTATAACAGATTATTTTGCTCAGCGTCTGAATTTGGCAGTCTATAGAATGCTCCTATTATTATGCCCTTTGAATTTGTGTCCATTATTCTGACCCATATTGACTCAGCATTGTTTTCTTTGTCCTGATTTAACACCTGGGCTTCAAGACTATTTCTTATGTATAGCGCTACCCCTCCGCCTCTTCTGTCCTGCCTGTCTTTCCTATATAGTGTGTACCCACTAATATTATATTCGTCTCCATCACTCTCAGACAAATAAATTTGCACACTGCTGTAAATGACAGGATTTCAGTCTATGATAATCATTTCTTTCCTAATCTGTTTTACAAAATGTCATTGAGGTTAGTTCACTAAACATCTAAGATAACTATTTCAGTAATTATATTGCATACATTATTTCATTATTTAAAGCAAGACTAACATTGAAATGTACTGCTTTTTCACAATTGTACAGTATTGTTCCCTCAATTGATGATGCAAGTCATCAGTTATTATTTAGAATAGGCTGAGCCAGAACCTGCATTTTTACAGAATATTTGGATTGCATCTGAATTTAATGGATTTGATTTGCATTAGAGAAAACCATGTATAAAAATTGCATAGTGAATGCAAGCATGTTCAGCATTAATTAGGCAACTCTCAGTAGTATCGACATGCATGGCTAGTCCACGCACAGTGCATGGATACAAATCCTGGTTATGTAAATTATGTTTTTTATTTTATTTTGTGTGGATTTTTTTCGTCACTGTTATGTCTATGAGCTATGGATGAACCATGGACACAGAACACAGACATAAAGATGGGAGGACATATACATAAAAATATCCAAACCTTTGTAATTGTATACATTTGCATCGATATTGGTTTCCAAAGCAAACCATCTGATACAGAACAGCACCCCACACTGAGTCGCCAAAATCCTCTTCATATACTGCGGCCCACTGACTTTCCTTTTAAGTCCCTCATCCCAGTACCAACCAGCTTCTGAAATCTAATGAGCTCATGCTGCTAGGTGGTATGGCTGAGTGAATTCTGTTAAGTGGCCTATTCAATGCAGTAAGAGTCATTCAATTCCCTTTTGGTACGTCCTAAAGGTTACTGCGCTATCCTGATAACCAGTTTGCAAACATCAGTTGCCAAAAACTTCTACAGGTTAAGAGACTGGAAAAGATCAGTTTATCCAATCCCAGTATAGACCTTCAGAAAATGCTTTAAAAATGTTACCATTTATCAGCATCATTTATCTACTCGACTAGTCTTCCACATGCAACTCATCAGTTATTTTCCCCATACCGGTGGCTCATGAATGGATTGTAGAACCAAATGCTGAAGCTGAAATGACGGCTTCAGTACTGCTGGATAGAAATAGAGGCTATAAATCTAAACATTTACACTGCAAGAAAAGTAATGAGCTTTGCAGTGCTTTACAGTAAGTCTGCCTATGTTCTTGATGCTAAAATAAGCCAATGACATAAATACGTCTGTAAGTGGATAGGCTAGGTTTGGACACATGGAGTGCACATGTTCAGAAAGCTGAACTGCAGGTGGGTTCTTTGTACCTATTGTACCTGAAGCTCTGGAAGTACTGTAGGACTGGCTTGAATTCTGAATTGCAGGATTGACTATACATGGACCCAAGGGTTGACATTATGCTGGACAGGTCTTACTTTTCTCTGCAGTCGCAGCCTGTAGGTTAGCTGTTGATTCTTTTTTTTTTTTTTACTCAGGTCAGAGCAGGTTAACGATTAAGCATTAAAGTTCAGCACACGATCATTGAGCAGGCTTATCACTGCAAGGTCAGTTATCTACAGGTAATGACCACTGCAGAGGATAGTAATGCTGTCAAAACAGAACAAATGTTTTTTTTTTGTGTGTATGAAGACTTTTTAAAACACATTTTTTTAGCCTTTTTTTTGGACTGGATCACATAGGCCAGTGGTTTTCAACCTGTGGTACTGGTACGTGACAGGCCTGGAACTGGTACACAGCAGCAGTTGTCTTTAAGACAAATACCAGTGTAATGTATCAATCTATTGGTACCACTGAACCACAGACAAAGAAAAGAACTGAGAGCAATCTGAGAAGATGTTAAAATTACCATGAGAAGTATTTACAATTTCCCAGTTACTGATGTTGAACAAAAGCAGCTGTGGTGAACACTTGGCAAATAGATAAAGCCATTATGTTTTCAGAGACAGACAAAATAAGAAAATCTATTGTAATGAGGTAGGTCTATTTTACAATGGCATTTTAAGATAGCTTATAGTTACTCTACTGTATGAGCTGATGGTCCCTGCTGGGAACACTGGCACTTTAGACGAAAAGATTGAAACTGCCATTAAAAAGCGAGTTCAAGAGCCATGAAGTCCTGTTAACCTTACAGGGCATCTGCCTGTGAGATACCAAAACCTGATTGGCTGAGGGAACCCATGACGTTAATAATCAAACATGAATTCATTCATAACCTATATAACAATTACAATCCTAATAATATCAATTACAAGATTTACTAGGCATGTTCAGATGCTCTAAAACAGCTATTACAAATATTATATATATATCTCTAATATGCCTGGGGAGACCATTTTTGGAGCAGAATGGGCAATGCTCTCCTTTCATACACCTTAAATATCTTTGGACTAGCATTGTCTCTCCAGAGCCTCCCTCTAGCTGGCATGGCTCAGTCTGAACAATAGGCAGCCTGTTAATTCATGCAGATTTAATTACCAATATTCATTCCATGTTTCTTTGTAATAATGTATGTTGATCATGTGTATAAGGCATGCATAAATGCATGAATTAACACTGCTCACAATCCCCTGGAGGGCAAGGAAGTGGGTTTGAATTCTTACAGAATTTGTGAAGAACACAACAGCAAATTCCTTAGGAACGGAATGGAGGGGAAAGGGAAACCTAAATGTTTTTAAATCATGATGAATTAACAGGGCTGAATTCAAAATGAATTACTCAGAACTCAGAGGAAGTTCATAAGATACTCAGGTATTATTCCTGGAGGCTGTGTGCTCCAGTGGTTAAAGACAAGGGCTTGTAACCAGGAGGTCCCCAGTTCATATCCCACCTCAGCCACTGATTCATTGTGTGACCCTGAGCAAGTCACTTAACCTCCTTGTGCTCTGTCTTTCAGGTGAGACGTAGTTGTAAGTGACTCTGCAGCTGATGCATAGTTCACACACTCTAGTCTCTGTAAGTCGCCTTGGATAAAGGCATCTGCTAAACAAACAAGTAATAATTCAGACGGAATTATAAATTTGCAGTCAGTTTTTTTTTATTGAATGGCCTCAAATGGAGTTTCCTCATTGGTGGATGAAAGTTCTTTTAATTTGAAATAAGGATGTGCTTAAGAACTACATGCCACCCAATTTGTAATACACAGGACAAAATGTTTTTTGTTTTTTTTTGCAGAGTTTTTAAATATAATGTATGGAATAATGTACGCTTAACTGGTAATGAGAGTTTTTGATGACATATCAACTACAGGAGTCACACAGCGCCTTATAATCATACTAGTATTGCATGACAACTGTGAATAATAAGACTGTAAACTGCAGTAGTTTACACAGATGTAAATGTTTAGTACTTATTATAATAGTGTAATAATATCTGCAGTGACTGCATTGACAGACTCCTGTCTGGTTAACCTAGACGCTCATGGTTTTATATCTCAGAGATTATGATCCTTTTCTCTATTTCCCAAGGCACACAGTCTGCCCGGTAGCTAATTCTTCTTTGGTCACAACTGAGTGCAAGCAGGTTCCATCCTCAGTCCCTCATTGGAGAAGATGTAAATTCCACATGTCGATATTGACGTGAATGCTGAGCATATCGACAGTCCAGCACTCGGGCACTTCTCATGATGTGACCCATGTGTTTCTCCTTTACATTACTGGCATACCTGTCTGTCTTACCACAGATTAGTATTGGTTTCCTTCTGTTAGGGTACTTAGTTTAATGGCCAATGTAGTGTTCTAGGAAGATGAGATTGGTGTTAGAATGTCATACTGGCATCAATGTAATCTGATAATTACATTTCACAAGAACAAAATCATCCTGCTGAAGATGGTGGGCGCATAGACGGAACTGAGGACTTTTTGAATGCTTTTTAATGTCCTTTGTGACTATTCAACTCTGCAATCCTCATTGACTTTATATACAGCAGACACAGACTACAGCTATGGCCAAATTAGGATTGAGACAAAAAAAACCCCTGATATGAACATAATTTAGATATTTTAATTAGCATCATGTAATCAAAGAAACTACAAAATGATATCGCAAAAGTCTACCGTAAGACATAATAGTAGCACAGTATTTCATGTTAGCTTTCGAAATGTTAAATTTTTGTCAGTTTTTCGTTAAGTATGTGGAAAACTACACATATGCAATATGTTAACACAACATTATTCAGCAGGTTTCATTTGACTTCATGAATCAAAATGTGTTAATTCTATAGGGTGATGCAAAACTTTTGGCCACAGCTGTAGGTAGGGCTGGGAGTGGAAAGGTCACATTGTCCCATGATTTGAATAGAAGCAGAAAGGCTGTTAGTCCCAGCACCAAGTATTCTCCAGACAAGCTCAAAGCAGCTGAAAGCAGATTAAAAGATGGCGATAGCTCAATATTGGAGCCACAGAACTCAGGACCACTGAGAGTGTTTGTAAAGCTGAAACGTGCAAGTACCATACTTGACACATGTCTCTTTCAGCGTTACCTCACAATGTATGATTGAGAAGTTAAAGTTATGGATGAAAAATGTTTTAGCATCGAAGGATTAAAATATTTTAAAAGTCTTTTAGACTTCAAGCTGGATGTTTATATTTTGTTTTTAGTACCAGACGTCCTGCAAAGTATGAGATATTTCTTTTTATGTAAGCGGATTGTAGTGAAGCAGGGGAGCCAAAAGATGTTAGAGGAAGTGTAGAACAGGACATGATAGAAAAGGAGTATTTATTTGGACAAGCTACCGTTAAAAACCTGTGTATAAGTCGATTTTCTAGACATTTTTGTGGGGCCATTAAAAGGGGGAGCAACTTTTACGCCGGTGCAACCTATAAAACAATTTTTACGATAATTCTTTTTGCTGTATGAATTGCTTAAAATAGGTGCAAAAAACTAATGACTTGTCTGTCTCATCACTGCTAGACCTGGACTGAAGCACCATGACCCGATCTCACAGGTATGTACGTTTGGAGTATCCTGTATCCTGTTGTTTTATACATCTTTTTTTTATCTAGCATTGCAAATTTATTTGGAGAGATTGAGTCTTGAAAATCCAGGAACCAGCCCTTGCAGGATAGTATACCATCAAGATACCACTATTTATACTTTTGTGACTCTTGCTTTTTTGCCCGACCACAGACCAACCTACCACAGCCTGTTTTTTTGATAAAGTAGAGCCGTTTCTATTTTTGTCCACCGGCATAGTTTTGCATATGTTGTATAGCAGATAACTCTGCAGCCTGACTATACAAGTTTCACTGTCCTGTTTGCACAACAACAGAACATAATAAGAACTGCTGGAACAATAAGGATTACATGACGGGCACAATATCTGAATTAACTGATTAAAAGAACAGAAACAGCTTGTCAGCTGTGTTTTAGTTGAATTTTAAATAACCACACATAGTAACGGTGATGTGCGCAACTGTCAAACTTACAGCAGGGTTTAATGGCTGGGCTGATCCTCACAACTTCGTAATATGATAATCGGCTTTGAAAGTATGACTGGAAGTCAGTGTTGATGAAGCATGACATGCTTTGTGTAAACAGCAATGGGAGGTTATTATTCTGTCAGAGGGTACAGTGACAAACTATTTGAAAGGGCTTAATGTACATTAGGAAATAAAATACTGTTGAAAGTTAAAGATCCCAGGAATGCTGATAACCATCTGTTAAAATTGTAGACACATTGAAAGTCAAAGATTAAACAAGGCAGGGCTCTGTTTTCGTCCAATAAACCTCAGCCCGTCAAGGAGAATATATCTGAAAGAAATATTGCATTATAGTTCAGCTGTAGCTAGAATATATCTATTTTTTTCCAAATATCTTTTCAGTTTATTTTTTTCAGAGAAACATATTTGTTTTGAACCAACAAACATAGACATAATCTTATAATATAAACATGTTGTCAAATATATAACTTTAACATTCATACATGTATAAATCTAAATCCACAACCCATACCCATGCCTTCAGTGATAATTATTACATAACAGGAATAGTATGATAAGAAATGTTCCAACATTTTTTTGAAGTCACTGTAGTAAGCAAACAGTCATACAGTGCTCCCCCTTTATAAGGGGGACTTTAGTACTGCGGAACAGGGTTTAAGGTGGTAGAGTCATGGCTCCCATTTGCCCCATAATGCCATTACACTAACACTAGTATTCTGGTATTCTGTGTGTGCCTGTGTGTATATGTATGTATATATATAGAGAAATATGATATATATATATATATATATATATATATATATATATATATATATATATATATATATATATATATATATATAGCTCTGGAAAAAATTAAGAGAACACTGCAAAATTATCAGTTTCTCTGGTTTTACTATTTATAGGTATGTGTTTGGGTAAAATGAACATTTTGTTTTATTCTATAAACTACTGACAACATTTCTCCCAAATTCCAAATAAAAATATTGTCATTTAGAGCATTTATTTGCAGAAAATGACAACTGGTCAAAATAACAAAAAGATGCAGTGTTGTCAGACCTCGAATAATGCAAAGAAAATAAGTTCATATTCATTTTAAACAACACAATACTAATGTTTTAACTTAGGAAGAGTTCAGAAATCAATATTTGGTGGAATAACCCTGATTTTCAAGCACAGCTTTCATGCACCTTGGCATGCTCTCCACCAGTCTTTCACATTGATGTTGGGTGACTTTATGCCACTCCTGGCGCAAAAATTCAAGCAGCTCGGCTTTGTTTGATGGCTTGTGACCATCCATCTTCCTCTTGATCACATTCCAGAGGTTTTCAATGGGGTTCAGGTCTGGAGATTGGGCTTGCCATGAGAGGGTCTTGATCTGGTGGTCCTCCATCCACACCTTGATTGACCTGGCTGTGTGGCATTGAGCATTGTCCTGCTGGAAAAACCAATCCTCAGAGTTGGGGAACATTTTCAGAGCAGAAGGAAGCAAGTTTTCTTCCAGGACAACCTTGTACTTGGCTTGATTCATGCCAAAGCTGCCCGATTCCAGCCTTGCTGAAGCACCCCCAGATCATCACCGATCCTCCACCACATTTCACAGTGGGTGCGAGACACTGTGGCTTGTAGGCCTCTCCAGGTCTCCGTCTAACCATTAGACAACCAGGTGTTGGGCAAAGCTGAAAATTGGACTCATCTGGGGGTGCTTCAGCAAGGCTGGAATCGGGCAGATTTGTCTTTGTGAAGGACGCATGAATCAAGCCAAGTACAAGGTTGTCCTGAAAGAAAACTTGTTTCCTTCTGCTCTGACAATGTTCCCCAACTCTGAGGATTGGTTTTTCCAGCAGGACAATGCTCCATGCCACACAGCCAGGTCAATCAAGGTGTGGATGGAGGACCACCAGATCAAGACCCTCTCATGGCAAGCCCAATCTCCAGACCTGAACCCCATTGAAAACCTCTGGAATGTGATCAAGAGGAAGATGGATGGTCACAAGCCATCAAACAAAGCCGAGCTGCTTGAATTTTTGCGCTAGGAGTGGCATAAAGTCACCCAACATCAATGTGAAAGACTGGTGGAGAGCATGCCAAGACGCATGAAAGCTGTGCTTGAAAATCAGGGTTATTCCACCAAATATTGATTTCTGAACTCTTCCTAAGTTAAAACATTAGTATTGTGTTGTTTAAAAATGAATATGAACTTATTTTCTTTGCATTATTCGAGGTCTGACAACACTGCATTTTTTTTGTTATTTTGACCAGTTGTCATTTTCTGCAAATAAATGCTCTAAATGACAATATTTTTATTTGGAATTTGGGAGAAATGTTGTCAGTAGTTTATAGAATAAAACAAAAATGCTCATTTTACCCAAACACATACCTATAAATAGTAAAACCAGAGAAACTGATAATTTTGCAGTGGTCTCTTAATTTTTTCCAGAGCTGTATATATATATATATATATATATATATATATATATATATATATATATATATATATATATATATATATATATATATCATATTTCTATTTTTGTAATTCATTTATAAATGGGCCCCACATATTAAGGAACTTAATATCTGACTGTCTAGTTGAACATCTCCAGCTGTAATGCATAGCATTAGATGTTTCCATTCTGTGAAAGCTGGACATTTCTCTCCTTTCCAGTATTTAGGGATTCACTTTTTAAATATCAAAGAGTACAATAGCTTAGGACAATATTAACATAATTTATATTAAATGGCACCCCACAAGATGTTACAACCAAAATGCATTCGAAATAATGTATGGGTCTGGATTATTTTATTGTACTGAATAAAAACTAAACACTAATTGTGTTTCTAAAGCTAAAAGGATAACATCACTGCTACAGTTCCCCTCTCTTCCTGCATATAACTTACTTTGTCTAAGATTTGTGACCATGAAGAGATTCTGTTCTGTGTTCATTTCATCCAGTCTCCCCTGTGTTGTGGGAGACAGCGTGGTGTGACATGAAAAGCACATTATGACACCCAATCAGTTTGCAATCATTATTTGAATACTCCTGTTTTAAAATAGCACCACGTGCAAATCCTACCTACAAGGCAAAAGTATGACACCAGAGTAAGTCTGGGTGGCTGCTGCTGTAATTATTGTCAAATATTCTAATATATATATATATATATATATATATATATATATATATATATATATATATATATATATATATATATATAGTACAAATTGATTCATTCCACTGTGATCCCATTGGTAGGTCAAAATATTACCATAGCAGCTTCCAGTTCCTCTATCACAGAGTATCAACAGTTTATTCATTTTTATTATATTTATCTTTCTATGGTTAGCTTTTCAGTCTCGTCAAACCTAAATATAAATAATCCGATCCCTTTTTAACTTTGAGGTTTTACGCAGATCTAAATTATTTTCGCACGTCAGAAATTCTTCCAGCACATCACAAAGTTTGGAAGCAGAATGCAAGTTTATTGAATGACTGTCTCCTTAATAACCCCGCACTCCTGCTTCATATTAGCACGAGACACAATGTATTCACTGTGGAACTGGAGTTGTAAAAGCAACATTCCTCATGGTCTAGCAGAAAGGGATGGAGTCCCACTCAAACAAGGTAATAGATGATGTATAAAATGCATACCATACGTTCTTTCCACATGCATTTCCTATCTTTTGAAAGTTTTTTCCACAATAATAATATATAAACATCACATATCAGGTATTTCTTATGAACTCATTTCTTCATTTCCAGTTATTTATTATTAAATCCATAATTAATCGGTAGTTTAGATTTTTTCTTTTTTTTTCGGATTAATATCTGAAAGTAAGTTGAAATGTTTTGGTTAACTAGAAATTTTTTGGAAGTGAAGCATATAAAAATGTTATATATCTACATAAATGACCCACTGCTGTATGTAAGCAAGCATGCAGTGCACGTCCTGTTTCTTGTATGGATGGATGTTTGGATCTGTGAAAGCTTGCAAGTCTTATACCTTGTTAATAACATGCTGGATTGATTTTGTATGGATATTGCTTGTGCATTGTAATATGCAGCAGGATTCAAATGCTGGACTCAATGTTCTAATACCAACAACTACTAATATAGGGTCATCACTTACGTGCTTTTTCCTGCTAACAAAGACTTGGTTATCTGTGCATTATTCTCATAAGCAGAAAACACTCTTCACTGCAAAGAGTATGTCCTTTTGACCACGTAGACATATACTACCTGACCACGTAGACATATACTACCTGGCCACTTTATTAGGACTTGTAGCTAATATCTGGTTGGGCCACCATTTGCCCTCAGCCTTAACACAAGTGGCATACTCCACAAAATGTTGTCATTAATATTTCATGCAACTGATGCAGAGAGGTAGGTAGAGGTTTGTGATGATAAATGCAGGGTTCAAGTTCATCACAAACATGCTCAATTGGATTAAGATCTGGGATTGTGATGCATGAAGTCTCTGCCATGCTCCTCAATCAATTTGTTTTTGGTTGGGTGAATTATTGTCTGAAAGTAGCCGTCGCCATCAGGGCACAAGTGCAGCATTGTTGGGTGGGCTTGATCCACAATGATGCTTAAGTAAACTATGGAAGCTGCAAGGATCACATGTCAGATCACATGATTAACCTAATGTCCATCCCTAATTTAGGGCAATGCTAAATTCAAGCAAGTAGACTGGTCCTAATAAAGTGGCAAGGCAGTGTATATCATTAGCACATGGTGGTGTTATTACTGAGCGCTGAGCCGCCTTGTGCATATTGTGCCATTGCACACTGCCAAACAGTAACAGGCATAGGGGTTGATTTGCCTGATCAACCTTTACCCCAATGGATAAGACACCATTTTTAGAGCACTTTACTGTATTGCATTAACCACTTACTTTTATGGGGTAATCCCAAAAATAATTGGCGCACCATTCAATGAACCACAAATAAATGGATAGTAAACCTCTAAATGCCTTGTACATGTTTAAATGCATCCGGTTATATTAATGAAAAGGTAAGTAAACGGACTACATAAAATACATATTATTTTAAGCACTGAGCAAGTCACCCTGATGATGCCTAGTGGTCGACAAGGTCTCTTATTAACATGTTTAATGTTTTTTAATGCATTAACTTTGGTATTGTTACCTTGATTAATCTGCATCCTTCCCTTGTGTTTGGGCTAAATTGAATCCCTATTTTCAGGGGGTACCACTTTTCTGCTTGTAAAGGCGCATAAACCTGATGTCATACATTTGCAAAAAAAAAAAAAATTCAAGACCAAAATACATTAGGGAAACCTTATATTGTCAATTATTTACAATATTTTCAAGTCAACAGATTTTCTTTTTAGTTTTCCTAAAAATGATTCTTTTAAATAATGACCGCAGCATACTACAAAAACTATCCAAGAAACAGCGTGTGATTGGCAAGGAAAATAATAAAAATATGTAACAGTTTTAAAAAATGTTTTTTTTAAATATTTTTTCTATCTAGCTGGAGCTATTTTTGACATTGTGGTTACCGGAATTGACATACAGAGACACTATGAATAGCTACAGACGCGGAAGTCTCTATGCAGGTTATCTACCTGACACAGTTCTAGCTTCTTTCTTTGATTGAGATTTTCCATGGCTCACAATAATTGCGTTTGTTCTAGAATTCAAATTCTTGGGTGTTTAATGTATTTTTCCAGTATAGCCAGCTCCTTGCAGTGCCGTCCATAGTGAGTAACTCCTGAAGTATGTGAGGACAAGCCTGGAAAACCAGTTGCGTAACACCTGGCTCCTGGTAGCTCTGTGATATTTATGGTCTCTTTACAACTTAGAACATGTGTGAGGGCATGAACTAATAAAAAAAAAAATTTAAAAAATTACCTTCTCATTAAATCATCGAAAGATGACTATACCAAACTTTTGTTAAGACAGTGTTGTCTAATTGTATCATTATTATTTGTTATCATATTTTAATGCTTTGTTTTCCTATTAATTTTTGATATGCCCAATTTGAATACTGACCCACCCCTGCCACCCACTTATCGACCAGGACCCTGCTGTGGCGAATGCTGTCTATCACCTCTATTCGCCCTCCAAACCTAAGCAATGGTTGTTACTAAGCTACTGAACCCTGGAGGTGAAGGTGCAGCTTGGTGACCAGTAGGGGTCACCGGTGCATACAGAGGAAATGTACCTGCTTGAACCTGCTGGAGCACAGTGGTCAATGCAGCGATCCTGTGGGTCCCCAGCCCAGATCAGCAACTTGCCACACACAGTATTCAAACCAAGATGGCTTGACACACACTGCATCCAAGCAGCTGTGCTTTTACTCAGTGAGCCCCATTTATAACATGATTATTATTACATTTACAGAACAATAGTTACTCGACCTTCTAAACGTTTATTAAATAAAATAGTACATGCTACTAGGTGCTGTTACATTAAAATTAAACACCTCAAGTTATAGAGCTTCTATGCGCCTGCCTTGTTAACATCTACAGGAAATCATTTTACAGATTTCAACACTGCATTTTGGTCTTATTGAATAAATTTTTTAAGGTGTGCTTTAAATAGAAAATTTGATTTGTTGATTTTCCCATTTATATTCCCAGGTAACTTTTGTATGTTGCTTTCAGTCAAAAATGTATCCAGGTGTTAATGTTGTTTTATCATTTTAAAAACTCCATTCCAACTGAGCTCTCAATTACTTAACTAGACCCTTAATTGAACTAATAATTTGCTTAATTAAGTTATAAATAGTTATAGTTAAAAAGTTATATGTTTCATTTTCTAATACAATCATCACTTTAAAAATATATATCATAATCAGTTTTAAAAAGCCAAAATGACAACAAAAATATTACTTATCACACATGTGTGGTCATATAAATCCATATTTAAAAAAATCAATTTGCAGCCACTAATAACGCAGGTCAGCCATTTTGAACCTCCAGCGAGGCAGCTCAGAGCTTGACTCGCTACTGTCAGGAAGCGCTTATGGCGTGCGCATCGTTCAATAGGAAAAGCCATGTAACGCACTGGGGCGCTCTGCTCATTGAACACACTCCAGGTCTTGCTTTAATAATCTTGCATTTTCATGGTCCTATCACCCCTTCAGGCTAGGGTGACCAGATTTTCAAAGCTCAAAACCAGGACACATTCTTAAACAATTGATGAGACTAGTTATATAATTTATATGTAGGTTTTTTTAATAGTTATTTAAATCTAATAATATATTTTTTTTAACAGCTTTCTAAAGCCACACAATTTCAGTACACTCCTGAGTATATTTGTGGTTTCACTACCAATATTGTGTTATATACGTATTGCTACTGTCTTTACTGTCTTAATTAAATCCCGCCAGTATTGCACGTAATTGTAGGATAATTTAATATAATATAAATGGCACATGGCAATAAGCATGTATGTGTATGCCTGTGTTAATCACTTTATATAAATAATCTTCTTGAGTACCCAAGTTTTTTGTTTTTTTTTAAATATAATTTAGTTTCCAACTTGCCAGTTATAGAAGATGCTGTTCGTGTTATTTTGACCTCCTGTGGGCGAGAGATGGGGAGCGCTGGGAGGCCTGGGAACAGAAACACCAACCAGCATCCCTCCCCAGACATCGCAGCCATGGTGCTCAACTACCTGGCTGCAGATATGAGAGGGGCCCCGCTGCTGTTTCCAGCGCCAGAGGGAGAGGAGTCATCGCTGCCTTCTCCAGCGCAGAGGAGAGGAGTCATCGCTGCCTTCTCCAGCCCAGAGGGAGAGGAGTTGTTGCTGCCTTCTCCAGTGCCAGAGGGAGAGGAGTCGCTGCCTTCTCCAGCCAGAGGGAGAGGAGTCGTCGCTGCCTTCTCCAGCGCCAGAGGGAGAGGAGTCGTCGCTGCCTTCTCCAGCCAGAGGGAGAGGAGTGTGCTGCCTTCTCCAGCGCCAGAGGGAGAGGAGTCGTCGCTGCCTTCTCCAGCGCCAGAGGGAGAGGAGTCGTCGCTGCCTTCTCCAGCGCCAGGGGGAGAGGAGCCGTCGCTGCCGTCTCCAGCGCCAGGGGGAGAGGAGCCGTCGCTGTCGTCTCCAACGCCAGAGGGAGAGTAGCCATTGCTGCCGTCTCCAGCGTTAGAGGGTGAGGAGCCCTCGCCACTGTCTCCAGCACTAGGAGCAGAGCAGCAGGAGCTGCCTCTGTCTCCACCACCACCAGGAGCAGAGCAGCAGGAGCTGCCTCTGTCTCCACCACCACCAGGAGCAGAGCAGCAGGAGCTGCCTCTGTCTCCACCACCACCAGGAGCAGAGCAGCAGGAGCTGCCTCTGTCTCCGCCACCACCAGGAGCAGAGCAGCAGGAGCTGTCTCTGCCTCCGCCACCTCCACCAGCAGAGGGTGAATGCCTGCTGGTTCCATCTCAAGCGCCGTGGGAGTACTGCTTAACGCTCCCAGCTCCACCAGCAGAGGGTGAATGCCTGCTGGTTCTGCCTCAACCGCCGTGGGAGGACTGCTTGCCCCTCCCACCTCCACCAGCAGAGGGTGAATACCTGCTGGTTCCGTCTCAAGCGCCGTGGGAGGACTGCTTACCGCTCCCAGCTCCACCAGCAGAGGGTGAATTCCTGCTGGTTCCGCCTCAACCGCTGTGGGAGGATTGCTTGCCTCTCCCACCTCCACCAGCAGAGGGTGAATACCTGCTGGTTCCACAACCACCGTCCTGGGAAGGACTGCTCTTGCCCTGCTTCGCACCGCCCAAGGATGCCTGCTACGCACCGCCCAAGGATGCCTGCTACGCACCGCCCAAGGATGCCTGCTTCGCACCGCCCAAGGATGCCTGTTGCTCCGCATCGCCTGGGGCTGCCTGTTGCGCCGCATCGCCTGGAGAGCCACCAGTTACAGGGAGCGAGGGAGAAGTGGAGCTCCGCTGCCGCCTCCATGGCCAGGGGCTCCCCTCCCGAGTTAAGCCTCGAGGGTCGCTACTGCTGCTGCTGCCGTTGCCTCCCGAGGGTCGCTGCTGCTGCCGTCGCCTCCCGAGGTCGCTGCTGCTGCCATCGCCTCCCGAGGGTCCTGTTTTGCCTGGGTTCGCTACCAGTCCTGCCATGCGGCAGGAAATACTGTGGCTGGAGCCCCATGAGCGGGAGCTGCCGGCCACGGAAAAAGGGGGAGGTCAGGAGACCAGCTCCCCAGCCGCACTTCAGCGGCAGGAAATACTGTGGCTGGAGCCCCATGAAGGGAGCTGCCGCCCACGGAAAAGGGGGAGGTCAGGAGACCAGCTCCCCAGCCGCACTTCGCGGCAGGAAATATTGTGGCTGGAGCCCCATGAAGGGCAGCTGCGGCCACGAAGAGGGGGAGGTCAGAAGACCAGCTCCCCAGCCGCACTTCGCGGCAGGAAATACTGTGGCTGGAGCCCCATGAAGGGCAGCGGCCAGCCATGAAGAAGGGGAGGTCAGGAGACCAGCTCCCCGCAGCAATTTCGCTGCAGGAGAGGGTGGCGGAGCCCCACGGAGGGAGCTGCCGGCCATGAAGAAGGGGCAGGTCTGGAGACCACCCCCAAAATTATTTGGCCAAAGGAGCCGGCCTGTGCGCGGGCCATTGGAGCGCTACGGCTGTTTGGGTGGGAGGAGGACATCCCACCGTGGCGCCACCTTTGGCCCGTTGCTGCCCCTGTTCCTGCGCCCGGGACTGCTAGCGGGACTTTAGGGAATAAGGGGAGGTGGCGAAAAGGCCATGTGTGCTGCGCACAAGGGGGCATGTGTGGCGGAGTGTCCGCCCTATGTATTATTATTTGTATTTTTGTTTTGCGGCGCGGGTAAAAGCGCCCGCGTCTTTATATTTATATTTAAAACCCGTGAGGATGCATGACTGATCAGCTACTGATTATTTAACTAGCTGACAGTCATGCATCCTTACTAACGCGATGCAGACTGTGGCGAGGGTAATAAGATAAACAGCTAGTTAACCCCTCGGCCAGAGTATAAGAACCGACAGCTGTCTGTGCTGCGGTGTGGAGTTTTGGAGTAGAGAGCGGAGAGAGAGAGAGCGGAGAGAGAGGAGAGAGAGACAACATAAAACAATTGCTAAAACGTGCTGGTTTAGCCAGCACGCCACTTACTTGTTTGTCTGTTTATTCGTTTGGCCCTCGTGCCCTTTGGTTTGTGTTTTGTTGTTTTGTTTAAATCTTTTGTTTTGTTTAATTATTAATAAATCCAGCTGAGTGCCGTTGCACTCAGCTTCACCCGCCCATCCATTGTTTGACTCAGTTACTTCCTGGTCCGTGACGTCACCACTGCAAGCCAGACTGTCACAGTGCTCTTTGTGCAGGTGGTGCAATACAAGTTTATAGTGAACAATGGTGCAGTGCAGTCCAGGTTTAATACTGGCTTTGTAGCGGCAGCTCCCGGATAGTTTAGCCGTCTAATAATGACAAACAAATATTAGTTAATACAACAAAACAAAACAACACGAAACAATCACGGTTCTTTTTCTAATCACTCCTTTATAGGTCCTTTTGTAACCATAACAAAGGAAAAGATTGCATCGTCACATCCCCTGAAATACCCTTAACCACGCCCCCTCACGTCTCCCCCAATCCATGACTGACACATTGCTTACCGTACTAGGGCGATGACTTCTGGTATTGTGATTCTGCACCCTTCCTGGATGGCCGGGTTCTGACTGACCCTGGAATGAACTACCGAACCATCCAGTATGAGGCACACTGTTCCTGTTATGCCGTGCCTTCACAGGTTGGGAGGGAGATTGTTGACTAGGATTCATTCGCTCTCTGTCACACTGATATATTATGTTTCTTTTTGAAACTGCACATTTGAGAGCTCCAGTATACAGTGAATGGGAGTGCACAAAAGGCAAGATTTAATAACGCATTTTGTTAGATTCATCACTTCAAACAAAATTACCAATGATTAAATATTGACTTTTAATTTACATATTTCAAATAATCACCCTGTTATTTACTGCCTAGTCCAGATGGCCATCGACTTCCCTGAAGATTACGAGTTCTGTTTTTACACTAATAGGACTCTCCTGAAAATGGTACACACATGACAAGTACGTAAATTGCATGTAGATTTAAAAACAAAAAAAGTTTTATGAACAAGTACTTCTAATGAATGAGAATGCATAATGTAGGCTGCCTCAGAGAAAGTTTCACCTCAGCACATCTGGTCTTATGGTTTTTCTGTCTTGAATGCGTCTCACAGGTATTGGTGTGTTTGTTTCAACACCACTTGCAGAGCATGAGAGCAAGACCTCCGTTTTTGGATGATCACGGAGCCACTTTCTTTTGATGATGTGGCCTGCCACAGACAGGCTTTCTTTCAAAATCAATGCTTTAAACAACCTCTTGCAGACCAGGAAGAATGTCCTCAGTGTTGAAGAGTTCCCAGACCTTGTAATCTTGTAAGATGTAATCATGAAACAAGCCCTCTCTAACCTTGATTGAAAACATATGTCAACAGAGAGAAGAGATTGGAAAACAACACTAGGATGGAACCATTAAAAAATGCATTGTAGAGTTTACATGACATTACACAAGTAAGCTTCCAATGTTGTTACAGATGATTTTTTCACATCTAGAGTTTGTACAAAAAAAAAGATTACCTAAAACGTTTAGAAAACTAGATAACTTTGAGAATAAGTCGGCTATCCCGCTGCAGTCCCTTGTCACTGCTAATAAATTGAGACATTGAAACATGTAGCCTTTTCTGTGTCGCTGACAGTTTCCTTCAACACAGTAATCAGTTCACTCTAAATAAAAATAAGCTGACGTATTACATTTAGAAGAGCTATGAATAAGACAATATGTTTATCTAACGTTTATGTTTTAGCTGTGAGACTCCAAAGGTATTCCTTGGTTATTTCACCTGGGAAATTGTCCCCTTCAACGACTTCTTTCCTGCCATTAACCAATCAACTGCTTCCCCTATTAACTTAAATGTTTTTAGTCGGGTACATGTTTTGACACTGCTGAAGTGAAATGACTAAGGGAGTGCAAGTGTAACAGAGTACTACCAGGTATCACGTTCTAAAATAAAAATACCTGTTTGCTATAACATGTGTGTCTTTCAAAACTGCACATTTGAGATCTATGTAGCAAATGGAAGTGCAAACCAGATAAGAGTTATGGAATTGTTTTGTTAGCTACAATCTAACCTTGGCTGGGTTCAAACCCAGGTCTCCAGAAGTGAATCGCTAGTGAAGGAGCTCTAGGCTTAGTGTTCCTTTGTTACTGATGCTGGTAGAGTCCAACTACAGTTCAAGTTGCTTCTTGCCAAAAGAGGATCCAAATATCAACATCGATGAGATCGTTACTAGGGTGACTGTGTTTAAAAAGGCTGTGATAAGCACTGAGCTGAGGAAGAGCAGAGGAATTTACAAAACCACTCCATATATTGGTTTCTGTCTGATTCATGCGTTTGTAAACATGCTGGTAAAGTGAGATTATCTAAATGATCTAAAAATGCATCTTTCTGGCAGTCAGCTGGAATAACTATACCTCAGATAGAGGGCTCTGGACACACTTCGAAGCCTGGGTGCTCACAGGAGGCCTGGCACATTTGTAATACCAGTGTGATTGTCAAATCTTGGTTTTGAAAGCCTGAGAAAATTAGTCACAATTGGAATTGTCAGTGCAAGAATAGGTGAATTATCAATCTTTAAGAGCTATGGCCAAAGTTTACTACTATTATGGCTTCCGGTAGACTTTTGCGATATCATTTTGTTGTTTCTTTGATTAGATAATGTTAAATAAAACATCTAAAATATGTTCATATAGTTTTACTTTTAGAATTATGTCTCAATTCTAAAATTCTAGGTGATGAAAAATGTTTCACCATAGCTGTAAGCACTGTAAAAGGTAAGCATAGAACAAATTTAACATGTCAGGTTATCAGCACTTAACAGAGTTTATCATGGCATTCAGGTACCTATTACCTTCCTTTTCTTTAGAGCAAGTAGCTTCACATGTCATTTTATTTAAATCTTCCACCTTTCCCTTGTCTTTTTATGGTGTTGAAATCATTGAGAGTAGTATATCAATAATGGAATATCCGCTATAACACACATTTAAAATCATTACATGCGTAATACAAGTGCAGTATTATACCATGTTTCCATGAACCACAGAACTCGGGCGCGTGCTTGAGTTGCCCCCAACACCTCCGTTTCCATGTTTTTAAATTACTCGAGTTGGCTCTCAATTTGGGCACGAGCCTGAATTCTCTGGTCCAATTTCACTCCTCGGGCTGGTCTGAATTCAGGCTGGGAGGAAATGACAACAGTAAATGTCAATCAAAAATGTTGTAGGGGGCAGGGAACATACTGTATAATGGGACATTTAGACTGGTATTAAATTCGGTGGATTTGCTGCCTTGGGGGATTTTGACGGATTTTGAATTGCTGTTTTTCACTGAGCACAGTCACAAAGAAAAATGCAACACAGTTTTGCATTTATAATTTTAATTCCAAAAACATTGAAATAAATGTTTGGCTTTTTTCGCTTTGAAATTTTGAGGAGGCACTGTCTCCCTTGAATTCTCTAAGGAGAGTCCACTGCTGTGAACAAATCTTTATACAGCAGATGTTATAAAAAAAACAACCAACAACATAGATGCATCCAGCATCATAATAAATCAGAGCGCTTTTTGTATATATAATTCTGTATTTGGCAACAATTGTAAAAAAAAATCTTAAAAAAAGGAGTTTGCTCTAGTTTTGACATTTGAATTTAATTTTCTGCAGTTTAGTTTTTGTCTTGCGTTTGTTTAGTCACTTTCATCAGGTTCCAGGTTTGTACTGCTTAATATAAGCTGTTATGCCTTAAATGAGGGGGATTACAGAATCATTACCAAAAAAGGCCAGCACATTTTTTTAAATAATTGTAATTAGTTTTTCTGGAACACTTACTGTATGTGTAAACAAGTACCAGTAATAATGACACAGACCTTGTGTCTGATTCATCCACACCTATGCATGCATATGCTCTGTGTTGGAAAAAAAAATATTCCAAAGACGGAAGAAACAAATACCCCCAGGGCCTTGATTACTTGATGAGGATTTTTTTGAAGATGGCACGTAAAGCGACTCTTTAAATACGAATTATAGGGTTCAGTGGGCTACCATGATTTACATGTATGGAATCCATATTTTTTCAGTCTTCCAAATGTAGTAATTGAATCTGTCTGTCACGTTTCCATATGAATTATAATTATTAGTGACAATTCAGGTATGAACTAGCCAATCAGCTCAGGTTTGCCTGGAGCAATGTGCTTGCGTGCAATCCCAATCTACAGCCTCAAAGAGATTCTTGTGTTATTATATCTGCCAGGTATTTGTACTCAGATACTCAGATCTGTCAGTCAAAACAAGCAGTAAAGGTATTTTACAGCTGACCACAAAACACTTGCTTGTGTGTCAGTTTTCAATATTGCTTTAGCTGTTTAAACTTTATTTTACATGATATGGTGATAAAGATTCATTAATAAATAACAGCTCCTTTACTGACAAACCAGTACAGGATAATGTAAACTGGTGGCCATTCAGGTAACCCGATACACCAAGGAAAAGTATACAAATTGTATAGTACTGCCCAGTAAAAGAGAAGCATAGTGAAACCATTGCATAGCACAGACAAGCGAGGTGAATCACAGAGATGTTTATTCTAGCCATAGTTGCCTTTAAGACTGATGGAGTTTATTGTTCAGTTGCCTTTAAGAAAGAACAGGATTGTGGTAACAAAGGGGACTGAGTGAACAACACAAATGTATGTTTGTGGAGAGTGCAGTGAAGTAGGCCAGAGTGCCTGACAGAGTTTGTATTAGGTTAAATAAAGCTACTGGTTGGTTATTCATATCAGTGTTCAAGCCTGGCCAATATATAACATATGGTAAAGCACAATAAATGCCCCATACCAAATGGTTCTCAGTGGCAAACCAAAGGAATGGCTCTGTAAGGGCATTTGTAGCGCAGCTGCAGTGGTTTGCACCATTGGTAGAACAGTGCCAAAGAAGTAACATTTTTATATATTACAAACAATGGTATCCCAAGGAAGGTAGTCCACTGCAGTACCATGGTACCATACCAGTACCAGACAGTGTGCTAACGGATCAGATGTGCCTAAAGCTTTTTAAGTAAAAAAAAACAGCATGACTCAGCAAGTATTGGCTGGAGAAGGGCATTGGGTAACCAGTCTACTGGCAATTCTGCCAGATAATATTTGGGAAGCACTGGTCGTCTCATCCATCTGTCACTTTGACTTTGAGTTAAACATCTATACATGATCTGGCCTGTATCTTGAACTAGGACTGAAGGATTGAGCAATTACTGGAAATGTTTATCATTTGCCTACTCAAAAGTACAAAAAAAAGAACACAGGAATACATGATGTACATACCTGACACACAGCTGGCAACTCATTCGTGTGTTTTTTCATCGTTGCAGCACATACCCTGATTGCATTTCTAATCAGATTCAAACTCTCTATCTAAGGAATTCCAAAAGGATTTATTCATTGTGTAAAATGACTTGGAATCTTTGGTTAATGTGTTGCACGTCGTACTGCACTTCCATTATCTTGCTATCTGTGTTGAGGATATTTAAAAGATAGATCAGCTCCTTTGCAATGCAGCATTACCAATGATCAAAACAAGAGACTACAGCTATGGCCAAATGTTTTGCATCCCCCTTTTGAATTAACTCATTTTGCTTCATGAAGTCGAATGAAACATGCTGAATAATGTTACATTAATATATTGAATTGCATGTCGCTTTGTAGTTTTCCATATACTTAACGAAAAAATTTAAAACATTGAAAAATGTGACATTTTTAAATCTAACATGAAATACTGTACTACTTTTGTGGCTTCTGGTAGACTTTTGCAAGATAATTTAGTAGTTTATTTGATTACATGATGTTAAATTTTTTTTTTTTTAATTGTCTCAATCCTAAAATTCTAGGTGATACAAAACCTTTGGCCATAGCTGTATAGTACACTCTCAGACAGGAAAGTCAATGTACTATTCCACCCTGTAACAAAAAAAACCCTTTGCTCAAAAGCTTAAAAAGGAAAACAAAGAAGAAAACTGTTCAAAAGAACTAAGATGTAATACTGTAGATGGACTGGAAATAGCCTGGTGTAGCATTTCTAGAGAGTTATACAATAATGTGTGGTGATTGGTGTTAGTTAAAACTTAATAGGATTTGAAATAGTTAGAATGCCCATAGTAGAAAACACTGCTGTGAATGTGTAAGATGAATTCAGTGCTGCATTACAGGAATTTACTGTACTGCCGTAAAGCTTTGACACTGTTACTTGGATAACGATGACCTTTGACCTGTTAAATATGTTATAGTTACAGTAGGTTTGTAGGATACTGGTGAATAGACGTTACAAAAGGGACAGTGTTGCATTTGAGAGGCAAACGGAGAGCAACCAGACTAATCCCAGGGCTTAAAGGTAAGAGTTATGAAGAAAGATGGACGGAACTGGATTTATATAGTAAAGAACAGGGAAGAATTAGGGGGGACTTCATTGATTGTCTTTAAGCTCAGCACAGAAACCAGGAAAAAAGAACACAGAAATACATTTGAGATAGATGTAGGATAGAGGGTAACCTTCTTTAAGCAGAGAGTGGTGAGGATATGGAATGTGTTACCTATATCAAGCCATGGTGTTGATGCTGAATCTTTGGGATACTTTGAAACAAACTTTGGAGATCAATCAGTTACTAGGAACCACTTAGTAACTGATGGGCTGAATGGCCTCCTCTCCTTCAGATTATTTATTTATAAATGCTTTAGCTGTCAAAGGGTGTTTCCTACAGTAGCCTAACCTGTGCCAAAGCTTGCCACTGCTGATGATAATCAGTTAGATCAGTACCTGTTGCATTGTTAATGCCATTGTTTTTCAACAAGCAGGATATGAGGAAGCTTAGAGGTTAGGTCCTGTTGGGAGTAAAGATCTGGACTTCAACAGATCCGGAGGGACAGATTTGTTAAACACGGAGTGATTTGGCTATGCTACTGCTGCTCTTCTCTGTTAGTTCTCTTCGTATATTTGGGTCGGTCTTGCTTGCTTTTAGCCTGAAAGATTCCAGAATGTATTGGGGCTAGGCAGTCACCCTCCATTGCTATTCTTCAGGCATCACTAGTAATCTGACATTAATGCATTGTGAGTGTTATCAGGGAATGCCATTGCTGTTCAAGCACGATGCAGGACTCAGACGGGCTGATGGAACTCTTACCTCCACGGCTTACCCTCCATGACCCCGACTCCCCCTCAGGGTTTGGGCTAATCTGACCAGTCCACTTCATATTAGCTGTTTTTTCTTTTTCGTTTTGTTCTGTGGGAATTTCTATTTCGTTTTGTTCTGTGGGAATTTCTATATGAAAGCAGTGGCATTCCTTAACTTTGAATGATGCTGGCAAGAAAACCTGCTTTTTGTCTCTGACTCATAAACATTCATAAACACACTGGGCTAGATTCTCAAACACTTTACTCCAAATCGTCATTAACTAGATGCTCAGAAAGGAAAAACTCAAGCATTTAGGCCCTGTCCACACTATGTAACTGATCTTGAGAACTGTATTAGAAAATGTTTTAATTAATCCAGCTCAAAGCGTCCACACTTAAGTATCGTTTCATGTTTTGTCAGGCTTAATGCGTACAAACACTATTAAAATAGTTTGGTTACAGTTTCTACAGCGCAATGAACAGTGGAAATTAATACAATAATATCCCACCATGCACTGTATTTTATTTTAAAATAATGTTTTTTGCCCCATATTAACAGGTCCATATTGCTAAAAAGAAATAAAATAAGTATTTTGGAAAAAGTAAATGTGAACACACACACACACAAGTAGGGCTTGAAGTTTTCGGGTTTTATTTTTAATCAGGTGATGTCCCTTTAAACAAATTGAGCTGTTTATGTTTCATAATTAAACTCAGAAAAAGCAGTTCATTACAAAACAATATTTGCTTTTATCTTCATATCTTGTCTGAGCCTAATTCTGGTCCTCTTAATTTTATTTCAAACAGAGCTGACAAATGACATGAATTGTTCATCCCCAATCCTACTTTTAACTCGCATTTCATTTTTGCAGTCGTCTAATTTAACATGGTGCTTTTGTTATTTTCCCCACTAGTTTAACAGAGATGTCCGGACAGATTTTTTTAAGCATAAAAATAAATACCTAGTGCAGAGTGTACACTGATAGCAAGTCCTTCAGACGCCTGCTCTGAGTATTTCGCCAAACATACCACAAAGCATTTTGGGATATTGGAGGATACACAAAAAATGTAGTTTGGTATTACAGCGTCCACACTTCTGACAAACCACACTACATGATGCGATCTAATTTAGAACCAGACTCGAGATTACCCCGAGGTGGTCTTGAGTCCAGTTCTCGAGTACAGTATTAAACGCTGCGTAGTGTAGACGCTAACCGTATTTAGCACTTTTAAGCAGGTTTAAAGGCAACTAATACGGTTTAAAGGCACAGTGTGGACAGGGCCTTAATTTAAGAGCTTGTATACAGTGGCAGGTTGTTTCTTATTCATTTCACAATTATATATATGTTTTTTTTCTTTTAGTACAAAGACTGATTCTGAGTAAATAACTTTACACCGAAAGTAGGTGGGGCTGACAGAGTTGAAAGGTTACCTTGTCACATGATTTGAATGGAAGGAGAAAGGCTATTAATTCCAGCATTTAGGATTCTCTATGCAAGCTCATAGCTAGCTCAGGTTCAAAGAAAAAAAAAAAGTATAATTACTCAAGGGTGACCAGATTTCCATTGTACCTTCCTTTCCAATTCATGGCCGCGTTTATAGATGTTATAACCATATGTATTGCTATTTTTTAATTTCTGTCATTTTGGATACTTTTGATTTAGTACAGTAATTTAGAAATATATTATTCTGGAACCGTATTTTAATATGATTGCCAATTGTTTACGTGATTAAGGTAAGGAATGCTATTTGGCACCACTGGAAACTGGGCTGTATTAAGTTGATGAGAAAAGGGTCAAAACTGATTACCATTAACAACTCAATATGAGAGAAACAAAATTCCAAACCTTCAGAGATTCCCAATGCTACATTATGATAAGTACCATAAAAAAATAATAGGGCTACATAATTGTTTTGTTTTTCTTAGTGAAATCAGATGAAAGACAGGTAATTAGGAAAATGCTATTTCTTTTGAGTTTCATTTATTCCAGGTAATGACAGAAACTGTAGAATTCAGTCAGAGTTTATGAATAGATCCTTTTTATCTTCAACAAACAACTTGTTATTTATTATTACAAGCAAACAGTTGCCATGGAGATCATATTAAGCAAAACACAGCGCTTTCCAATCTTTAAATAAATAACAGCGCCATCATTTGTAAATAACCGCCTCTGACTGAATTTTTTTGTGTATATGTGTCGCTATAGCATTGGAAGCTTGCTGACATTCTTCATGTTATTTGTAATCTACATTATAGTACGCAAGTTAAAATTATCTTCAAAACTGAAAACAGGAATTATTAAAACCACAGTCTCTTTAAGATTTTGTAATTACATTATTACCAGTTTGTGTACGTGAAATTCTGTAAACTTTTTTTTTTTTTTAGTACAACTAAAAAGGAAACATTTACATGGCTGGCCAAGACACCACATCATGGCCTTGGTAGAGCGGTTGTTATCTGTTTTAGTTTAACTCCTATCTCTATGAACATGGAGTGACCGCTGTATCAACATATATTGGCGTTTTGTTGCTATGAAACAACAATAACAGGAATTAACTTTGATAGCACTGTCTTGGACAAGTTATTCTAAATCACATAATGATAAAAAAAATAAACCGCGCAGGATGAGAGGGCACACATAGAAGCTGAAAAGGTAGGTATTTCAGGAAGGATCATTATTTCATGCAGAATAAAACATTAATAGAATACGTCCTCTTATCATTCCTAATATATATATATATATATATATATATATATATATATATATATATATATATATATATTGCAAACAATCCCGTAGAGTAGCGCTGCTGAACACTGGTTTCCCGCTCCACCAACTGGCACAGACTCGATACGTTTGCAGGCAAGTATACTTTATTTACAATATTTACACAATAAAGCAAGTACTGCTAAAGGCTAATACTCTGTACGGGCCACTGACTAACTCACTTCTTCAACCCTCTCTAAGCTATTTCACAACTACTACACTTCTATAGGCTTTGGCCTGTGCACGGTCCACTTAGGTGGGACCGAGTCCACTGGAGCGAACTACACTGGCCACTGTAGACGTGAAGACAGGAGAGTAGCACAGGGATTCCTTCCGCTGAAATGAGTCAGTCCAACGGTAAGAACCCAGGATGCTCTCCTTCTGCTGGAGTAGTCCTGTAACACAGGTGAGTACAAGACAGGCTCCCTCTACTGGAGTAGTCCTGGAACACAGGTAAGTACAAGACAGGCTCCCTCTGCTGGAGTAGTCCTGGAACACAAGTAAGTACAAGACAGGCTCCCTCTGCTGGAGTAGTCCTGGAACACAGGTAAGTACAAGACAGGCTCCCTCTGCTGGAGTAGTCCTGGAACACAGGTAAGTACAAGACAGGCTCCCTCTGCTGGAGTAGTCCTGGAACACAGGTAAGTACAAGACAGGCTCCCTCTGCTGGAGTAGTCCTGGAACACAGGTAAGTACAAGATGGGTCCTCTTTACAGAAGACTCCCAGGAACACAATTGAGATGACCCCAGACGTCCAGAGAAGTGAACCCAGATAAAACAAGTTATATCCGGGCTGTGGGGAGGAACCCCTGCAGCCAACTCCTGATCGTCCTCAGAAACAAACTATGTCCCAACTAAAAGCAAGTGTCCATCTTTCCTGTGTAAAGCATATACAATGGGTCTTGTATCTGTATTACAATAAACAGTGTCTTGCACATCCCGTCTAATGAATCCGTTCTTTCTGGTTATTATTCACTGTCCCTGCATCGCGTGAATAATCCAATACACCCTCTGGTCGTAAAGCATTAAACTAAACACCCTGCGGTTGTGACGGCGCACAACCGCACCACGCGGAATACCGCAGACCTCTTTTAAATTGCTGAGAGGTCAAATAAACTTCAACTAGCACCACGACAAAAGAAAAATAAATAAACTTACACAAAACAAAAGGCTACCTCACCAATTAAATACTATAACCAAAATACAAACGATCACTTTACCTTACGTTGTTCTAACAACACACTCCAAAATTGCAGACTTCTTCTCTGCAGAACAACAGGGCGGTGTTCCCCACGATCACACAACCCCCGATTGTTCTGCCCTGCTTCCTTTTAAACCCAGTAATCCCTCCCAATTAATTGGCACTCTGGTTTCTGGGTTGTGTAGTCTCTCCCCTAGCACCGCCATTTCTTAAAGGTGACATTACCCTATCCTCACATATCCTCCCCCCCAGCTCCAACCTATCGGTTTGAGCGGACCAACTAACCACATGTATTCTTGACAGCCCATCTGCATTCACATTCTGTGCTCTCCTTCTATGTTCAATCCTGAACTTATAAGGCTGTAGAGCTAAAAACCAGAGGGTTACCCGAGCGTTCTTCTCCTTATTCTCCTTCATAAATCTTAGGGGTGCGTGATCCGTAACTAGGGTAAATTCTTGGCCTAAAAGGTAATATTTTAAGGCCTCCACTGCCCACTTTACAGCCAAGCATTCCTTCTCTACGACTGCATACTTCTTTTCTCGAGACAGGAGCTTTCTGCTAAGATACCCTATAGGATGTTCCTCGCCATCGATAATCTGCGACAACACAGCCCCTAGACCTACTTCCAAAACATCTGTCTGCAACACAAAGGGTTGGGAGAAGTCGGGTACCTTCAATACTGGACTATTACATAGGACTTCTTTAATAGCCTTAAATGCCTTATCTGTCTCGGGGGTCCACTTAACACGAACCAGGGCCGTCTTTTTTATTAAATCGGTAAGGGGGGTGGCAACGGAGGAAAACTCAGGCACGAACCTCCTATAATAACCTGCCAAACCTAGGAAGGCTCTAACTTGTTTCTTATCTTTCGGGATTGGCCAATTAGTGATAGCCTCCATTTTACTGATCTGGGGCTTAACTTTACCGCCTCTACCACAAATCCTAAGTACTGGGCTTCCTGCAAACCCACAAAACATTTTGCTGGATTTGCCGTAAGTGCTGCTTCTCTTAGGGACTGTAGTACTGCGTTGACTTTTTCAAGATGTTTCTCCCATGAGTCTGTAAATATTACAATATCATCAATATAGGCTGATGCATACTGAGCATGAGGTCTTAACACTATATCCATAAGCCTTTGAAAAGTGGCTGGTGCGCCATGCAATCCAAACGGCATTACTTTATATTGGAACAGTCCTAGAGGTGTAGCAAAAGCTGTCTTTTCCCTAGACTTGGGGCTAAGAGGGATTTGCCAATATCCCTTGGTAAGATCTAAAGTTGTTAAATATTTAGCCGAACCAAGCCTCTTAATTAACTCATCTACCCTAGGCATGGGATAGGAATCAAACTTGGATACCTGATTTAATTGCCGAAAATCATTGCAAAACCACCAAGTTCCGTTGGGTTTGGCCACCATTACAATAGGACTGTTCCATGGACTCGAAGACTCCTCGATTACGTCCATTCGTTTCATAGCTTCGACCTCGCGAACAACTTCGTTCCGCTGGGCCTCCAGGATCCTGTAGGACCTAATCCAGACACACACCCCAGGGGGTGTGTGGACCTCATGTTGAATAACTGTGGTTCTTCCTGGTATGGGAGAGAAAACATCTTGATTGGCCTTAACACATTCCTGAACCTCTTGAATTTGTTGGGGTGTAAGTGAGGGGCCTATATTAACCGACCTCTCTTCTAGTCCTGTCTCCCCCTTTTTACCCAACGCCACCATTGTTACCATTTCTTCCCGATCTACCCATGGTTTGAGGAGATTGACGTGATACACCTGTTCTTTCTTTCGCTTATCTGGTTGTTTTACTCTGTAATTCACTTCTCCTACTGGAGCTATGATCTCATACGGCCCCTGCCACCTAGTATATAATTTACTCTCCGGGGTTGGCACTAAAACCATAACTCTATCCCCGGGGTTAAATGTACGGCATGCACCGACTTATTATACTGACCGGCTTGTCGGGCCTGGGCCTTTACTATGGGGGTTACTTTGTCAATCCAGTCTCGAACCTGTATGATATAATCAACCACATTGCGACCTGATGATGTTTGAGCCTCCCACGTTTCCTTGGCTATATCCAGGATTCCCCTTGGCTGTCTCCCATACAACAACTCAAATGGTGAAAACCCTATAGAGGACTTTGGTACCTCTCGAACAGCAAACATTAAATACGGTAATAGGAGGTCCCAGTCCCTCCCATCCTTTGAAGCTACCTTCTTTAGCATCGATTTCAGGGTCTTATTAAACCGTTCCACAAGCCCATCCGTTTGAGGATGGTAAA
Source organism: Acipenser oxyrinchus oxyrinchus (assembly GCA_030684275.1). NCBI lineage: Eukaryota > Metazoa > Chordata > Actinopteri > Acipenseriformes > Acipenseridae > Acipenser > Acipenser oxyrinchus. Next base: position 18,454,680 of record CM060266.1, read on the forward strand.
CTGATGTCCTAATAGGTGTAATCTTCAGGGTTGTCCAAAAATCCCTCATTAATTGGCTCACAAAAGGAGTGCCTTGGTCCATCAATACTTCCTTAGGGATCCCTACTCGAGAGAACAAGTGTATCAATTCTTTAGTAATAGTTTTGGAAGTTGTGCTCCTTAAAGGAATGGCTTCGGGATATCTGGTAGCATAATCTAATATAACCAAAATATATTTGTGCCCACGGGCCGACTTATTTAAGGGCCCTACTAAATCCATAGCTATTCTTTCAAAAGGTATCTCGATAATTGGAAGAGGTTGTAACAGAGCTCGCAATCCTGGATTAGGACTAGCCAGCTGACATTCAGGACATGATTTACAATACCGATCCACAGCCTTTCTAATGCCTATCCAATAGAACCTTCTCAGTATACATTGCAATGTTTTCTCAGACCCTAAATGACCCCCAGACAGATGTGTATGTGCCAAGTATAAAACTTGTGATTGGTAAGCCCGGGGAACCAACAACTGTTCTACTGGTTCTTGGTTAAGCTGCGTGCAACGGTATAGCAAATCATTCCTTATAATAAAATGCTCAAGTGGGTTAACTATGGTGTTCTCTACCCTGGTACCATTTATCGACACCACCCGCTCCCGGATATTCACAAGAGTAGGGTCCTGTTCCTGTTCCCAAGCAAAATCTTCACTCGGGAGTTGAAGACATTCTTCCCAAGGCCCCTCCCTTGGGTTTTCTATTGCTACCTCTCCCGTTTCTACACAAATTTTCGTCTCGTTACACTGTGTAGACACCCCCTTACTACCACGTTTTGCTAGGACCCCAACTAAACTTTGTGTCATAGTGTCACGTTCCTGTCGCAGCTGCCGGCGTGATTTCCTCACTCTTACACAATTGCCTTCAATAAACAGATCTGGGTCGGTAAATGGGAAAATGTCATGAGGGCTCTCTAGTGGTGTATTTTGTGCCTCATTGTTTACTTCAGGCTTTGCCAATGGCCTGTTAAATTTAACCAGGGTACTGAATCCTGGGATATTTCTCCCAAGAATTACTTGGTGGGGAAGATGGGGTACCACTCCGATTCGTAAATCCACCACCTGGGACCCGACTTCAATGGTGACTACCGCAGTCGGATAATGCTTAATATCACCATGTATACAAGTAATTCCTGTCTTAAAATCATAATCCAATAGACTGTCCGCCAATAATTCTGACGTTACTAACGTAATAGCACTCCCAGAATCAGCGAGAGCCTCTGCATTTTTCCCATTAATTTTTAACCTGATCAGATAGGGATACGTTCCCACAGGATAACGTGGCACAATTACATTTCCACAAAACTGACTTTCAATGATACCAGGTTTAGCAATATTACATTCCATTCTCTCTTCTTGTGTACAATATTTAGCAATGTGGCTGAACTGGTTACATTTAAAACACCGATAATTACCATAACCCCGGGCCTCTACCTTTACTCCCCCATCTGTCCCCAGTCCCTTCACGACCTCCGGCCGCTCTTCACCCCTCTCCGGCACCACCGGTTGCTTACCCGACCTTAAAGGAGTCCGAATCCTCCACGATGTTGGTCTCGGGTTCCGTGCTGCCGGGATCTGGGGCTGACGGGAGAGCTCTTCCGCGGCTAACTGCCGCTCCACCAAATCCACAAACTCATTAATGGTATTGGGGTCTCCCTGCCCCACCCACTTCCTAAGTGGGGCTGGTAATGACCGCAGATACCGATCCATGACCAGGATCTCTACCACCTTCTCTGCATTATTGATATCTGGCTTGAGCCACCTAGTGGCCAGATGAATCAGGTCATACATCTGGGATCTGGGTGGAACTCCGGTAGTGTAACCCCAGGCATGATATTTCTGAGCCCTAACAGCTGAGGTCACCCCTTCCCGAGCAAGGATCTCGGCCTTTAGATGGGGGTAGCTCTCAGCTTCCTGTGGGGCCAGGTCATGATATGCCTTCTGCGCTTCTCCTACCAAGAACGGTGCCAGAATTCCAGCCCATTTCTCTGACGGCCACCCCTCCCGGGTGGTGGTGCTCTCAAACGCCAGTAAAAAAGCCTCTATGTCATCCTCCCGCGTCATCTTCTGTGAGACGTGGGAGGGTCGAATCGGAGACACATTTAGAGGTACCGACGACTGCTCCAAACGTCCCTTTAAAATTGCTAACTCCTGTCGGGTTACCTCCAGTTGCTGTACTTGCAGCTGGTTGGTCTCCTGTTGTAGTTGCATAGCTGACTGTTGAAACTCTTGCATCTTTGTGTTATTGTCTTGTTGCACTGCTGTAGCGTGTAGAAGAGCTCGAATCAGCGTGTCGGTGTTCGCCATCTTGTTGAATTTCGTGGGCCGACTAGAGTATGTTTCCAGTCGGTCTGGATCCCACTCTGACACCAAATGTAAACAATCCCGTAGCGTAGCACTGCTGAACACTGGTTTCCCGCTCCACCAACTGGCACAGACTCGATACATTTGCAGGCAAGTATACTTTATTTACAATATTTACACAATAAAGCAAGTTCTGCTAAAGGCTAATGCCCTGTACGGGCCACTGATTAACTCACTTCTTCAACCCTCTCTAAGCTATTTCACGACTACTACACTTCTATAGGCTTTGGCCTGTGCACGGTCCACTTAAGTGGGACCAAGTCCACTGGAGCGAACCACACTGGCCACTGTAGACGTGAAGACAGGAGAGTAGCACAGGGATTCCTTCCGCCGAAGTGAGTCAGTCCAACGGTAAGAACCCAGGATGCGCTCCTTCTGCTGGAGTAGTCCTGTAACACAGGTAAGTACAAGACAGGCTCCCTCTGCTGGAGTAGTCCTGGAACACAGGTAAGTACAAGACAGGCTCCCTCTGCTGGAGTAGTCCTGGAACACAGGTAAGTACAAGACAGGCTCCCTCTGCTGGAGTAGTCCTGGAACACAGGTAAGTACAAGACAGGCTCCCTCTGCTGGAGTAGTCCTGGAACACAGGTAAGTACAAGACAGGCTCCCTCTGCTGGAGTAGTCCTGTAACACAGGTAAGTACAAGACAGGCTCCCTCTGCTGGAGTAGTCCTGGAACACAGGTAAGTACAAGATGGGTCCTCTTTACAGAAGACTCCCAGGAACACAATTGAGATGACCCCAGACGTCCAGAGAAGTGAACCCAGATAAAACAAGTTATATCCGGGCTGTGTGGAGGAACCCCTGCAGCCAACTCCTGATCGTCCTCAGAAACAAACTATGTCCCAACTAAAAGCAAGTGTCCATCTTTCCTGTGTAAAGCATATACAATGGGTCTTGTATCTGTATTACAATAAACAGTGTCTTGCACATCCCGTCTAATGAATCCGTTCTTTCTGGTTATTATTCACTGTCCCTGCATCGCGTGAATAATCCAATGCACCCTCTGGTCGTAAAGCATTAAACTAAACACCCTGCGGTTGTGACGGCGCACAACCGCACCACGCGGAATACCGCGGACCTCTTTTAAATTGCTGAGAGGTCAAATAAACTTTAACTAGCACCATGACAAAAGAAAAATAAATAAACTTACACAAAACAAAAGGCTACCTCACCAAGAGGAAAATCGTACGCCGTTTAAACTAAACACTATAACCAAAATACAAACGATCACTTTACCTTACGTTGTTCTAACAACACACTCCAAAATTGCAGACTTCTTCTCTGCAGAACAACAGGGCGGTGTTCCCCACGATCACACAGCCCCCGATTGTTCTGCCCTGCTTCCTTGTAAACCCAGTAACCCCTCCCAATTAATTGGCACTCTGGTTTCTGGGTTGTGTAGTCTCTCCCCTAGCGCCGCCATTTCTTAAAGGTGACATTACCCTATCCTCACAATAATATATATATAGTTTTTTGAGAAGCTGTAAAAACCGTCAATTAGCACTTCTCATTTGTCAGTAAGTGAATACCCACAATTAGGAATTGCTCTACAAGACAACATGCACCACGACAGCAAACCAGCTACACCCAGTTAGAACATCTAAAGCAAGGCTTCTGTTTATAACAGTCTAACTAAAAGCTATTCATCTTTATACTTCCAGTATCTGTATGACGTGAGCATACTCAATTTTTGTAGATCTTGTACAGTACTTTGTCTTTCTTTTGTAAATCTCAGAAGAAATCACTCTCATTTTGTTCAGGCGTCACCCAGATATTTGGTGCCAATACAAAACTTGAGAGATTCACACGTACTGTATAGGTGTGCATGATGCCAAACCCTGAACACGTGAACATACCGTTTGTGGAAGGAACTCTAGATGGATTCAACCCCAAACTGGAGAATTTTAATGCTGGGAGAGTTATTTTATTGTGTCTGTGAGATGGCAGGAACAATTAAATATATTGGGCTTTATTCAGTTGAATCTAAATACTGCCATTGTTAATATGGTAGAACAGGACCTTGGCATTTTACATACAGAATACACTCTTAGATGTCTGATTTTCATTATTTTGGTAACTTGAAGGTTGATGTATTTTGGAGGATCAGTTCATCCTTACAGATTATTATTATTATTATTTTTTTATTAGTGATGCAATTTGATTATTGGATTATTAATCATGATTCGCTACCTATAACCATCCATTACAGATGCAGCTAGCTAAATCCCCATTTCACAAGCATCAGCTTTGCATGTGCTCATTGCAGCACGTACTAGTTCAACCTCATGCCTCCAAGAAGACTGATGAGGGTTTCTGCTTTTGTTTGGAATTTGTTTAAAGTTTGTCTGAGCTGTGATAATCCAAAGACAATCACCACTGAAGAAAAAACGAAATGAGTCGGAATTCTTTAAGAGTGAATGTAAGCAGTGTGTTTTGGACAAGAGCAGCAGGATGAATTCAGAGCATAAACAGACAGCGGAATGGAAGGGTCTGTATTGCATCAGGAGGAATTTGTTGTTGACTTGCTTTTGGCAGTTTCAGAGGATGCTGACGTGACGAAGAAACGCAGTTTTATAAAATGCACACTTAAAATGAGCGTTTTTCCATCCAAAGCGCCAGCTCTTACAGAGATGAGTGATCGGATAATTGATTATTTTAATTGACGCAGAAATGGTATTTTATTTTGCACAAGGATCTACTAAACAAAGACATCAGCCGGTTTTTAAAAGCAAGGGCGAAGTGTGTATATTTTGGGCTCAAGCACATAACAAGAGTTATTACTTATATTATCACTGAGAAACAGATACTGTTCTATTTTTATATATCACACTCTCCACAGTGGTACACCACTAGGAAATGCAGAGAACATATGAACATTATTGATAACTGTTTGTTGATCAAGTTATTAATAGAAATTAGGAAGCACGCTACTTACACTTGGTATCTGTGTCAGTGACATATTTTTTAAAGTATGTGAATGTATGTACTACAAGATTGTCACAGGGAAGCACAGCTACAATGTAGCACTCTTTATTACTTGGACAGATATGTCACATTCTGGAGAACTGTGTAGATTGGGACATTGGAAAATGACATTCAATGTAGTAGAAGAGCAACAATCTTTGTATTAAATACTATATAGGGTTAACAAGGATAAACATAGTTTGCTTCTCATAATTATACTCTTTTATACAAACCTCTGAGCAACTCAGCAAGCAACCATTTGTTTGTCTCGAGAAACGGAAACAGCATATAAATGCAAGTAAAAAAACAACAAAAAAAACAGCACACAGGTGTTGATTATCTATAACTGCAAAATGCTCAATCAGAATTCTAAGGTAAATCTATATGAAAAATCAAGAAGGCGAAAACAACAAAAAAAACAGCACACAGGTGTTGATTATCTATAACTGCAAAATGCTCAATCAGAATTCTAAGGTAAATCTATATGAAAAATCAAGAAGGCGAATGTTTCATCCTGTACACTGAAGACACTAGTTGAAACATTTGTCTACTTGACTTGACTTCTTTTATATAGCTTTACCTGACAAGCTGACAAACATTTAAAATGAAACAAAATTATTTTTTAGGGACAGTCCTTAAAACATGTATTGCAGATGTATAAAGCCAAACTTTGCCAAACATTATGTATACGTTGTACATAATGTTTGGCTGTAGTATTATACAGAACCACATGTACCGTAAATACGTTCAATAAGGTGATTTTCTAGGCTTTTTTGCGGGGCCCTTAAAAGAGGGGAGAGACTAATACACTGGTGTGACGTATGCACCGGTGTGTTTAATATTAAACTACTGTACTAGTACCACAATGGGATTACTACAGCCACGGTTATGTCTCACACAGACTTAACTGTCAACAAAACCTATTTATTTGTTCAGGATCTACAGCATTCAGGTCATGTTGCTAGGTAGAAAAACAAAACCACTGTTCTAATTAAAAGTTTTAATTTCTTACTCTCAATACCCAGTCATTTTGAACGTTAAACACAAGTTTTCAGACTCTTGACTGACCAGTTGAAAATGTCACAGCTATACTGCTTCACTTAGTGTTAACACAATAGCTGTCAGTCTCTATGAATTTGCTTATTCCCACCCTCCCGAGCCATTGATTTGTCAATATTCAAACTGAACCCGCCCCTGGTATCTGTACCAAACAGCTATTGGTTAGAAAGCCGAGTAACGTTCATTGTAATGGCAATGCTGTAATAATGCAGGTGACTTTGAGACTGGATAAAGTAGGACAGTAAGAAAAAAAGGAAAATGCTACTCAACAGGCTTGAAATTGCACGTTGTTGAATTTGCAGAAATATATGTTAATCGCAATGCTGAAAAAACAGTATGTGACTGGAGAAGAAACAAAGACAAACTTAAAATGGACAAAGAAAAATGAGCTGATAGGAAAGTGTTTATGGCCCGATGTAGAAAACATTTTGTTTGAATGGAGTACTTTGAATGACTTTAATACAGACTGTAACATGTCAGTGCAACAGAGTGGTACACTGGTAAAGTATGTGTATGGTTCTGATTAACAAAACAAAATGAATGTATTTGTACAGCTGGAAACTGAATGCCATTGTACTGCACCGTATTCAACACTAAAATGTTTTGTTTACTGGTTATTAAATGGTGCGCGTTTTATTTTATTGTGGTTTTTTTTTCTTTTTTTTTTCTTTTTTAATTGATGAAGCAGCACTGTTTAATACCTTTCTTTTAAATTTGTATGATGTATAACTTAATTTTGTTAGTTATTACATTTAAAATTTTGAAAAATGAATAGTTTCTAGAAGTTTAACTAAAACACTGTAAAATTATTAATGGAATAAAATTCAAGAACAAGTGTTACAAGAGTTATTTCGAAACTAAACCTGTGTATCTTTTGTAAGGCAGCGGGATGTGTGAGACAGCAGGGAGGGGGTTAAAACCTCCCTGAAGGGAAAAAAATGCACCTTTTTGTATGGTTTAATTGTTTTACTTTATTGTTTAATTGATTTGGTAATTGTTTTATTATGAATCATTCCCTGCACCTGGTGCTTATTATTAAATTAGAGCCAGGTGCAGGGTATTTAATGGAAGCAGTCAGTCTGCTCAAGGCTGCTGAGTAGAAGGAGGCAGAAGGAAGGTGCTCTGCTTCCGAGCAGTCCTAGAAGTAAGTGCTGTGTAAACCTGTGTGGTTTTTGTTTGTATGCCAGGTAAACGGCTTAGCCGTCCTGCAAGTTAGTCAGGAAATTACCTGTGTAGTAAGTGCTCCAAATCGGAGTTAGGTGTTTGTTTGTTTTGTTTTGCTGTGTTTATTTTTGTGTTTATTAAAATATTAAGCGCAACCAGCTTGAAAATCCATTTCTGTGTGCTGGGTCGTAGTTTTTAAAGGGCACGAACCCGTGAGTGGTGAAATCATTTCACATATGGTGTCAGAAAGTGTGGGCCCCTACGACCCAGAAAATGGATTTTAAAGAATTGATCGCAATGATCAACCATGAATACTGCTGCTCAAATAGAGCAGGCGGCAAGGATGGAGAGGCAGACACAGGAGCTGCTGCTACAAGGTGGGAGCCCAGAAGGGAAGAGCTGCCGCTGCCAGAGCCCAGAGGGGAAGAGCTGCCGCTGCCAGAGCCCAGAGGGGAGGAGCTGCCGCTGCCAGAGCCCAGAGGGGAGGAGCCGCTGCCAGAGCCCAGAGGGGAGGAGCCGCTGCCAGAGCCCAGAGGGGAGGAGCCGCTGCCGGAGCCCAGAGGGGAGGAGCCGCCGCTGCGGAGCCCAGAGGGGAGGAGCCGCTGCCGGAGCCCAGAGGGAGGAGCCGCCGCTGCGGAGCCCAGAGGGGAGGAGCCGCTGCCGGAGCCCAGAGGGGAGGAGCCGCCGCTGCGGAGCCCAGAGGGGAGGAGCCGCTGCCGGAGCCCAGAGGGGAGGAGCCGCTGCCGGAGCCCAGAGGGGAGGAGCCGCCGCTGCCGGAGCCCAGAGGGGAGGAGCCGCCGCTTCCGGAGCTCAGAGGGAGAAGCCGCCGCTTCCGGAGCTCAGAGGGGAGAAGCCGCTTCCGGAGCTCAGAGGGAGGAGCCGCCTCTTCCGGAGCCCAGAGGAGAGGAGGTGAAGAGCATACCTCCACCACAGCCCGACCACCACCCCTGCGGTCCAGTCCGGCACAGCTGCGTGCGGTCCCTCGCCCTTGCTCCTGGACACCCTGTCGGTTGGCCTGGACCTCCCTTCACTTGACCTAGAGCCCAGGAGTCGGCAGAATCAGTCACAGTTCTGCACCTGGTCCCCTGCTCCGCTCCTCACGGACACAAAGACGTCGCTGCACTGCTCCCAGATGTCGCCACGCTCCCCTGGTCACTGCTTCACTCCCCTTGGTGACCGGATGTCGCTACACTGGGTCCCAGCTGCAGACCTCTGCCCGCTGCTGCAGCCTCCAGTGCCCGGTTGTCGTTCGGTCGCCCCTGACAAACCGTTGGGGTCCCTCGTCGCCGGTGCGCAGTCCCTACCTGGCTGGGCGGGGCGTGGACCAATCCACCCTCAAGTCCGCCCGTGGAAGAGGGTGAAAAAGGACATTTATGGACTCGAGGGTGGGTGGTTATGTTTTAGGGGAGGTGGCCTTGGAATGGCCGTCAGTGTTGCACACTTGGGGAAGGATGTGTAAGGCAGCGGGATGTGTGAGACAGCAGGGAGGGGGTTAAAACCTCCCTGAAGGGAAAAAAATGCACCTTTTGTATGGTTTAATTGTTTTACTTTATTGTTTAATTGATTTGGTAATTGTTTTATTATGAATCATTCCCTGCACCTGGTGCTTATTATTAAATTAGAGCCAGGTGCAGGGTATTTAATGGAAGCAGTCAGTCTGCTCAAGGCTGCTGAGTAGAAGGAGGCAGAAGGAAGGTGCTCTGCTTCCGAGCAGTCCTAGAAGTAAGTGCTGTGTAAACCTGTGTGGTTTTTTTGTTTGTATGCCAGGTAAACGGCTTAGCCGTCCTGCAAGTTAGTCAGGGAAATTACCTGTGTAGTAAGTGCTCCAAATCGGAGTTAGGTGTTTGTTTGTTTTGTTTTGCTGTGTTTATTTTTGTGTTTATTAAAATATTAGCGCAACCGCGCTTGAAAATCCATTTCTGTGTGCTGGGTCGTAGTTTTTAAAGGGGCACGAACCCGTGAGTGGTGAAATCATTTCACACTTTTTTTTCGTTATCGGTGTTGAACATTGTAAAAAATACATTGTAAAAAAAAAGGATTTTAAACACAAACAAAGGTGTTTTCCTAAAATTGAAGTCACAAAAAGGGGGGAGCAACTTTTACGCCAGTGCGACCTATAAAGCGATTTTTACGGTATTTCTAATTCTCACTTGGCTGGAGTTACTACTGTGACTCTCATTACATTTTCAACAAAATTTACTTTAGAGGCTACTCAATGGGTCAAGTATGAACTGGAAACAATTACTTAAACAGGCCATGGAATAAATACAATCTTTTATTGTTTTCCATTCCGTGTTGTTATCGTTCAGCACGGTATAATTTGCTGTTAATGTGAGCCGTCTAATGGTACCTCTACATCACTGTCACAAACTGTAAAGGGTGCCAGAAAAGACCTGGAACCTGACTGATGCCGTCCCCAAGGAATCAACATGCACATGAGGTAAATGGAGAATCAAGCATCACGCTTTCATTCATAAATCCCTGTAGGATGTGGTAACTTTGAGAGTTACTGCAACACGATTCCAAGAACCAGCACAATGAGATGAACATCAATCTGCCAAAATGAGGATGCTGAAAGCTTCAGTTGGTTTCTGGTGCTTGGGTCAGTCCTAGATTTATAGATATTACATTGCAAGGCTGTCTTTTGAGAGTGAAATTCATCTTTCCAGATATTCATAAAATCGTACATAAATAAGAATGTCTTTTCAGTTGGGTAGCTTGTGTGTCAAGTTTCTATCGTCTGCCATCCATCTCATGCACTGAAAAATTGAAAAAAAAATACTTTTTGAAGAGGAAGCTCATAAAGAAAACTATATGAATGTCTTCTTGGGTATATGAGGTTTGTGAACACTCTAATGTTAGGGTTTTAGTGTCGTTTCCAGGTGATTAAATGTAAATATATCTTTAAGAGGGCTCTCAAGCAGGTCTTCTCTTTACAACTGGCACACCAGAGTATAACTGTTAATCTATCACACTGCAAAACTTTGTTCTGTGTATTTCTTGCAGTTTCTTACATCCACTGAGGGCAGAGTGTTGCAGGGGAACAAGATTGTGGTTACTCTCTGGTGTGGACGCTTTAGAGAGCCCTTATCTGACAGCCCTTTTGAGGCCGTAGGGATGCACAGAACGTGCATCGTTGGCCTTGATATAGGCACACTGTAGTACAAGGAAGGATTTTAGAAATTGTATTGTTTATTTCTACATATCAGCTAACAATTTGAGAGTTTTATAGCCCTGGTTGGATTTAATTGAAGTAATACAGACTACAAAATGCAGTATACTGTTGTTTTCTAAGTGGTTCACTGGGTTTACAACGATATCAATTTCTAATGCAGAGGGGACACACTGCTGACAGGCAGTGGAAAAAGAAAAGTCCAAAAGGTTAAATTAATTAGGTTTCAATCCAGACATATAGGACGTACAGGACCTCCCTTCATATCCTGGGAACGGGTTTCGTCAGGATTTCAACCTGAGAGTTCTGCCAGAGTACAGGGATATTTAAGGTGGGCGCATACTTTTCCAGATGCATCATACTGGCAACAGTAAGTCAGCAGCTGCTTTTACTCCATTTGTGAGGGAACTCTCCATCTGGAAAAAAACACATAAACACATCAAATAATCTGTGGCTGGATGCTCTATGAAACTTCTGCTCTATAACAATAGGCAGGTCTGAAAACATTTAGGAGATTTAAAAACAATTGTAATCCGGGCAGCAGCCAGGAAAATGCAGTTTAATTTTCAGAACTGAATTCACATTTCATTCCATTGACATCGCCAATGGAATGAAATTAACGATTTATTGAATTGACAGATAAACCTGCCTGTGAATGATTACGTTGTTATTTGAGTTTGGCCCATTGGAGATTGTTAGATGCCCTTATGCTGGCAAAACTGTGATGAATGTCTAATGCCAGTGGGCAGGACAAGTGGCACTTAGGGCCACCTTCCTCCAAAAGGACAAGGCCTCCTAAGCCTCCGCCACCTCAGGTAAGGATAAACCCCCTGCTCACCCACAAGGTGACAGGAGGAAACCTTAGGGAATCCATGGCCAAGGGTAGCCCTTCTTCCAGGCCTATAAATAAACCTCTTAATTTTGAGCAGATAATGTGTCATTGACATTTTCAGATACACATGTTGTAAGTTCTTGAGTTCCATCTCCCTGTTGCCTTGGTTAAATGTGGTGAGCGTTTTAGAAACTGCAGAAGGAGCAGCGTCGCTTCGGAAGGAATACCAGGGGTAGCCGGAAGGAATCCAGAACAGAGGAAATCCAGCACGGAGAAGAGAAGAGGCTATATAATTAATGAATCAGTCCTGGTGACCATTGCTCCTTCCGGGGTACATATTTGATTAAAGGGCACATACTCCTATCAGAATACAACTAAGTTTCCAAATATTGTTGACACAACTGGAACTCTGTAGACAATAAAACAGCACATTACTACTGCAGTAATCACATGGGCTTACCGGCTTACTGTAGGCATTGGTGAAACTGCACCAGTAGCTACTCTGCAAGTTTTATTCACAATAAATTGGAATAAATGATTTTATGGCAATCTTTAAAAAGGTGTTCTTGTTAACCACATCCCTTAATTATTTTTAATGTTTGAGCCATAGTTCAATCCAAACCTTGGTAAATCTAAAACTTCTACTTAAATTGTCATTGCCACTAACTATAAGGCTTGAATTCCTTATTCAGCAGTAAAACTGCCTGGTTGAGGGTATGTTCTTTGGTTGGGATGGATTTATTGTTGTTGCTGTGCAATTATTGAACGGCAATAGGTTTTGATTGGGATTTTAAAAAAAGGTGGAATTGGGAAATTGAAAGAATTAAATAATTAATCACCCAAAAATACTGTATAAAACATGGGGTATTGCCAGAAGTATTTAACAAAATGTCCTTGAGAAAGCACATATTTGTAGTACATTTATGCAAACCCCTAAGGTTCCTGGCTCGCTCTAAACTGTGGTTCTAATGGACTGCTCTAAGCACAATCCATTTAAATGTGTATAAAATCTGGGGTGGAAATGAAATAAAAAGAATTAGACAAATGACTGTAAGATTCAATGTGTCAGCTTCACAATCACTCCAGATTTGTGTTTGCACCATTTTGTACAATTATTCTAACTGGAAAAAACAAACTGGGTCTGTTCCAGAACTTTAAGTAAATCATTCGTCAGTGTGTTTGTTTGTTGTTATTTTTGCTATTTATATCATTAATAGTTTCTGTTACTTGGTAAAAGAAACCTCTGGTTGATATCAGTGATTTCAGATTGTGTTGCACTTGCTTGGTCATTTCACACTTGGACAGCATTGCGATGTGAGTTGAAAAGCTTGAACTGTCGCAAACTGTCCTAGTGTACATGGAGTCGTATGGTAGCCCAATCTTCAAGGATTCCCTGACCTCATCCTGCTCTAAAATGGGAACGCTCTTAGTATTTATTTATTTTCTAGGCGCCTCCCTCGCACATGTGTTCGTCAGGCTGGATACGAACACACTGTTTCGTTTCCTTTCAAACAAATACACAGAATTCTCCGATTTAGCTACAAGATAGTTTGTGCAGCCAACACAAAATGGAACAAAAAACAAATCAGATAAGACAAACAATAATCAAAACATGAAGCAATAAAATCTAATAATTGTGGAAGCGAATGTTTTTATTTCCACTGTCTTATCTGTTCCTCCCTTAGCCTGTTTCTACTGCTCTGCATCAATGCATCGCTAAACCAGACAGGTTTACACTTAGTGTTAATAAACACTAATAATCTAAAACAGATGCAATCAAGGCTAAAATAGCTGCCTTTAATCCTAAAGCTTTAGGGGATTCTTTTGTAAAGCCAAAATAATGTATTTTTAGTTATCTTTCATATAAAAGAGATTAAAGGAAATCAACTTCTCACTTGTTCTCACTGTCAAGTAACCAAATCCCACTCATGGTTAAATATTAGTTCGCCACCAGCGCCCTAGATGAACACAATATGAAATGCACAAGATGAAGCAAGTAAGTGACAAACTCCAATTATATCAGTTATAACTAAAAACGTCATGCACATATCCTTGAATGCTTGGGAATTTAAAAGCCTCAATCTTAACCTTTACCTTATTGAATGTTATTCATGGAAAACTGAGAAAATTACATATAATTTCCTTTTGAATTACTAATTTCTATTAACTATTGTCCAGTTATAATGAAGCGCGATCATAATAAATTATTATTAATATAAAAATGATAATGTGGGCATGGAGTCGAGAATAGAATATTGTCCGTGTAGATGAAGCCAAGATCTGGATGAGTTCTTAGTCTACCTGAAACCCGTCCATGATTACCTTTTCCGAACTGGTATGTTAAAATCATTTTTCTCATAGTTTTCTATAATCCCATTGGTTACAAAATCAAGACAATTTACAACAGATCTCAAGAGGAAAGGCCTTTGATGCAATTAATTTGTGACAGAGCTACCAGATGTGAGCAGCTGTCCCGCTACAGTAAAAGGGTATTGTTCAGAATGGGAACCAGTTGCAGGGTTTCTACCGCAGCATGCTTTCCTAATTTCAAAATATTAGCTGCCAAGATGGATTTAACATGAGTTTCAATGTTGACCCAGGCTTTTTGAACAAGGTCTTTTTTCATAATTACATAAATACACATTATGCTACTTGTAATTTATTTATGTACCGTATTTATTAAGAGACAGAGCTGTTTGATGTATTGCTAGATAAACCATCTCTAAGACACAGTATTATTGGTTTATTTGTCTCCTTTTCTGAATGCTATTCATATGAAATGTGTCTACCTCAGATCTCTGGCCAAGGATGCAGTTAAGGAATGAAGAAAAAAAACAAGAACAAACTGATAAATAGTGATGCAGATAATTGCGATGATCTTTGACATAAAACTGGGTATTTTTCCACGGCTCTTATTTTTTCCTCAGTCATTTTCAATACTGCTTCACCCTGGACCATGTGCATTAAAGCTGTTATCTGATTGGTCAGTTCCCTAGCTAAACCGCAAAAAAATAGACATCAATCCTATTTATTTCACATCGCTTTAGTGTCGCTTCAGTGTCTCTTTAGTGTCACTACGTCACATCGCAGGCAGTGAGAACGGCTCATCAGAAATAGATGTTTTTTGTCGTGGTGTGGTCTGTCATGCTATAGATTCACTTGTCACATCGCGTCCCTTGTGTAGAGCCCTTTAGGCTGCCAGCACCAAATTGGACAGTTTTATTTGTTCATAATAAATCAAACATCACAGATTCATACAGCTGATGACCGAGCAGAACCGCAATTCTAAAAAAAAAAGAAAAACTATGACCACCTCTGCACATCCCACATGTATTTCCAGACCAAATACTCAATTGACTTTTCTTACCTTTTAAGGTTTACCGCCTAATCTTCCCACCGTCAACAATTATAACATGCAAGGCATGGGTTAGGGATAACCCATTCTACCGTAACACCAGTATTGTGAGTTTTATAACTATTTCAGGTTACCTCAAATTAACTATTTAAAATTGTTTTTCCCTTTTCCGGATATTAAGTTATTAAATGTTTTTAAGCCGTATTCAAAGAAAAATGTGATTTCCCGTCAGTCGTTAACAATCCATGGATATTAATAAGCTTAAATTCATTTTTACTTTACACCTGGTTGACTTTATCCAAAGACAAAAGATGTATTGACTAAAAACTCTGTACTAATCACCCCATCATATGCATAATACAGTCAAAAGATCAGGTCATGTGGTTCTCTGTAAACCCAGCATTTCCTCTGTTGATTACATAATGTGATCACCTGACAATGAGCAGGAAAGTCTGGTTCAGAATACCAAACTGTTCTTAATCAGCGTATTGTTATTTGTTAGCACATGGCAGTGAATGTACCTACGTTTATTATATCCCCTTCGGTCACTGCGAGTATAATTGTACCACCTTAGGTTTCCTATCTATGTATCTGTTTTATATTGCATAATGTTTTTTTCAAAGTTTTGGCAGGGCAACTTCTCAAACTCCAGTGACTGTTTTAAAATGCCTAAAAATGCAATAAAAAAGCCATGACTGAAGGGGATGTCTGTGAAAGCTGGTTTCAGATACAATTATGATAAAAATATAATTCTGGGGCATGTTCTTCTACTATACCCTGGGTCCCTTGATTACTCTGGAAGGCCGAATCTTAAGCATTCTTGCGAATCAAGTCTACCCAATAATGCTGAACCCCGATGCTGCTGGCCACTTTCAAGGCATCATCCATGGCCTCCAGGATCCCTGGATCTCAACCCAATTGAGCATGTGTGGGATGAGCTTGAACCACACAGTCATCATCACGATCCTCTGCCTACCTCTCTGCACCATGTATGTGAAATAAGTGACCAAATGCATTAACATGCCTTGAGGCATCCTCCAGCACCCTGTGGAGTCCATGCCACGTGGTGTCAAGGCTGTGACCAGGTCAAGTGGTGGTTCAGCCTCATATTTGGTGAAGTTCCAGTGTAGTGCAAGTGAGCTTGGCTGTACATTCATATTCCTTAGACCAGTACTGTCTAAACATGGTCAAAGGATGTTGGATCCCCTCTAGCCAATCAGTTTTGTTTTATAAAATGATTGCTCTATAAAAAACTATAATAAGTAATATCCACATATGATGTTCTCCCATCACCACAGAACCTAAACCTCTGGGTAGGAGAGGATCCCTCATGTCCTTTGTGTTCATCACCTGCAACATTAAGGCACATTTTGACAGGATGTAAGGTGGCTCTTTGCCAGGGATGGTTTACTTGGCGCCATGATCAGGTGTTGCGATATTTGGCCTTAGCATTGGAAGACAAGCGTAACATGACCAATAAGTTGCCACCTGTTCCATCAAAACATTACACACAAAAGACAACATTCCTCCGCCCAGGAGAGCAACCACCAAGAAAAGGTGTTAAAACCAATCCTCGCCCAGGACAACTGGAAGCTGCTAGAGACTGGAAAATGCTGGCAGATGTTGGTCAACGGCTTATTTTTCCACCTGAGATTGCCACCACTAACCTTCGACCAGATATTGTTTGGGGTCAGCACACCTTGTTCACCTGGTAGAGTTAACAGTGCCATGGGAGGATGCTGTAGATGAGGCGTATGAGAGGAAGAAACTGCGGTATGCTCAACTAGCCACTGAAGCGGAACAGCGAGGATGGAGAGTCTGGGTTTACCCAGTGGAAGTGGGTTGTCGAGGATTTGTGGCACACTCTACAACCCGGTTTCTCAGAGATGTCGGATTCAATGGCCAAGAGTTGCGTCGCACAGTGAAGAACTTATCTGAAGCAGCAGAGAGGAGCAGCAACTGGCTGTGGTTGAGACGGAAAGATTCTGGCTGGGGATCTCAAGCACAATAGAAAGAAAGAAACGCTGATGTACAGGTAAGTAAGCTGGGCTGAGTTGAGTGGGAGACGGAGGGGGGTGATGCTGGGACGCCAGAATCACCGTCGAGCCCTCTTGAGATGTCATGGGCTAGTCGACGAAACACCGAGGATGGAAGGTGCCCACTTGAAGACCCCAAAGATGTACCCTACTTAGCTCAATCCAGACGGTTGTCATGCTGATGCGCTGGGGAGACCGCACTATGGTTGATCCCCGGAGCCAGCATCGCAGCCGTTGTGTGTGCTGATGCGCTAGGGAGGCAATAAGCTGATCCCTGGAGCCAGCATTGCACTTCAGCCATCAACACCAGACAGAAGGATATCTACATCATCATATGGAAGGAAGCGCAAATGGATGGAGACACATATGGATCACGTTAGTTTACTGTGAAGCTACGTCTTAGTTGGTGCTTATCTTGGCAAGAGCCAAGTTCAAATCAGCATGAAGTTTTAACATCTACTCTAATGTAATGGAAATCTTGGATTCCATTAGTAGCAACTCCACTGATAAATCTGTTGAGGGTTATCTCATGTACAAAGACTATACAAGTGCAGGTGCAGGTACACAAGCTTACTTTGTAATTCTGAATATAGGTTTTTCCAAATCTGACTTTTGTAGGGGGAAAAAAGACTTTAATATTATTTAACCAGGAGCATTTTAAAATGAAAGAAATACATTAACATTTTCAGTAATGTCCTATAGGATATTACTGCATCTGAACTGATAATCCTTGGTGCTATGTCATTGACTGATTTGTGTACCAAGTTTAATATGACTTTTTCCTGTAGTCATTAATTTATAAATCTAATAATCTTTTTTCCAGATGTACTGGATTTCTATAAAAGATACCTTTCAAGATGCAATCATGTTGCAACAGTAAATTATAGTTTTTATTTAGTTTTTGGCATTAAATCTTTAGCACCTGGACAGACCTCAAAACCTTCACAAATAAAAGAGTACAGACACAACCCCACTGACTTGAGAGCTGTTCAGTCATGTGTTTTGTTTTGTTTTTCTGAATTACTAGTAATATACTGTACAACACACCATATCACATTCATCTATAGCTCTGTGATTCATACATTTCAGTTATTTTTAAACATTGTAATGATACTTCTTGATTCACCTTAATATTTAGATGCTCTGTATGCTGCCATAATAGAATATCAAGCATGGACCCACATTGTCAAAACGGACCGTAGTTTTCAAAAATCTCAATGTCTTTAATGTATTATGTTTCTTATTTTATTCCTTGATTTATGATATATGATTTACACCCGAAAAACAGTTTTCAATCTAAAACTATTGACTTCCAAAATAGAGATGTAACTTTAATACCAGAGTATTGCTCTGAAGCATTACCGCCCGCAGTGATACATACTTTATGCACAGTGCATACCTCTGATCTGCAAAATTTCGTCTTCGTAAGTGTGGATTTGCATGTATCTTGTGTGATCAGTTGAAGCGAAACAGACTTTTAAGCTTATAGAATTGTACTGTTTATTTAGTGGTAGTAATGAGCAAACGGAAGCAGATAGGTTTGGTTGAAGCTTCAAAAAGAGCACAAATATCTCTTCTGATGATCCAGAATGTAAGAGGGAAAGAAATCAGTAAAAGCACTGAACTGTCTGTTTCTGGTAAACACGTTGGCTGCATTGAATATTAGTATAGTAGGCCTACTACTGCATGAGTGTGGTCCAGTGTTTAAAGAAAAGGGCTTGTAACCAGGAGGTCCCAGTTCAAATCCCACCTCAGCCACTGACTCATTGTGTGACCCTGAGCAAGTCACTTAACCTCCTTGTGCTCCGTCTTTTGGGGGAGACGTAATTGTAAGTGACTCTGCAGCTGATGCATAGTTCACACACCCTAGTCTCTGTAAGTTGCCTTGGATAAAGTCATCTGCTAAATAAACAAATAATAATAATGAGTTGAATTTGGCTGCTCTTCCAGGATTCAGCACAGTAAGTGCACATTTAATTTAAAGTTTCATTTGTATTTTAATTTTATCAGTAAAATGAATAATACATTTTCCTAATCATTAACACATAATTGCCAAGTTGTGTTATTATTATTATTATTATTATTATTATTATTATTATTATTATTATTATTATTATTTATCAGTAATAACCTTTTACAGCCCTATAGATTATATTACAACTCCCAGAGTTAAGTCTTATTACAGCTGTAAGATTATAAGGTTTATTATGTACAGGTCACATGGGCATCTTAACTGACTTCACAACAGCACACAAACTGGCAGTTTAATGAAAATGATGACCAGATTTCAAGTGTTACTGATGAAAACAGAGACTGTTAGTTGAAAATCAGGAAAATGCTGCCACAAGAAAAAAGACGCTGAGTGATACAGTCAGCACTTGGATATCCGTTATCCAGATACACGTCAGTCGCGTTTACCGCCCTTGTATTAAGAATAAAATCAATCCCCATTATATATGTAACAAATTAATGCATTTACCTGTCACACGCGATTTTCGACTCTGATACAATTTCTGATACAAAGCCCATCTCTTCAAGACTTAAATAAGCACATTAAAAAGCCTTGTGTGAAAACTTTTAAAGCAGCATTATCTGCTAATTCAAAAAGAAAAACTTAAAACGTTCAAACTATTGCTTGCTTCTTGGGTAATCTGTCTTGTCATGTCATAGTACAGAGTTTTAAACTTGGCACCTTGTCTTTCTACTTCCACAACTTGTATGGGGACTGTTTGCCCTATGTCCAGAAACTTTTGAAGCAGTTTCTGTGTTTATTCAGGCACAAGCAAACCTTCCACTTGATACATGGAACTTGAGATCTTTCAGAACAGCCTGGATATTTAAAAATATCACAGTGTTGTTTAATTGTTATGCATGGTATAAGATATTTGACTATAAAGTCTTATAGAACCTGGCTTTTATAGAATGACAGGTAGTAAGTTTGTCAGTGAGACTGGAGTTCGGTCCTTAGAATCTACCCCAGTTATGTTAAGGGTGCTAGCATACAGTGCCTTGCTCAGCAGTTTTTTGTTTGTTTGTTTTTTTACAAGATTAGCTGCAAAATTTGCAAAGGGCTTACACATACCTGAAACAATGTCCAACTAATCGCAACGCAGAACCATGAGCTTATGAAAAGCTTGTTCTTCCAGCCTATCCTAGTGTGGCATAGAGACCCTACAACCACTGGGGGATGTAGGATAAAAAGTGTTAAGGTGAACCCAACAGAAAGTGCCATTGAAATGAATAGGCATAGACTAACATTTCCTTACACATGTTATTTTGAAACTACTTTTTATTTGGCAGATGAGGCGTCAGATGTTTTACAAAGGCGTAAAGTTTGAGCAGAGGTTTCTGTAAACAAACATGGATCCAAGATTTGTTTTTCTGTCCAAAACAAAAGAGCCCAGCCCTTTAAAAAAATGCTTTGTTTTCTGAAACTATCAGTTCGTCTTCCAAGACAGTATAGTGAAGGGACCATCTGTGCAGTATATTATTCTTTTGATAGTACAAAATACAGACTCATCTGATTTGGAGAATGAATTGCATATTTGTCATAAATAACTTTGGATAACTTTTGTGGAATATGAAATTTAGCTGGCATGCTGGTTCACATCACCTAATGGAAAAAGAAAAAGTATTTGTGCGTGGATTATTTTTATTGGATCCAAAATCTGATTGTTAAGAAAGTTATAGCGTGTTTTTAAAAAAAAATCTACATTTTGAACAATGGGATGTCTGTATTGAATTAGGTGGTATAGAGAAAAAAAATGACCCCAGATATTTAGATTTTCCAGTATTTTTATTAACTGTCCTCATTCATAGGCATCATGAAATGCAGAGGACATTTTCACATTTAGAGTACTCCATTAGATGGCAATTTACAGTGCATTTAAAGTTTCAGATTCCAGCAAGATGGCATACAGAGTGCTGTAAGGAGACATGGTGGGCCATTAATGTGTGTGTGGTGCCATCAGTTAAGAGCAACAGTGACTATGTGATGGTTTGGAAAGCATTCTGCTTGAGCAGTTTGGGTGAACTGGTCACACGGACTGGTGAAGTAACAGCTTTGCCTTTCCGGGAATCCTGGGTGATGTTATTCTTTTTATGATGTTGCACTTACCTTCAAGATGACTTTGTTTGTGTACACCTGTAACAAGGTCAAGAATGCCCTGTTCACATTTATTTTTTCAGAGCAAAGAGAATATACAAGGGTGCGTCCTTCATTACCATAGGAATACATGATTCGCTGATTATGTGTAAAACCAGGCAGTGATCCATTGAAAATAGTCCACTTTTGCCCAAGAGCAAGTTAGGGACATATCACCGTACAAAAATGGGGCAGAGCAAAGTCTACCTGTATATATCTCAATAGAACAAGAAACAAACAACCTGTAAGAATAATTTAAGTGTGCACAGGTGCTTACGTTGTTTGGTTCTGGTTATGTAATATGTACAATTTTTTGCACAGTAAGTATCATAGCATATAGCAGATACATATTAAGACACTTCTGTTTTTGTTTATTTGTTTCTATGAAGATATTGAGCAGGATAGCTCCACTGAGATCCAGAGATGGCCTACGCCTGATTACAAGGGTTGGCGAATTGTCTGCCACTGACATCCTTGTTAAATTATCTGTGCAGGCCTTAACTTTTAATTCCATGAAAAATCCCTCCTAAGTCATTTGCATACTCAAACTGCACACTATGTACTTTAAATCACATGATTGGACTGTGCACGTTATTCCATCTATGTGGTGAAGGTATGTGAGGAACTTAAACTGGTGGGATGTGCCTAGTCTACAGTGGACAACCACAGTAGTTAAATTATAATATTTGAACACAGTGTGAATATTTGAAACATTAGTAAGCATATGAAAGTCAGTTACAAACAAAACGGCTTACCCACAAGTGAGTTGCCAGGCACGCTATTGTCTGCCATGTGTTGCCTTGAGGCTCAAATAGACACAAATATAAGAATGTCATTGTTGTCAGGATTCACTCAGCCCTTTACTGAGAGAACTCTTCATAACAAGGAAAGCATTTTACTGTTCACATGAGTAACAAAACTTTCCAAAGCCCCAATATCCACACCAGTAAGGAACAGAGTTCTGGGCTCCTCTGCATTCGTGTTTACAGTCTCTTAAGCTCCTTGTGCTTCGTCCTTTGGATGAGACGTAAAACCTATTGTAAGTGACTCTGCAGCAGCAGTTGTGAAGCATAGTTCACCCCCAAGTCTCTGTAAGTCAGTTTGGATAATAGTGTCTGCTAAATGACTAAATAATAATAATAAAGAGACCACTATAAATAACCACTATCCACTAACTCCTCTGCATTGGTGGTTATTGAGCTTATAATCTCATCTCACCAACGGGACAGAATCCGTAAACTTCAATACTGCTTTCTAGCTGAGCACAATTAACAGGCTGATAAACAAAATCTGTGTGTTTGTGTAGAAGCGATGGTGGAATCTCTCTATGATGGACCCACAAGGCTGAAGATGTTGATATTTGAGACGACTCTATGACTCACCTGAAAAAACTCTCCCCTGTAAACAGCTATGGCCCAAAGTTTTGCATCACCCTATAGAGTTAACAAATTTTGCTTCATAAAGTCAAATGAAACCTGCTGAATAATTTTACATTAGCATATTGAAATACATACCGCTTTGTAGTTTTCTATATACTGACATGTTGAAAAACATGGAACAAGAATTGCGTAGCAGTTTGCAATGCATGTGGACTGGCAGAACTACACTTGTGTTATTTTCTGAAAAGCAACTGACAGTGGAGATAGCAGACTGCTAGTTCCAAAATGCATGTACTGCTGACAATTGATTAGGGCCAAAGTCATAGACAATGGGCCTACAGCTTACTTGCCCAGCATTGACTGCAAGCAGGCAATAAATAACAGCACTATGGGCTAGAAGGTGCCAAGGCTCTAAGGAGATTTTTAGAATGCAAAGCACAGTGGACCAGGAGGGTCACAAGCACATTAGGAGATAATAAACAACAGAACTGTGAAGCTACAAGGGGGCCCAGGACTCTAAGGAAAGATATAGTCAGAATAGGCCATAAGATAAAAGCCCAGTTTTAACTGGCTGAATTGCTTGCACACAACACTAGATTTTATAAATCAGCCGGGTGTAGTTTCAGGTGATTGGCCCACGGCCAGAACTGGGGAGGGGAAACCCAATCTGGGCTTTGCTATAAAAATGTAATGTACCTTTTGTACCTGCATTAAAATAAACCTAACATTTATTAAAGAAATAGAGTCTGTGCAGTTTCTTAAGAAACAGCAATACTCACTTTTTAAATAACATCATGACAAAAAATGAAAAATGTGGCATTTCGAAATCTAACATGAAATTCCCCTTATAGAAGTTTACCATGGTATATTTGCACTAATACCATAATACCATGCATTAACCATAATTTACCCTGGTTTACCATGTTAATTAATAAGCTTTACCATGCCTCACTTTTCTTTACATTGTTTTGCTATGCTTTACCATGCTTTCACTATGCTTTATTACACTTTACTATGCTTTTACTATGGTAAACTTTTATAAGGGACTGTACTACTATTATGACTTTCGGTAGACTTTTGCGATATCATTTTGTAGTTCCTTTAATTACATGATGTTAAATAAAAGATCTAAATTATGTTCATATACAGTAGTCCCAATCCTAAAATGATTTTGGCCATAGCTGTACAGTAGATCTCAGGCTTGATAGTGAACAATCAGAGTACTGAGTCATCCTGCTCATTTATCAGCTCTCTACAAAGTCCTATTGATGCTGGACAGTGCCTTTAGTTAGCAGTAACCTCAGCATTGTCAGTGAAATCTAGACTCATCCTTCGCTGCCTTTTTGACATTGGTTAGAAAGCTTTTTCCCCTTTTAGACAGTAAACCCTGAACTCTTCTGAAGCAGACACTAATCTTCATTCTCAGCGTTTTTAACCATTCCGCTGTGTGGCTTAAAACATTGGGCCATATTTTCAAAGCGCTTCCTCCATTCTTTATTTAAGTGTTCATTTTTTTGAAAGGAGAAAAAATCATCTTCATGTTACAAAATAAGAAATAAACCTTGTGTGCTGAAGAGAACTTGGAATATATTATTTAGTTGTTTGGTTCTAGTTTTGTAAAATTAACAGGCATTAAAGACTGGAGTAAACTCTTTGAAACTATGTGCTTAGTAAACAGGAAGTGTTGCCCGGAGCGGTGCTAATCAGGAAGTCTTGATTGTCTGGGGGAATATGCCCGGGGAGCCTACGTCTATTTTGATAGCAATTTCTGATTTTCATTTTTGACACTGCAATTGAACAATCACTTTCCTATGTACCAGGAATACGTAACCAACACTATTTGCACTTGTATTAATGATTCTCCTGTGACACACCATGTGTATTCCTAATATAAGTTTGACTCTTCATCTGTTTCTAATAAAGCACAAAAAAAAACTTTATCTGAACGTTTACAAGAATGAAATCCATCTGACTCCAATTACTATGGAATGAGCTTCTATGTGGTACAAGCAGTTCTAAGGGCAAAGAACACAAGTCAGGCAGCTTCCAGTGGAATCCTGCAATTAGATCGTCTTTCCATACGCCACCATATAAATACCAACTTTCAAAAAACATTAAACTCTTTGGAAAACCGTCTGTCTCAAAAAATGAAAATAAAAAGACAATCCCGGAGCTGTAGATCGTTTACTGACAATAATTAATTCTGTCAGGGCTTCTTGTAAACTGATGTGATCACAAAGTTCTTTGCCAGCATAAATGGCCATAGAAGTTCTGCAGTTTCCTAAGATTGATGCTCAAGTATTCTGGTTCTGCATTTGTGCTTTGTAACGTTTAGGAAAGCTGCATTTTTTAAATGTGTTTTGATCTTTTTTAGTTTGAACTTAAGCTTAGTCTCCCTTGATATAGAAGGGACTCTAATTAATTGTTTTTCAAAATGACAATTGCACAACCAGATGTTTCTAACCTGAGGCCTTCTTAGTATTACAACATTCTTTCAATGCCATAATCATCACATGTCACAGCTTAAAAATCATAATGATTATGACAGCTATTGCCAGTGGCTGGGCAATTGGCACTCTGGGCCATGTTCAATTAAAGTGCCTTAATATGTTCTAAGTACAAAGCACTAAGTCCATGTCTGTCATTAGTGATACAACACGACTTCCACACTTTGTACCATCAGCTTTTGCAAGTTGCAGCTACTGGCTAGTATTGCTGCTTACATATTAAACAGTCAAATATCTCCCAGTTGTTTCAGCGTCTCTTTGTGCCCCCCTCCCCCCTCTGTCTGTCTTGGCATGGAGACAATGCTGGCTTTGATATTCCCTATCCCCAGTTCATAAGGTCATACCCAAGTCTCTGTGGGGTTATTGTTGAAAAGATACTCTTGTATTGAACTACAGGGATCTGTCTGTAAGGTGATGCAATAATCTCAGCCATCGCTGTAGAAAGTTAAACTCTTTTTTCATCACCTTTGACCCTGGTTTCTTTTCTGATGTCAGAGTTCATTAACTGGGACGAGTTTGACCTGTCGAGGGCCTCCACCACGCGCTGGAATTGACGACTTCCCATGATATCATGCTCAGCTGTAGTTCAAAGATACTTAATGGTCTGTAAATTAACAAGGTTTCATGGGATTGCATGGTTGGCTTTTCCCAGAATTGGAGGCACACACCCTTTACTGGGCTCAATCGAAACAAAAATCCTGACCAGATTTTTGGCATAGGTTTGATGTTTTTTATGCGAAACTGGAAATCTGCACCATGTACAGTATATAGTTAATGTTTTTTTCATTTCATTTCACAACCATTTGTCTGTGTTATTTTTAATGACTGAACTAAAAACATTATTTCCTGGTGAAAATCATAATTGTTTCACTAACTTGCATTTATTGTGGACTACCTTACATGAGGTACCATTAAGTGTGTTCAAAATGTTATTCAAGATGTTTGAACAACCAAGACTAATTTTAATGCTTAAGCTGTCCACATGCGTCAAAACCAACTTGGCAAAAAAGAGAAAGAACAATGACTCAGTAATATATAGGAGGCTGTGTGGTCCAGTGGTTAAAGAAATGGGCTTGTAACCAGGAGGTCCCCGGTTCAAATCCCACCTCAGCCACTGACTCATTGTGTGACCCTGAGCAAGTCACTTAACCTCCTTGTGCTCCATCTTTCGGGTGAGACATAGTTGTAAGTGACTCTGCAGTTGATGCATAGTTCACACACCCTAGTCTCTGTAAGTCGCCTTGGATAAAGGTGTCTGCTAAGTAAACAAATAATATAAATCACATTTACCCAGTGGTTTGCAAGTGGGGGCAAGAGAAGTGTCAAAAAAAAAAAAAAGGTAAAACTTTTTTTAAAATTTAAAATGTATACTTGACATGATGTTCTGTAGATGGCGCAGGTTGATTCTAGGGTAGTACTTAAGCAGGTTGATTTTATGATATACACACACACACACACACACACATATTGGTCATGTTTAACATATACACTTGGGACTGCAGATTGTGGTCTTTATACCCAGGGGTAGTCTTCATATTGAAGGTGACGTTACATTGCCATCAATAGGAGTAAATAAGGACTGTAAAAAAACATCCCTAATCGGGACAGTATTTAGACTGGTTGTATATCTGTATAGCAGTCTGTGAGTCATTGTGGATCCAGTTTATTTTTGCTGGTCATATTCCCAGTATCATTAGAATGTCATTCTTTCATCTCAAAATGTATCCAAACTTAGATTGTTCTTGACCTTGACATATGCTGGGAGAATGGCTAATTCTTTTGTCATGACACGGATTGATTATTGCAATAATCTCCACCTGAGATTGCCACCACAAACCTTCGACCAGATATTGTCTTGTGGTCTGGATCAGCACGCCTTGTTCACCTGGTAGAGTTAACAGTGCCATGGGAGGATGCTGTAGATGAGGCGTATGAGAGGAAGAAACTGCGGTATGCTCAACTAGCCACTGAAGCGGAACAGCGAGGATGGAGAGTCTGGGTTTACCCAGTGGAAGTGGGATGTCGAGGATTTGTGGCACACTCTACAACCTGGTTTCTCAGAGATGTCGGATTCAATGGCCAAGAGTTGCATCGCACGGTGAAGAACTTATCTGAAGCAGCAGAGAGGAACAGCAACTGGCTGTGGTTGAGACGGAAAGATTCTGGTTGGGGATCTCAAGCACAATAGAAAGAAAGAAACGCTGATGTACAGGTAAGTAAGCTGGGCTGAGTTGAGTAGGGGACGGAGGAGGGTGATGCTGGGACGCCAGAATCACCGTCGAGCCCTCTTGAGGTGTCGTGGGCTAGTCGACGAAACACCGAGGATGGAAGCTGCCCACCTTAAGACCCCAGAGATGTACCATACTTAGCTCAATCCAGACGGTTGTCGTGCTGATGCGCTGGGGAGACCGCACTATGGTTGATCCCCGGAGCCAGCATCGCAGCCGTTGTGTGTGCTGATGCACTAGGGAGGCAATAAGCTGATCCCTGGAGCCAGCATTACACTTCAGCCATCAACACCAGACAGAAGGATATCTACATCATCATATGGAAGGAAGCGCAAATGGATGGAGACACATATGGATCACATTAGTTTACTGTGAAGCTACGTCTTAGTTGGTGCTTATCTTGGCGAGAGCCAAGTTCAAATCAGCATGAAGTTTTAACATCTACTCTCATGTAATGGAAATCATTCATTGGCCTGTCCAGTGGAGTTATGAGTAGGCTGCAGCTTGTTTAGAACTCTGCAGCTTGTATTTTAACAAAAACAATAGCATTACTGTCAACTTTCTCGTTTCTGTTGGTGAGCTTTAGCATAGTAATAATTCTGTGAAACCAATGGCGGATTTCTGCTCTGCTAGAGCTTGTTATAGTCCAGCTGCCAGTTCTGAATGGATTGTGATGACTGGTTGGCTGCAGTCTATAATGTAGCACTAACTCATCTAAATGAGATTTACCAAGCTTAACAGTGTTTTATTTTACAAGCACTAATTCATAATGAGGTCTAATGTGGTGTGGCCTATAAAGTTTAATGTTCTGTTTCTAAATATGAGGCTGGTTGCTGTAATTGACCAAAATGATTCACATTTCAAAGAAGCTATCTAATAATAATGTGACCAACTTTTCCATACACCATCTAACCTGACCTTGGGACTGCTGCCCCAGGACTTCTCAACATCTCAAACCAGGATACTACCTGAACTCAGTTCAACCTCCTGTTCTTTATTCACAGGCAGTGTAACAGACCCACTTCTGCAGCCATACACAGCTCTGCTGACAGCTCCACTGACCATGTCCCTCTCCTGCACAGCACAAACATACAAACTTACTGTATGGTCAGCCCGATGCAAACTCTTGGGCTTTTTATACTCAGGGGCATGCAGTTAACCACCTATGGTAATTAGTGTCCAGTTAGGGATAATACATGGCGGTTGAGTGGGGGAGTTAATTCCAAATTACTTCTTTATAAGTAAATATGAACAAACATGAAATATAAAGTGAAAAGCAACAAACAGAACTTCCACCAGATTGCAGTCTAATAAGCTTTCTGGAATTAATCACAGGAAAATGTCAATGGTGGCCACTGCCATCTCTGAATCCTGAACTCACGAAGCTCAATGGCCAGTAGAGGTTCCTTTTGAACCT
Source organism: Acipenser oxyrinchus oxyrinchus (assembly GCA_030684275.1). NCBI lineage: Eukaryota > Metazoa > Chordata > Actinopteri > Acipenseriformes > Acipenseridae > Acipenser > Acipenser oxyrinchus. The sequence goes on from CM060266.1 coordinate 18,483,334, forward strand.
GGAATCTATATACAGTAAAGGCAGTACAGCTAGGATGTTCTTCAGTGTAATAGACTGCAAGGTTACCAAAGCCATACTCTGTATAGTTTCCTAAATGCTGTTACTGTTGTGAATCCAGTCTTAGGTTTATATTGGCAGATACAAGAAGTGTCTGTTTATCGTGTTCCGCCACATTGTGCTTTCCAAGGAGCCAGCTGAGGGAACAGCGCACAGAAAAGAGATTTCCGTCCTATATTTTATAAAATTGCATTACATGTCTTTCAATGGCTGAGGAGCAATATTTTGACCATGCGATCCACATCTCTCTTAGCCATTTTCCAGGTAATAACTTCAGAGTGATCTAAAGTCTTGAAAGCAGGGCCAGTATGTTCTACAGCCAAATTAATGTACCTCAGTTCTCGCCCTGTGAGAGAGCACTGACGTTCAGCACTTAATTAGGCAAAGCAATTCCAAGCCACAATGCCAGAACCCTTCCTATGGTACCCATCCATCAACGCTGGTGTCTTTTCTAAGTGGGTCAACTGGAAAAGAGACTTGGTAACATACTGATAAGTACACGCAGTATCTGTGTGTACTTATCTGTGTGTACTTAACATACTGATAAGTACACACAGATACTGCAAAAAATGTACACAAAGTGTTTAGCAAGAAACAAAATTACAATCGAATTAACACACATTTTATCTTTGTTCATTTTTGCTTTATTGCATTTCCATTCAAACTAGTTACAGTGTTCAGAACTTATTTTAAAAAGAAAGTCATCCATGCAGTTTCTATTCTATTTTCTAGTTTGATTTTCAGTGACAGACAGTGGCACTGGAATGTGTATGGTTCTGTAATATTGTAGCACTAGGTTAGCGACAATGGTATGAGTCATTGGTCTTATCACAGTAATAATGTTTATACCAATGTGTGGCAAAGTGCCCCCCCTGTGTATATTTTGTGTTACGTGTTGTGTGTAAATGTTGGTGTATAGTCATTGGTACACGGGATATAAGCGGGTCTGTGTTTCACGTGTATTTAAAAATGTAGATTTGTATTTAGGCACGACGATGGCACAAATCACTTCACGTGCTGGTTAAAACGTAATGTGTGGTCACGGGAGTACACTTAATTAATTCACGTGCAGTTGTACCGAGATTCCAATTGAATGATTGACTAGCTATCGAGTCTCGGTACAACTGCATAAAAGCTGCATGTTTTCACTCACTCGGGGTTGGGTGTTCGTGAGTGGAGAACGGGTGAGAGAGAGAGAGGAGAAAGAAAGATCGTAACGTTTGTTTTGCTTCACTCACCGTTTGTCTGTCTGTTTGTCTGTATAGTCCGTTTTGTTTACCTGTTTATTTTGGCCGCAAGTGCTGTGTCCTGTTTTGTGTTCTGTTTAAACCTTTTACTTTGTTAATAAACGCTGAGTGCTACCATTTGCACTCAGCTTCTCATCACCACCGTCTGTCTGTGTGTTTCTCTCTCTGGTCTGAGTTCCTCCCTGCAGCCAGCCTGTCACACAATGGTATCACAATAATGTGTTAGTTATAGTTTTATAACATAGTTTTATCTTGAGGTTAATGTTTTTAATGTTGTAAACATTTTAAATGGCACACAAAAACATTTGCTGTGCAGACTATTTTTGATTATTTATAATAACTTTGCCGAATAGTAAGCGAGTATGTGTGTTTCAGATGAGATTCCCAAATACTGCCTTTTGTTTCTGTGCATCCAGAGACTTGCAATTAAAAGTTTTAAGAACTACTGTTTGGTATTCTGTCCTAAACCAGCAGTTTGTCAGTCCCAAACTGCTGTGACATAAATTATATAAAATACATTTGTTTATCAGATTATTGTGCCTTTTATTACAACTGTTCAGTAGAGCGAAAATTGTAAAGGGGTACTTGAGCTGAGCTGAAACCTCCAGACAGAAGGGGTACAGTTTAAAAAAAAAAAAATGTTGAAAACCACTGGGATACAGTATTATGTTTGACTTTGGGTTTGGGAGGAAGGACAGCCGTTATCCACATGGTGTCATGTGGCAAAGTGCCCCCCTGTGTGTATTTTGTGTTACGTGTTGTGTGTAAATGTTGGTGTATAGGCATTGGTACACGGGATATAAGCGGGTCTGTGTTTCACATGTGTTTAAATTGTAGATTTGTATTTAGGCACGAGGAGGGCACAAATCACATCACGTGCAAGTAAAAAGTAATAATATGTGAGCACGGGGAATTGCACTTTAATTAATTCACGTGCAGTTGTACCGAGATTCCAGTTGAATGATTGACTAGCAATCGAGTCTCGGTACAACTGCATAAAAGCTGTATGTTTTCACTCACTCGGGGTTGGGTGTTCGTGAGTGGAGAACGGGTGAGAGAGAGAGAGGAGAAAGAAATATTTATAACAATTGCTATCGCGTGCTGGTAGTACCAGCACGATACTTGTTTTATTTATTTACTCACCGTGTTTGTGTGTCTGTCCATCCACCGTTTGTTACTGTTTAGTCCGTTTTGTTTATATATTTATTTTGGCGAAAGTGCCGTGTCCTGTTTCTGTTTTGTGTACAAACCTTTTATTTTCTGTTTGATTATTAAACGCTGAGCGCCATCACGCGCTCAGCTTCACCAAAACCCCAAGTCTCTGTCTGTGCTGTGTGTTTCTATCTCTGGTCTGAGTTCCTCCCTGCAGCCAGCCTGTCACACGTGGTGTCAGAACCGGGAAAAATGGAAGGCTGGAACTGGAGAGATGGCTGCCAGGATCTGGAGGTCCTCCTCGGTGGTCTAGAGGACCAAGGCTGGTGCCTTGCCTGTGGGGAGTTCGGGCACCCAGTGGTGCACTGCCCCTACCAAGAGGGAGAGGAGGAACTGGCCCAGGAGAGGAAGGTGAGGAGGAGGCAGAGAAGGGGAAAGGGGAAGAGGAAGGCGGAGTGTCCACCGCCCAAGTCTCCACCAGCAGAGGAAGAATGCCTGCTGGTTTTGCCTCCACAGCCTGAGTGGGAGGAGCCCAACGTCCCACGCCTGAGTGGGAGGAGCCCGAACGTCCCACGCCTGAGTGGGAGGAGCCCGAACGTCCCACGCCTGAATGGGAGGAGTCGGGTGCGTCCACAGCCCAAGAGGGAGGAGTCGGTGCGCCCACAGCCCAAGAGGGAGGAGTCGGTCGCCCACAGCCCAAGAGGGAGGAGTCGGTGCATCCACGGCCCAAAAAGGGGAAGGTAGAGCGTCCACCGCCCCAGTCTCCACTAGCAGAGGGTGAATTCCTGCTGGTTCCACCTCCATTGCCATGGGAGGACTGCTTGCAGCTCCCACCTCCACCAGCAGAGGGTGAATTCCTGCTGGTCCCGCCTCCGCCACTTCCACCGCCAGGAGCAGAGCAGCAGGAGCTGCCTCTGCCTCCTCCACCAGCAGAGGGTGAATGCCTGCTGGGTCCCTGTCCACCAGCAGAGGGTGAATGCCTGCTGGGTCCCTGTTCCCCAGCAGAGGGTGAATGCCTGCTGGGTCCCTGTCCACCAGCAGAGGGTGAATGCCTGCTGGGTCCCTGTCCACCAGCAGAGGGTGAATGCCTGCTGGGTCCCTGTCCACCAGCAGAGGGTGAATGCCTGCTGGGTCCCTGTCCACCAGCAGAGGGTGAATGCCTGCTGGTCTCCCCTTCCGAGGCGGAGCCGCACCAGTCCCCTGCAAGAGGGGAGGGCCGCACCAGTCCCCTGAAACAAGGGTAGACTACACGCTGCTCCCACCTCCGCCAGGAGACTACACGCCGCTCCCACCTCCACTGGCAGGAGCAGAGCAGCAGGAGCTGCCTCTGCCTCCGCCACCTCCATCGGCAGGAGCAGAGCAGCAGGAGCTGCCTCTGCCTCCGCCAACCCCACCAGCAGAGGAGGAATGTCTGCTGGTATCACTTCCCCACCAGCAGAGGATGAATGCCTGCTGGTATCACTTCCCCACCAGCAGAGGATGAATGCCTGCTGGTATCACTTCCCCACCGTCACGAGGAGAGGAGCAGGAGCTGCCTCTCCCGCCACCAGAAGGACCAGGACTAGATGCTGGCGGTCCTCAGCAGCCCTTGCATAGGCTGCTGAGGAAAGCATGGGGAAGAACCGCCCGGCCGCAGTGGCCGAGAAGAGGGCCAAAACCCGCACCCCAGCTTGTCCTGACTCCCTGCCTCGCTGCCCAAGGATGCCTGCCTCGCTTCGCCCAAGGATGCCTGCCTCGCCGCCCAAGGATGCCTGCCTCGCTGCCCAAGGATGCCTGCCTCGCTGCGCCCAAGGATGCCTGCCTCGCTCGCCCAAGGATGCCTGCCTCGCCGCCCAAGGATGCCTGCCTCGCTTCGCCCAAGGATGCCTGCCTCGCCGCCCAAGGATGCTTGCCTCGCCGCCAAGGATGCTTGCCTCGCGATCGCCTGGGGTTGCCAGCCGCTCCGCATCGCCTGGGGTTGCCAGCCGCTCCGCATCGCCTGGGGTTGCCAGCCGCTCCGCATCGCCTGGGGTTGCCAGCCGCTCCGCATCGCCTGGGGCTGCCTGTCGCCCGCATCGCCTGGGGCTGCCTTTGCTCCACACAGGGTGCAGGGTGCGAGGGAGAAGTGGAGCTCCCGCTGCCGCCTCTATGGCCAGGGGCTCCCTCCCGAGTTCGCCTCCCGAGGGTCCGCTGCTGCTGCCGCCGCCTCCCGAGGGTCCGCTGCTGCTGCCGCCGCCTCCGAGGGTCCGCTGCTGCTGCCGTCGCCTCTCGAGGGTCCGCTGCTGCTGCCGCCGCCTCCCGAGGGTCCGCTGCTGCTGCCGCCGCCTCCCGAGGGTCCGCTGCTGCTGCCGCCGCCTCCCGAGGGTCCGCTGCTGCTGCCGCCACCTGGGGTCGCCAGGGATCCTGCTTCGCCTGGGGTCGCGGGGCCTCTGCTTTGCCTTGGTCGCTACACTGTGGCCGGAGCTCCATGAAGGGGAGCTGCCGGCCATGAAGAAAGGGGGAGGTCAGGAGACCAGCTCCCCAGCCACATTTCCGTGGCAGGAAACACGGTGGCCGGAGCCCCACGGAGGGGAGCTGGCGGCCACAAAGAAGGGGGGAGGTCAGGAGACCAGCTCCCCTGCAGCAGTTTCGCTGCCGGAATTGGGTGGCCGGAGCCCCACGGAGGGGAACTGCCGCCATGAAGAAGGGGGAGGTCAGGAGACCAGCTTCCCCGCAGCAGTTTCGCTGCCGGAGATTGTGTGGTCGGAGCCCCACGGAGGGGAACTGCCGGCCATGAAGAAGGGGGAGGTCAGGAGACCAGCTCCCCAGCTGCACTTTCGGGCAGGAGATAGTGTGGCTGAAGCCCCGAAGAGGGAGCTGCCGCCACGAAGAATTGGGGGTGCCGGACATTCCACCATGGCCACCCCAGAAACAACTTGCTTCCCCCTCTTCCGGGACTTTGGGACTGAGGGGGGAGGTGGCCATTGAGGCCATGTGTGCTTTGCACAAGGGTGGGTATATGTGGCAAAGTGCCCCCCTGTGTGTATTTTGTGTTACGTATTGTGTGTAAATGTTGGTGTATAGGCATTGGTACACGGGATATAAGCGGGTCTGTGTTTCACATGTGTTTAAATTGTAGATTTGTATTTAGGCACGAGGAGGGCACAAATCACATCACGTGCAAGTAAAAAGTAATAATATGTGAGCACGGGGAATTGCACTTTAATTAATTCACGTGCAGTTGTACCGAGATTCCAATTGAATGATTGACTAGCAATCGAAGTCTCGTACAACTGCATAAAAGCTGTATGTTTTCACTCACTCGGGTTGGGTGTTCGTGAGTGGAGAACGGGTGAGAGAGAGAGAGAGAAAGAAATATTTATAACAATTGCTATCGCGTGCTGGTAGTACCAGCACGATACTTGTTTTATTTATTTACTCACCGTGTTTGTGTGTCTGTCCGTCCACCGTTTGTTACTGTTTAGTCCGTTTTGTTTATATATTTATTTTGGCGAAAGTGCCGTGTCCTGTTTCTGTTTTGTGTACAAACCTTTTATTTTCTGTTTGATTATTAAACACTGAGCGCCATCACGCGCTCAGCTTCACCAAAACCCCAAGTCTCTGTCTGTGCTGTGTGTTTCTATCTCTGGTCTGAGTTCCTCCCTGCAGCCAGCCTGTCACATGTCATTATAACATGATTCCCTAAAGTCACTCTGGATCCTGCAGGAAGGCAAGTGGTCACGGTGACACTGAAAATCCCTGAGTCTGATGGACGCTTTGATTAAGCAGGGGCAGAATGTAATGGATCTCCTCCTAGGGCTGATGAGTTAATTATACTGATATCATCATAAGACTGAGGTGACAGTTCGTTAAAGGAGTCTACTGCCTTGGCCGGTTGGCCAGTTGGTGGGCCCTCAAGCAAAATGAGTTTGTTTACACTGGCATGTTGTGTAATCATCAATAAAAATGTATTCTATTTTGGTTTTGCTAGGTATATCAGTGCAGTACTGTACCTGGAGATTATGAACAGTGCTGTTTTCATTAGTCACAGGTGAGCTATGAAGAGTGACAAATCAATAACGCAGTTCTGGCTCAAGCTTAATGCCTGGCTCCAGATCTGTCATTATTCTTCATTTACTAGATATTATTACACAATAATGATCAGACACTGGCAAAGAACCTACTTTCCTCGCAACAGCTCCAGTTTCTTTGAAAAGTCATCAAAGGCAAATAATGGTTTTAGGCTAGCAAATTATAAACAATACAGGGGGTGACGGACATGGCTGCGTTATTGTTTGAGCTCTTAGTGCATTTAATGGGGCAGTGTCCCATAGAGATTTAAAAAGGGTAATGCTTTATTTTGTGGATGTTTAATTAATATGCAATTACTCAACCATTTTATTGAGTTTCACTTACATGTTAATAAACAGTTAATAGATATGCAATAGAGAAATTAGATACATTTTCCTGATTATGAAAATCTGCATAATTTGAATAGGTATTTTTTGTGTCTTAAATGTTTGCTGGAGTAGGAAACCAATATAAGTCTTCATCACCATACCTGACATGCACTGGGGGGTTTGCAATAGAAGTCTAATGGTGGATACACACAAGTACCCCTATCTCATATTTATAGACTATTTATTGGCACATAACTGAATTTAATAAATGGGCATGACACAGACAGAATTATTCTTGGTCATAAATCTCTCTCCCGACATGTGAGAGCACTGTGTAAAGGAAACAGAGTGCCCTGGACTGGATGGCCAGACAATTCATTCCCAGAGTTAGAAGGAAGTCGGTCATCTAGAAAGGGGGCGGGGATACAATACACTAAATCATCGACTCGGAAGGGAAACGACGTAGCAGACGCGGATTGGAGGAGCGGTTGCATTAGTTAACCAAGGGGTCATGATTGACAGTACAAAAGGGGGAGTAGTGAAGTGATCTGTTCCTTATTATGGTTATGCTGAACCAGAAGGAGAACCTGTGTAGTTATCGTGAGTGTTTTGTTTGTTTTTGTTGTGTCTAAATACTGTTTATTGTTATTAGATGGCTGAAGCGTGATCCGGAGCTGTTGCCAAAGGCCAGCACTTACCTGGACATAACTGTACATTGTTTCACGAATAACTTTATGAGCCTACAGTATATGTCCATATAACAGTTATGCAGCTTTGCATTTGAGACCTTGGCTCATTTACTCAGCATCGTATCACTCCTGCGCTAAATATTTTATCATCCAATAAAATTGATTTAAAAAAAATGTTTGATACTAATAAATTTGCCATTAATCACAATTTTACGGTGAAAGGTGCTGAATAAGGAATGAGCTGGAAGGGTTGTCTATGCTGTCCTCAACTCTTTCAGGGGGACCCCCAGCTAAAAATACGTACACAAGCACACACCAACCTATTCCCACAAAGACATCGCCCCTGTTCTGTGATTACGTCATAAAACTACCCTTGCCAATGGTTTGCACTTGGTTAATATTAAGGCCATTTTAACCATTTCCTTTTTTGTTTTTACTGTTCTTTTTAATTGCATTTTAACCACATTACTTAATATGGCTTTTTATACAGGACATTTGTTTGATTTTTATAAACATCAAATATGCAATTTTGATTGGACCCATTACAAAATTAATGCTTGGCATGTGCCTTACAAGCTCTAGTACCAGTAAACCATCTGGCAGAGCATTGCTTGCATGTTTTTTGGAAAGTTTGTGAACTTATTTTCTATCTTGAAGCTGTATTTCATAACAAAAAGCTTGTCAAAATAAGAGTCATTATTATTTATATAGGAAAACTAACTCAAGGAATTTGCCAGCAACAGTGGGGATGTTTGGCTAGCAGATGTGTCTGTTTTGAGAAGCCTTGTCGTGTGTTACTGGAACTACTTTCTCCACTTCCAGCCAGGGTTGCCAGATTTCTGACAGAAAAATAGTGACCTTGTTTTTCAAAACAAGCGCAACCCATGTTAGATAGAGTATGGGCGTTTATGCAAATTCCAACCTATGACTTCAAATTCCGAAAAAACAAGCCCAAACCCGCTTATTATAAGCAGACTTGGCAACTCTGCTTCCAGCGTGTACTTTTTCTAGCGTGTTAAACTTTACCTACTGTAGGGTCAGCTGGCAATCCATCACTCTGTCATCAGAGAGAACCCCTAACTAGTCCACATCATGTTCTTAATACTGACAAATGATGAGCTATCACGTAATATAGCACGTAACTAACTCATAAACCTGTAATACGCCATCTCTGAGTAACAAGAAAACTTTTCCAGTTTGAATATTTTTATGATCATTTTTTTGTATCATTTCCTGATCTGTCTATATGATGCGAATATCCCAACAATAATAAATGGAAGCACTTTATCCATACCGTTACATAATACTGATGTACAAACACTCCAAAACACATTCATTAATTATTAATACTTTCCTAATATAAAAGAATAATATCTCATCATGTGTGTTCTGTATGATTCTCTCTTGTTGTCTCTGTCTAAATCATTATTTACCAGGCTTACTTTTTCAGCCGAAATTGAAAAGACAAAGCTGATTTTCTGTGCTGATTTGGGGAAGCATATCAGTGTTGCTCCTATGGGCTTCAGTACACAGCGCAATGCTAATATGTTTCCTCACCTCACTTAAAATCGAAATCAGCCTTGAGGAGCCTTTTCAGAAGCTTTTTTTTTCTTTGCAAGATAGTACACATGTCAAATAATGTTATAAGCAGAAACAGCAATAGAGAATCATACAGAACATACATAATAGGATTACCTTGCAAAAAGGCAACCCCACTAATGCATTAGTTTCACATCGATAAACAGTGCAGTTTTGAGTGGAGTAATTTTGGCTAGACCTCTACAGAGTACTGTGTAACAGTTAGAGGCTGGGTGCGTACCAGCAACCTCGCGCTCTGCAAGTGAGCATCTTAACCGCAATGCAAAAAAGCCGGGCTCAAACTAGAAACTTGATTGTTGGATGTTGTACATATTAAGTAGGGCTTCTGTTTTTTTTGTTTTTATTTTGTTGTACATATTAAGTAGGGCTTCTGTTTCTTTTGTTTTTATTTATTAAATTTTCCGGTGCTTATTTTAGCTATTTTCGAGTTATATGTAAATCGTCGGCTTTTGCTTTTTATATACTGTATGAAATTACTGTTTTCAGTTACTTGTTTTTTTTTTCTGTCACACTATGCATAGTAACTCGACAGTACTTGCACACTTACATTGTACCGTCTTTCCTTTGCTGTCTTTCACAACGAAATCCTTATGGTCACAGGCATATTCTTCTGGGGTTTTGTGTGTGTAGGCATTTTTTTTATATTTCGCCACAATTTGCAATTCTGTTTTAAATTCCACGAGCGTATAAATACTCGCCATCTTGTGAGCAAGAACATCTCATTTTAAATATTGCGAGCATGTTACAATCCTGCAATAGAAATGTAGGAATTTGCTGCCACTTAGCAGATGGGGTGGGATTAAATTATTCAGAACGAATCAATATGTGATACAAGTCAGGAAAGAGGGACATTGCCCAACTGCACCGGGAAAGTTCATTTTTTTTGTAGGTATTTGTGATTTATTGGTTGGTCATCGTGCCTTTTGTTTTGTGTATTTTGTTTAATTAAAAGTCTTTTATTTTCCCTGCACATCCTGACTTTGAGTCTCCTTACCTCGGTCAGCCTGTCACAGTATTTTATTCATTTTTTTCACAGGGAAAGGGGTCAAGTCAATGTGAATTGGTCAACCATTTCCAGTGTTTTTCCAGTGTTTATTGGAAATACACCAATTTCAATTTTTTTGCATCTGGGGTGTTTTATCAGGGTTTTATCGGTTAAAACCAAAAATCGATGCCCTAATATTAAGCTATGTTTAAATGTTTATCAGATGTATCACTCCTTCCCTATCTCCCATAATATATATGACTATCACTCTGTGTTGTGTAAAACAATATGTTCCCTGTTTGTCATGTAGTGCCTTTACTGGGAATCAAAAGTTCTTCAAAGAGGTTGTTTATGAAAGCCTGCCACGTCTGTAACACTGGGTTTGCTAAACTACATTAAAAGAATGTGCACACAGACAATTAGTCAATATGGTAAGCGCCAGGTCCTGCTGATTTCGGGCACAAGAGCTGTTTTAGTCTGTGATGTCCGTCCAATAAAGATGAAATGATGCAGTAATGTCAACAGAACACCCAGATTGTTCTGGATTTTATTAGCACCTTACACAACTTGTTTAAACTGCTGCAACTCCTATTATGTCTTTATATGCTGATGTAAAAATGAAATAACATACATTGCAAACTAGAAACTGTTGCTTCTGGTATCTTATCAATTTCTGTAATGTAAGCTAGATTCACTCAAGGGGTCTCACTGAAAGAGACTAATGCTAATAAGAGGCACTGGTACGAAATTGGATTTTAGTCTTGGTTTAGCGTGCGATATGCTTTGTCATTTTTTTACTTGTATAAAACTAGGAGAACTGTTTTTTAAAACATTTATTTCCAGCGAGAAAAGACAATCTACAGTATTTCAAAATATGTTCTAAGAGTCATATTAGTTGAAGAGAGACATATTCCAGTGTAGAGTTGAGGGAATTGCTTAATGAAAATTCAGTGCCAAAGGGATACATCACAGATGCTATTAAAAGTTTAACTTCCGTTACTTATTTTTCAGTGCGTTCGGAAAAATATCTGTCTTGACACATTATCTAATAAAAGAGCTTCTACCTTATATGGATAGAAACAACTTTTTTCTTTTCTTTTTCACATCCTCTCCAGTACAGACTTGCATATGTACTGGCAGGAAGGTTCAAAACTAAACGCTTTACAATGCACCATATACTGGACTATATGGCACCCAGTTGTATCAGTACTTGCATCAGCTTGTACTTGCACTGAACTGCTCCATACCTTGCCATATTCTACTACTGCTCTTAACTATATCTACTTCCTGTATCTTGTATTTGATTTTACTCTTATCGGTATCCGTATTCACGTTTTTTGTAATTGCTCTTATTTGAAATGATTCTCATCCATTTATCGTATTTACTACGTGCTCTTACTGGACTTTACTCATTTAAGCAAATATTTTTTTTCCATAAGTTAACTACTCTTGGTCAAACTCGTTCTTAAATGTAATTATTTACTGTATTCTTTATTTTGCTCTTATTTGTACTTTATAACTACTGTTATCTGTAATGTGATATTCTGTAATGTGATACTTTGTACTGTGATATTTTGTAACAATTGTAAGTCGCCCTGGATAGGGGTTTCTGCTAAGAAATAAATAATAATAATAATAATAATAATAATAATAATAATAATAATAATAATAATAATAATAATAATAATAATATTTTTATTCTGTTTTAAACCCTGCAAGATGAACTTAGAGATGTTACTGATATCTACGGTATTCTGAGTCATGTTAGTGTGTGGTCCCTTGGGTAAAATTCAAAGTCATTTGATGCTTGCCATTTCAAGGAGCTTCAAAACCATCTGATATCCTCCATGGGGAAACAAGTCCAGGGGCTACTTTTATCAATAGTTCTCATGGTATCTATCTGTTAAGAAGATGTAGTGGTTACACTTTGTAACAGGGTCCGGTTACAGAGGGCTGGTGCATTTGTTATGTATACTGTAGTTAGAGCTTCTGATTGTTGGGGATTATGGACCACAGTCATAAAAAATAAAACAATCGATGAATTACATATTAAAGTGTAAATAATGTAATTATTGTTCTTTTGTTCATTCCCCTTACTGTTCTATGGGGTTTGCAAGCATTCCGAGCCATATTGTTAGTATCATTTTTCTATAAATCTGCCTTCACCTGGCTTTGAGTTTATCTGGTGTTAACTGCCTCACTGGTGTGAGTTTTATGTGGTGGATTAACACAGATTGATTTGCTCAATACAACAATTAGTCAGTTTAATAATAATACTTTATTAACCATCAAAATCAGCATGCAACACAAACAAGGCATTAATTGTGCATAATTGCGAATTTCTGAGACAACAGCGTGCAAAGTCTTCATTCCTCTGCTCTAACAAAGGATCTATAAACAAGCCTTTTTGTACCTAATCTGTGGTGACATCATTCTTCAACCATTCTTTTCTTGGTCCTTCTAATAAACATGCTCACCATTCATTCATGTGACACACACACCCTGCTAATACGATATATTAGTACAAGAGATTACAAGACACAGGAAGAGTACAAGACACAGACAACTTCCATATATCATACCCAAATAAAGAATGTGTCCCTATCGGTAACTTTCCACAAGCTTGCCTTTACACTGAATTGAAGGAAATACACAGACAAAGCCTAGCAACATATAAAATAGAAACATATGACACACTTCTAACACAGGTAAGTGCCTAGACTGAACAGACTTCTTTATTATTATTTATTTCTTAGCAGACAACCTTATCCAGGGCAACTTATAATTGTTACAAGAGATCACATTATTTTTTACATATAATTACATTATTTTTTACACACAATTACCCATTTATACAGTTGATTTTTTTTACTGGAGCAATCTAGGTAAAGTACCTTCTCAAGGGTACAGCAGCAGTGTCCCCCACCTGGGATTGAACCCATGACCCTCCAGTCAAGAGTCCAGAGCCCTAACCACACTGCTGCCCCATCAGCATTTATCCCATCTACTCTCTGTCTATATAAATATAGTAAGTGGGGCTGGCAGGTCACATTGTCACAAGATTTGAATGTAAAGAGGAAACTCTAAAGAGTGAAATACATTTTATGTAATTTGTTCTCGATGAAATGTTTGTTCATAGGTACAGTATTTATATTCATGGACACAGAACAGAAACTGCACACAGCAGTGAAACACTAACATGTACTACACTTCAAAACACATCAAAAACAACAAACAGAGAAAACAATATTCTGCACCATATTACATTTGAACATTATATTTTACCACCAAATGCTCCTTGATATTGCACCTAGTTATTCAAAATGCTTATAACACAAGTGCCTGGACCTCTCTAATGAAACAGTATGGTGAGACTCAAGGACAAGGAGGAGATACTTGTTTCACCACAGCATTAAACACGCTTACCAGAATTCCTTTGTAAGTTTGACTGCCACTGTTGTGATCAACTATTTAAATAATCCACACAGCGGCAGGAAGTGTCTGATGACCATCAGACATAAGCTACATGAATCCCTCTGGTATTTTCCACCAGCCTTGGCATTTTATCACTAAGGACTATCAAATGCAATGGAGCGATTATTTAGACTGTACCAGTGAACTCTCTAAAAAATGGTTTTGTGAAAACATATAAATTCCTTTCACCCCAGCTTTTGGGAAGTTGGTTCATGTGTGTATAGCTGCCTTCGGAATGACGTTGGACTTTTTGGAAATCACTCATCTTGTGTTCCTGGTTCTGTTTAACTGGTTAGGCATTGAATCCAGGTGGAAAGGGGGAAACAGGAGAGCCAGGCTGATTTGGCATCATTTTGATGTCTGCTTCTAAGTCCTGATTTGCCCTCCAGGCTAGATGCCGTACCACCTGGTGGTACAGTGGCCAAGACCCAGGTATTTTGGGCTGTTGAATCCCATAATCTGGAGTTCATTAAAGCACTTCATATTAAACAGTAAATTACATTGTGATTTATGTAGTCTCTACTCCATATTGTGTGTGTGTTTTGAATTATGTTGTGGTTTTTTTTTTGCAATACTTTCTATATCTCATCTTTTGCAGTCTTTGTAAAATAAAACAAGAAAAGAAGAAAAAAACATCATCAGAGACCAGTAAAAATACAGTCAGGCAGAGCCATAAAGAAGCAGGTACAACGGCATTTTAGGTCATGGCTTGAAAACACTAAGTACAATATCACAGAAAAAGTGATATCACTATTTAATAGTAGACAATCTACACACAAAATCATCCCTATAAGCTAGTTGGGTTTCAAAAACCAGAGAGTGTTAATAGGCATTTTCCAAACCACTTCTTGCAACCCGTAAATGCTGTCATGCTTTTGTGTTGGGTCCTGAGCGCAACGTCACTATGTAGCATGGATTTAAGTGCAGTAGCAGGCTGAGTCAAAAGGTAAGAACTTTAACATTGGTGCAGACGATTAAAACGCAGAAGACAATAATTTGCCTTGTTATCCCAAATGCATGCACAAATGCAGTTTAGAAACAAAGTTTCTGCGTTTCGCATTTCCTCTACCTCACCCCACTCCACCCTTGCACCTCCTTGGTCCACACGGCCAGGCAATCGCCCCTCTGCCAGGAAGGTTCAAGGAAAAATGATCTGTATAGTAACTTACATAAAATCAATTACATATTTTAAAGTTACAGGGTGTTTTTCTGATCTCTTGTAGTTAAAGCATAGACTAGCAGCACCTCGTAACCTACGTTTAAGCATTCCTTTGGTAACCAGGCGCGGCACTGGAATGTGGCATCATACAGTCTATCATGTAATTGCAAATTACTGTCCACTTGTTACTACAGTGTAATACAAGAGAAAACTGTGGCCTTACTGACGTGACAGTATACCATTGCAGGAAACCAAAATATCAAACTGATCTTGAGTCAGATACTTAATGATATCCCATCACTTCTGTTGCATATTAGAAGTGCCACACAGCCTGCTAATTTATAACAAATATCCAAAGAAGTAAAAGCAGAGATTGACTTCAAATAAGTAACGCATCATTGGAAATGAACCAATTTACTCTAATTCTACCACTTCAAAAGATTGCAGAGCTGTGTATGTATTCACAACGTGTGACAATGTGTCACAGATTACTAACAATACCCCAAATCAGGCCCAAGCCTCCAGAACACAGTGAGTTATATTCAAGAATGAAAGAACCTTTCAGGTGGCTGGTTTGCATCTGTTGTAAAAATAGCGAAGACTGACATTATTTTGCTATAGAAATCAAGGTTGCTAGAATAGGGTGATTCAGTAGCTTTGTCCTGAACCTTGTAAATGATTTTGTTAAGTGCCATTTTGTTCTATACCATTGCATGTGTTTGTGAGTGTTTTGTAGGAATGTGAGTGTGTCAGTGGAGTATTGTATTGACCCAGTGCCTTGGTCTCATGTTATTTACTTACATCTTCCATTTTAAAACTGAACTCAATAAATCACCCCAATAATAGTGTACTTAAACACTGAAACATCCTAGTTTGATGACAGTTTCCATACAAACAGATTGTGATAGCAGCATCACTAGTCAGCGTTTTGAATGTAAAGTTAATGTACGAAAGGTGCTCCTTACTTATTCCACTGCCCGTTCAGTCCATTTTATTTAAGTTGAATTAATTGCCCCCCAGGTTTGTCAAGCAAGGAGACTTACAGTTCTTACAAAAAACACATTACAAAAATCAGATCAGTCCAGAAACAGAGCAATACCGGTTTGATAAGCGGGATCACGGCTAATACTGAGAAAGAAAAAAAGATAGTACTGTAACAGAAAACAAGTCAAATAATTTAAATCAATTAGAATAGGTAACATGTACTCATATTTGTGTGACACCTGTCAAAATTATGGAGACAGAATTAGAGAAATCTTAAAATCACTTCCCAGCAAACAGCACAGCATAGAAACATCTGTTTGGCCCTTTAAATATTTAGCTTATTAGCTATGCTAATGCCTGTGATGATGATGATAAACATTAGATACAAATGTATGCATGTGCGCAAATTTCACATGCTTAAACACAAAATTATTTGAATTGCTCTGAAGGCCAAATTTGAATGAAAATGGCTAAGTTTTGTAATAACCGTAACAGGCTTGCAATGCGCAGAATGGTTCCATTACTTGCCTTTAGTTAAGTGCCCTATCCTCAGCAATATTGGCAAAGGGCCACAGTGCCCAAGGCTCAATTCGTAAAATATCCCTGTAGTTGCATTCTCCAAAGGCTCCCTTTCCTTTTCATGCCACTCACCTGGTAATTCCACACTCAGGTATAAGGACACAGCTGACTTTTTTTTAAGTATTGTTATTTATTTGATATCAGAAGCATACTTTGACACCCAAGATCTGCATTCCATGCTATTGACTATGCCATACAGGTGTGGTAGGAGCAGGGTGCTTGGAAAAAGGGGAGGGCAGTTGGAAGGTGCTTTAAGCATGAGTATGAGTAAGGGATACACATGTGCAGGCTGCATCCACAGACAGCGTTCTTGGCCGGCTCCATGCTGAGATTCCCATCTTCGGGGCTTCCGAATAGAGTAGTGTTTCAGCATTGTGGGTTTGTTTTACAGTCCAGACTTCTGTAAATATGTTTATGTGTAGTGTAAGGAGCACGGGTCAGAGCTACTCAGAACACCGGCTGACAGGCGCGTTTCTGTAAAATAAAGAGTGGAGTTTGATGCTACAGAGATATTTTGTCCGTCTCCTTCATGTTGACACTTATCCAGTTAGCACGTCACTACAATATATTTTTATTGAAGTTATATGTTGAATAGCCTACACTATCCTGTGGTCTATTGTTTTATTTATCCATTTAGTAGCTTATTTAAATATTTGTGGGGGTGGGCATGCAACTTTGGGGGTGCCAGTGCTGTTGAGCTTTGATTCTGCATTCCATGTGTTGGTTACATTTCAGTGTAGACTCGTCTGAGGAATATTGGTATGACCTGTACATCTATGATAGCTGCTTGGCAGGGCATTGTTAACAGTCCATTGTCGTGTAGTATTCCAATTTTGTGCATTCATGCGTAGCTCTTGTGCATTTCTGCTATATTGGTAATGAATGCATGAGGCACAAACACATTTGCGAATTGAGAAAAAACTGTAAAATATCCCTGTAGCTGCAGATTGAAAGATGTATGTCATCAACACATTTACACGTAAACACACACAGGCATACCGGCAATTGTGATACTTTTAGAAAGAAGAAGACGATGCCATCAGCGCCGGTGTCCCACTCCCTACACCTTCAGACCCCATCAGGACCTAACACAACTTCCTCATCACCTCCTGGTTGATCGGTTCAATCGTGACACTATAGAATACTTGTGTGATGTGCTCGGTATGCACACAACCACCCCCTATCTGTGGAGGCAAAGGTCTGTGCCGCTTTGGCATTCTATGCCACCGGCTTCTTTCAAACCACAATAGAGGATACAGCGGGAGTGTGCCAGAGCACCATCAGCAACGTCATAACATCTGTGACAGATGCACTGGTGGCTGCTTCTGACCGATTCATTAAGTTTCCACCTGTTGAAAGCCATCACCAAGTAAAACAACAATTCTATAGTGTAGCAGGATTCCCCAGTATAATATGGGCACTTGATTGCACTCATATAGCAAGCAAGTCCCCTGGGGAACATGCATATGCGTATCTGACACGAAAGTGTTTCCACTCCCTCAACGTGCAAATGACAACAACATCAGATTGCAAAATCACCAGCGTCGTGTCACGTTTTCCAGGATCATGCCATGACTCCTACATTCTGCGACAAAAGTCCCTGACCCTTCCCCTGCTGGAGGGCATGGCCTCAGGTGGAGGTAGAGGCTCCTGGGCGGAGGGTTGGGGCAGTGGAGCAGTGTGTTCCTGGCAGTCCTGGACAAATCTGACAGGAGCAGGTGAAGGGACAGGCAATGTGCGAGGGTGAGTGCGTGTGATAGCTCTAACGGTGCATCCTGGGGGGCGTGTGGTGATAAGTGGCATACTGGGGGTGGGCAGGGCCTATAAGCTAGGCTGGGTTGTTGGGGTGGGAACTGGTAGGTGCTGGTGTGGGGTTGCTGGAAATGTGACAAAGGGGTCTGGGGAGTGGTTAGGGATGGTGTGCATGGGGTGCAGTGAACAGGGTATGGTGTGAGTTGGGAGGCAACTGAAATATTGCTAGTCATCATTGGAGCTGGGACGTGCATAGGTTCAGGTGTTGAGATGACATGATCCACATACCTATGCACGTCAGCAGCTAACGATCGCAATATCCCTGTTCATTGTGTTTGCTCCTGTCTGTCCAGGATGCTTGCCAGGATGGGGGCCAGGTCATCTTCTGGAGGTGGACCCCTGCATCTGGCAGTGGAGGCGGCCGTGGGCGGCACTGTGGGCTCTTGTTGGTGTTCGTGGCTGCCCTCATGCTGATGGTGTCTGAGTCCACAGTGTCACACCCCTCGGTCTGTGACAGGGTGCCGGAACTTTCCTCCAGAGGTGGCTCTGGCCCCATGTGACAGACCAGACAGTTTAATGTTAATGTTCAGCTGAATAAGGTACAATAACAGCACTTTGCATATAGGGTGTGTACAACCCTATATGCTATATGTTTGTATAATTAAATAGTGTCAGTGATTTTCTGGAAATGCAGACATTTACAGTTAAACACAGTTGCTTCCTGGGTTGGGGTCAATTCCAGTTTTATTTTTTTTATTCAAACTCCTACTTATAAGTAAACTAACCCTTTGCTGTATTGGAATTGTAACTGTGTGGAATAGGCTGTATTAGAATTGGATTTGCTTATTAAACTGTATTGGAAATGGGAAATAGGAATGGACCCCAAACCTGGTTGCTTGTATTGTTACAGTCTGGTGTACTACATATTCATTCTCAAGTGTTGTATGTAAGGTGCCTTAAATGCTTTAGCCACACTGCTGCTACCACTAATAACATCAGCAACATATGAACAAAGGTCATATTGTAGGTTATGCTAGCTTTACAAAATCACCACTTGATTCTGATTGCAGAACAATATGTATTCATATGTTGGTTTTTTTCTCACTAGCATCTTGTACACTTAGATATAACCTATACAATAATAAACGTCTACAAAACAACCCGTCCAGTTGCTCAAAACATAAACAATCCTGTAAACAACTTTCGAATACAAACTCATTAACAAACAAAACTGCAGAAAACAACTGCATTGGAAAAACACACAAATAAAACACACACAACGTTAAATATATATATTGTAACCCGGCCGGCACTCACGGTCGTTCGTTGCCCCTTTAAAAGCAGGACCCAGGACACAAGAAATGGATTTTCAAGCGCTTACACGCTAATTTTAATATACACAACAATTAATAAACAAAATGAAACAAAACACCTAGCTCCGTTTTGAGCATTAACTAAACACTTTATGCAGGTCCCTGACTAGCTCGCAGGACGGCTAAGCCGTTTACCTGTCATAAAAACACAACACTCGTATGACTGCTCGGAGACAGAGCACGCTATCTGCCTCCTTCTACTCAGCAGCCGTGAACAGACTGGCTGCTTCCATTATATATCCTACACCTGGCATTTATTTACAATTGTTGCCAGGTGTGTGTGAATTAAACAATAAACAATAATAAAACAATTAAACAAAATGTGCATACGCACATGCTTTCTGCAGGGAGGATATTAACCCCCTCCTGCTGTGTTACAATATATATACACTACCGTTCAAAAGTTTGGGGTCACTTAGAAATTTCCTTGTTTTCGAAAGAAAAGCAAATTTTTTGTCCATTAAAATAACATCAAATTGATCAGAAATACAGTGTAGACATTGTTAATGTTGTAAATGACTATTGTAGCTGGAAACGGCTGATTTGTAATAGAATATCTACAAATGCGTACAGAGGCCCATTATCAGCAACCATCAGTCCTGTGTTCCAATGGCACGTTGTGTTTGCTAATCCAAGTTTATCATTTTAAAAGGATAATTGATCATTAGAAAACCCTTTTGCAATTATGTTAGCACAGCTGAAAACTGTTGTGCTGATTAAAGAAGCAATAAAACTGGCCTTCTTTAGACTAGTTGAGTATCTGGAGCATCAGCAATTGTGGGTTCGATTACAGGCTCAAAATGGCCAGAAACAAAGAACTTTCTTCTGAAACTCGTCAGTCTTGTTCTGAGAAATGAAGGCTATTCCATGCGAGAAATTGCCAAGGAACTGAAGATCTCGTACAACGCTGTGTACTACTCCCTTCACAGAACAGCGCAAACTGGCTCTAACCAGAATAGAAAGAGGAGTGGGAGGCCCCGGTGCACAACTGGCAGCTTCATTAAATAGTACCCGCAAAACACCAGTCTCAACGTCAACAGTGAAGAGGCGACTCCGGGATGCTGGCCTTCTAGGCAGAGTTGCAAAAAAAAAGCCATATCTCAGACTGGCCAATAAAAAGAAAAGATTAAGATGGGCAAAAGAACACAGACACTGGACAGAGGAAGATTGGAAAAAGTGTTATGGACAGACTAATCTAAGTTTGAGGTGTTCGATCACAAAGAAGAACATTCGTGAGACGCAGACCAAATGAAAAGATGCTGGAGGAGTGCTTGACGCCATCTGTCAAGCATGGTGGAGGCAATGTGATGGTCTGGGGTGCTTTGGTGGTGGTAAAGTGGGAGATTTGTACAGGGTAAAAGGGATCTTGAAGAAGGAAGGCTATCACTCCATTTTGCAACGCCATGCCATACCCTGTGGACGGCGCTTGATTGGAGCCAGTTTCCTCCTACAACAGGACAATGACCCAAAGCACAGCTCCAAACTATGCAAGAACTATTTAGGGAAGAAGCAGTCAGCTGGTATTCTGTCTATAATGGAGTGGCCAGCACAGTCACCGGATCTCAACCCTATTGAGCTGTTGTGGGAGCAGCTTGACCGTCAATCCAACTTGTGGGAGGTGCTTCAGGAAGCATGGGGTGAAATCTTTTCAGATTATCTCAACAAATTGACAACTAGAATGCCAAAGGTCTGCAAGGCTGTAATTGCTGCAAATGGAGGATTCTTTGTCGAAAGCAAAGTTTGAAGGACACAATTATTATTTCAATTAAAAATCATTATTTCTAACCTTGTCAATGACTATATTTCCTATTCATTTTGCTATATTTCCTATTCAAACTCATTTCATGTATGTTTTCATGGAAAACAAGGAAATTTCTAAGTGACCCCAAACTTTTGAACGGTAGTGTATATATATATATATATATGCATGCCAGGGTTTTGCGCGTGTATTAATTATTTCACCATCGGACTCACCTTCGTTTGTTTTCGGTAGCGTTCTTCCTATTTCCACCTCTTTTGGAAGGTCTTGAACGTAAACTGTGATTGGTCGACAGCTGCTTTTTTGTGCCTTCCTACTTTTGCTTCCCAAACAAGTGATATCTGTCTCCGCCCCTTTCGCGGATTGGAAATGGCTAGTTTTGGTTTCGGGATAAAGAAAATGCGATATGGAAACTAGCGATATTATCGCATAAAGCGCAAGAGCGATTGGGGTATGATTTGGTCCGGTCCAATGTCTCTATCTTTCAACAAAACTTTCAGGAAGTATTGTAAGGTCCCTCGGGTCATAGAATAATATGTTTTTATACATGTATCTCTAAGCAGAATACAATAATAAAAAAATAACATTTAAAAAAACAAAACAAAAAAAAGTATCTTGCTGAAAAAAAAGCGAAAGGTTTGTATGGTTTCTGAAGTACTTTATATTGTTCCCCAGAGTGTTCTGAAAAAGGGCACCAATTCCAAGATACTGCTATAAAAAATAGATTTATAGTGAATTTTTATAGAAAGAGAGTCTACAGCCAAAAAAAGAAAAAAAAAAAAAAACTGGTCCTGGGGGGCATCCCACTGAAAAACGATTGGTACTTAAAGGGTTAACCACATTATATATAATTATAAGATATGTATGTAGTCTGCATTTTCCCCCCTTTGTATGTTTTTTTTATGGGTGGGTTTATAAATTAATAGTACAGCTCCCTTTGATGCAATACCAAGCATTGGCTTCAAAGACGTCATTAACTGAGTTGTGCTAACTTTCTGTGTGAAATAAATACTAAGTAAAATAACTGTTACACATTATGAAGGCACTTTTGTCAGTTGGCATGGCTAAATTAAAACAAACAAACAAACAAAATAACCATTAAAAACACAGTTTTAGTACTTTTAATTTTCAACAGTATAAAATATGTGCTACTGTGTTGCCAGGGATATATGAACATCCCAATTATTTTGGAGAGGTTAGGTGCATAGTAACAGAAGTTCATGGGGCGGAGCTATGCCACCTGGTAGTGTTTATTGACAGAGTTAGTGAACATATACACAAGGAGAGAGGGGCTCCGCCTCTTCAAGGCCCAACATTTACTTGATCGATAGACACGATAAACAGGAGGGGGGCCACCGTCTTTGAGGTGACCCGACATACGAGAGGGCACCGCCTCCGAGGTTACCCGACATACTAAGAGGCTCGCGAACCGAAAGAAAACATAAAGTTAGTATCTGTTAAAACATGTAATGCGTGGTGTTCCGCCTCTTCAAGCCCAACATAATAGAAGGGGGTTCCGTGGCTGAGGAGACCCGACAAACAGGAGAGGGGCCACCGCCTTTGAGGAGACCCGACAAACATGAGGGATGCCACCGCTTGGGGACCCTCGATAGAGGCATCAGACCTGAAAGAAGAATCCCAAAAGAAGAATCCCAAAAGAAACATACATGCAGATGGAAGGGTTTGGCCGGGGTCCCCTCTAACTCATGGAGAACCCTCCTCTATGAGGTAAATGAAGCGGAGCTTAACAAAGGGTTGGAGAAAGTGGAATCACTAACCCCCAGAGGAGACCGATGCAAAGGCGGTTGAGATGCTAGAGGAGGAGGAGGGAGGAGGAGGAAACGAAAAACACAAGACAGCTAGGTAGAGGTGACTAATGTTTAAATAAGGTAGATTTAATTGATGACAGCAGATGATAGGTTGTTGGTGCCTAGCTCCTCCCCTGAACCCCACCTATAGGTTAACATTTCACGGGCGGAGCTATGCCACCTGGTAGTGTTTATTGACAGAGTTAGTGAACATATACACAAGGAGAGAGGGCTCCGCCTCTTCAAGGCCCAACATTTACTTGATCGATAGACACGATAAACAGGAGGGGGGCCACCGCCTTTGAGGTGACCCGACATACGAGAGGGCACCGTCTCGAGGTTACCCGACATACTGAAGAGGCTCGCGAACCGAAAGAAAACATAAAGTTAGTATCTGTTAAAACATGTAATGCGTGGTGTTCCGCCTCTTGAAGCCCAACATAATAGAAGGGGGTTCCGTGGCTGAGGAGACCCGACAAACAGGAGAGGGGCCACCGCCTTTGAGGAGACCCGACAAACATGAGGGATGCCACCGCTTGGGGACCCTCGCATAGAGGCATCAGACCTGAAAGAAGAATCCCAAAAGAAGAATCCCAAAAGAAACATACATGCAGATGGAAGGGTTTGGCCGGGGTCCCCTCTGACTCATGGAGAACCCTCCTCTATGAGGTAAATGAAGCGGAGCTTAACAAAGGGTTGGAGAAAGTGGAATCACTAACCCCCAAAAGATGGACCCCGCTCCTCGCTGACGCAACGTGAAGAAGAAAAAGAGAGAACCGCCAATGCATAAGAAAAGAGAAAAGAGAAAACATTTAGACGAAAGAAAACAAACACTTAACGTGACCAAGGGGTTAGTAGACTGTACCCTAATGACTATGTGAAGACCCTCTGCACAGTGGAAAGAAAAAACCCCTTTCTTTTAATTTAATTTCTTAGGGGAAATCTTTGGAGGCCCAGGCAGAAAGGTCGTCCCCACTCGGACATACTAGCAATGGACTGATGTGCGGAGGATATTTCAGATGATGAAGAACTAATATAAGTTTCAACTGCTGATGAAGTCCAGCGCCCATATTTTTAATTAAATGCTGGTTAATGTTGGCTTTTGCAGCTGAAGTAGCTGCCCCTATTCTAAATGAATGAGGAGTGTAGAATTGCGAAGGAAGACCTGCTCTGGACACCACGGTGGAAAGGTGTGTTGAAAACCAATGCCTTGATACAATGGACCGCTTGAATTGATAAACAAAGGGTCGGAGGATGAAATGGCCTTATGCTCTGCAATGTACTTCAACATGGAAGTGAAGGGACACAGAGGAGAGTTGATCTTAGAAAGCTGAATACATTGTCCTTGCCGCAGTTGATCTGTTTTGAAATGCTAAGAAATAAGATGAAATGAGAATCTGGGATGAGCTTGAGGTCACTGCAGCGGATACCGAGGGTAGGAAAGCTGGCAATGGAAGGAACTGTATATTCAGAACATCTCAAAACCCAAAAATGCAGATAGACATATGACTTCCATAGTTAAATCATCAAATGGAGAAAAACAGCCATGGCGGAGAATTGAAATCAAGTTACTGAGAATGTCTATTGAAATAGGCAGGCGAGCAGAAGAAGGAGCCGGAGAGCACTTGGAAATTCCTCGTAAAAGAAGACGAACCTCTGGAATTGATAATAGAGTTGGGGAATTGATGGACATCAAGCGAAATTGATGCTGAATTCCTGACAAATATAGTCTGATTGTAGCTGGTGCCAGATGTAGAGAGTCCTTTGCATGCACTATGAACGCCATGATCCAGTCCTGGTTGAATGGAGTAGGATTAATCCTGCTTTGTAAACAGAAAGTTACATAACATGCCCAACCTGTAGAGTACGAGGATCTGGTAGATGGGGCAAGTGCTGATGCCATGTAATCTTGAGCTGAAATAAGAAGTTTATTAATAGTTGGATTTAGTTGAAAATCAGCTGATTGAACTGTGGCGTTGCTGCTGGATATTGCAGAGCTGTAGGCAGCAAACTGTGGAATTTGGAAATCTGTAAACGAGAAAGAGCATCAGCTGCAATATTAAAAATGCCCGGTAGGTGGCGAGCTTGTATTAGGAAATTATTAGAGACTGAAATCCATACTAGCCGACGCAGCAATTGCATGATAAGAGGGAAGAGGAACGACCTTTATTTATAATATGCACTGTGGTTGAATTATCACAGTAAAATAGTATTGATTTCTTAGACCAGAGATGACCCCATAGCTGGGCAGCTGCTACTATTGGGTATATCTCTAGCAGAGCTGTGGATTTTAGATGAGGAGATATGTTCTCGATTTCCTCAGGCCATGTACTGCAAAACCATTGATTGTTAAATAGACCTCCGAATCCCAGAGATGAGGCATCAGTAAATAAAGCCATATCGTGTGGAGCTGACATGAAATCATCATAAAACATAGAGAGACCGTTCCAGTGCTGAATAAGCGCAGACCACATTTTAATGTCTTTCCTAGCTTCTGAAGAGATATTTATATAGGAGTTCAGATTTTTGCTGTTGATGCCAGCGCTAGCAGTCGAGATATAAACGTCCTCCCCTGTGGAATGATACGTATTGCTGAGTTAAAGTAACCCAGCAATGAAAGCAGTGCTCGTTTTTAATTGTTTTACTGATCTGAAATTCCTGAATGAGATAACGAATATGTTTAAGTTTAGACTCAGGCAGGCTGGCTTCAAACTTTTCTGTATCTAGAATGATTCCAAGGAATTCCGAAGACCGATTGATTTCTCTTCTGAAAGCGGAACGCCAACTTCAGAAAATAAGCTTTTAAGATTGGAAATCGCTTCTGCTGGTGCATCTGAAGGAGGAGAAATTACTAAAAATCGTCCAGCAAGTGGAGCAAGAATGGGACATGATAGACATTAAGAAGAATCCAGCATAATGCTTCCGACAGGGTATCAAATATCTTTGGGCTACTGCGGCAGCCGAAAGTCAATTGGGTGGCAAAATAAAACTTTCCTTCCCAGCATATACCAAACAGGTGACGGAGAGAAGGATGGATTGGCATTACTTTAAATGCGTCTGATATATCTGCTTTTGCTAACCAGGAACCACGACCTGCTAATTTAATTGAATGTATTGCATCTGCAATAGTGATGTAATGCAGGGAAAATTGATCTTGGGGAATTAATGAGTTAATGCTGCTGGTGCTTGACCCCGTGGTGCTGATAAATCAATAATGAGACGCTTTTTCCTGACATTTTCCTCATGGCAATGCCGATAGGATTAATTCTATATATTGGAAAAGGAGGAGCTAGAAATGGACCGACTATAAATCCTTTTTTAATTTCTTTCTCGATGAGAGACTGCACTGATTGTGGATCTTGAGTCGCTGAATAAAGATTTTTGCTTTTGAACGAGGAAGAAGGAATTTGAGTAAGACCGGTTGAAAAACCATTTTTTAATCCGTCTATCAGGTAATTAAGTTACTGTCGGGATGATTCTGTAATTTACTTGATAACGCCGGGATGTTTATAGGAGTAAAGACTGTGAGCAACGGGAAAGTCACTTGCGTTTTAAAGGGCAGATTGAATTAGAGTGAGCGTCTCCGCAATTGCTGCACATGTGGATAAAATTGCATTGCCTATTCGAACAGAAGCCAGTATTGAAATTGTTGCAGATTTGTCTTCCTCCTGAAAATCTAATACTGCGCCCGTATTTGTCTTTCCTTGTAGACTGATCGAGGGAGCTGAAGAATGTATAGGATTAGGTACTGAAGATCTGTATGAATTAGCTGCGAAACCGGTGCTTTAGAAGTTGATGCAATTGCGGCTTTAGGGCAGAGGGATGTTGTGTGAGCTGTTGAAGCGCAGATCCCACATGCGTTAGCTCTTAGACCACCAAAAATTCTATTAAATAGATCTGTGTCCGGTTTAGCCCAATTGATGATGTGATTATCTGCTGCCAATATCGCTGCTGCTTTTGCGGAGAATGATTTATGATACTCAAAAACATAGTCCCCCCGTATCTGACAGACAGCTCCACGATATAGTATTCGTAGGAGTCCAATTCAGCTCTGCGGTTAGGATAAACCGAGCATAGCACATCTCTGAATATGGAGAACGCAAGGACAAATTCCCCTAATGTAAGATTTTTAATCAGTCTGGGATCTCTGGATTTTAGAGTTACTGCCAAATCTCCACAATCCACTACTCTGTGATCCAAGAATTCGAAGTCGCCATTAATAGTGAAACAAGATTAATGTCCTTACCTTCGAGAATGTTACGCCTGATTCGTGGAGATATAGTGTGACGCCTAGCTGCAGTTGGAGAGGAGGATCCGTATGTAGATGCAGTAGCGAGGTTGAATTTTGGAGGATCTGCTTCGCTGGCTGAAATTGGGGCTGGACCAGAAGAAGCTGTAGGCGGCGCTGCAGTGTTTGATGCTGGAATTAATGACAGCGCTGAAGATTGTTTTCCCTGTTCCATAATAGACACCCTTTTATTTAGATCCGACAGTTGAGAACTGACCGAAGATAGAGTATCGGAAAATGGCTGCATAAATGATTTTATCTCTTTAAATATTTGCGAATGTTGGATTTCCATGGCTGGCTGCTGGTTAGCGGTGCTAGTTGTGGGGGTGGTTAGATCCGGAATAGACTGCCTGCTGTCTGTTTTAGGATGCTGAATGGCTGGGCGCTGCTGATTATGTTTTTTCGGAGGAAAAACTGGTTCTGCTGATACTGAATTGCAATAGAGAATGAAAAGAGACTCTCTATCACTCCCTGCCGGAATCGCATTACCGCTTTTAAGGAGGGTTTTATCAATTTATTCATGGGCCAGTCCTTCCAAAACAATCGATCCGAGGGGCGCCCTGAGGCGAAGTCGCTTGGATCGGGCGCAGATTCGATGTTTGGGTGGCAGGAACGGTAGGCAATACTTGAACTGGAACCTGATCGGGAGCCTGATCAGATGTAACTGAAATGCCAGAAGGGGAGAAAAACGGAGACTGGATGGGCCCTGGATTGAAGCTGGAGAAGAATGATCTGGTAATGATAGAAAATCCTGGGAATCCTCTGAATCCGATGACAACTGCTGTAAGTACTCCATTATTGAGGTATACAAAAGTTGATGGGTCTTGAAATCGCTTAGGTTTATGCCAAAACGAAAAAACACAAGACAGCTAGGTAGAGGTGACTAATGTTTAAATAAGGTAGATTTAATTGATGACAGCAGATGATAGGTTGTTGGTGCCTAGCTCCTCCCCCTGAACCCCACCTATAGGTTAACATTTAATGAGAAACAAAAAGAGGCTAGATTTGTTGCTTGACTTGTGAACTGTACCGTAGTGATTTCAGCTCCATGCTATTAAATGGGTTTATTCAGCCAGGTTTAATATCTCCCAAGACTATATGCCAAAAGGAAATTCTCTTAAAACTACTTCTGGAAATAATGTGTACAGCCTGTTCTGACGCTGTCATATTTAACCAAAATGCTATAAATCCTATCTACTGTGCACCACCAATCCCGTTTCATTTACACATCACAGCCAACCAGAAGTAGTATGTAACATCCTGTACACTCTCCAATCATTTTTATATTTTTACATTTTTCAAATTGCTTCCCACTCACCTCGTCTTCGTATTCCGGTGTATGTTTTATACGTACATCGACCGAAGCTGGTGACTCAGTGAGTACAATAAGTTGCGTTACAAATGGGTTGCAGGGACGGTGCACAAAAACAAAAGCAAAATGTTTGCCAAAGACAAGAGCTGACCACCGTACACTCCTGAGTTCTTCCTCTGCCCACTCCAGTCCATCTCTCGGCTGGTGCATTCTGTCAGTCCTCCTGATCACAGTAACAGGTTATCAGGTACTCTTGTTAGTGCCACCAGGAGGCTTTGAAAAAACATCTAGGCATTATAAAATGGATACACAGATAAAAAAAAACTTTACATGGTACAAAAATGCATGCCGTGAAGGGGCCACAACAAGTATAATGTATGAAAGTAAAAAGGCATGTTTAAACCTGCTCTTGAATGCAGAGGAATATTTTCCTTAGATCAAGCTCAGCATTTGCAGTCCAATGAAGGTTTTTAGACACTTAAAGATGGCTGCACATATATTTCAGCAAAGGAAACATGAAACTTGAGGCTCTACTCATAGATCAGTCACACTGAGGAATGCGCTGAGGATCTGAAGAAAAGCCTGCAAAGTAACTGTACAGCAATGATCAGAATATGTTTTTCATATACAGCACAGACAGAGAGAGCAGTTTTAAAGACATGTGTGAGCTGGTGGAGAAAAGGTATTGGTCAGATGAGGCCCATAAGGCTTACTCTAAATGCTATTCAGGCCAGGGTGTCCTTGGCTCACCGCGCACCAGTGACCCCTGTAGACTGTCCCTCCCTCACAGTTTTGTTTTTGTTTAAAAATAAACAGAACTTTCACGTCCACCTGCAAAACGTTGTGTAACTGTGTAGCAGGGCGGTAGCGAGCCCTGTACATTGTTTTGTTTATTTATTTTTAGAACAGGGTTTTCCCCCCCTCCGCCCCCGTGTTATTTTGTATATTATTATTATTATTATTATTATTATTATTATTATTATTATTTATGACGGCTAGCAATGTATTTTGTTGTTTATGTATTTAGGACGGCGAGCCGATTTGTTTGTTTTTGTTTAGCATGGATGGGTAGCCCCATCCACAGCACTTTAATTAATAAACGTGCAGATTGTGGTCGAGGGTAATAGGATAATTACTAGCCAGTTAAACCCCGCCACGGTATATAAGCCTGCAGCTCTCTGGCCGTGGTGGGTGTTGAAGAGGAGTGTATGAGAGAGAGAGAGAGAGAGAGAGAGAGAGAGAGAGAGAGAGAGAGAGAGAGAGAGAGAGAGAGAGAGAGAACAAAATAACCGTAAGCATCAGTGAAGGCTATTGCCCAGCCTGATCGCGTTGTTTGTGTTCGTGATTTGTTTTGTTTAACCTTTTTATTTTGCTCTGTGAGCAAGTGTTTTTGTTTGAATATTTTATTTCTTTTTGTTAATAAAAACGGCAGCCAGCCGATTCTTTCATTTGAGAACTGCAGTACCTGGTGTCAGTCATTTTCCTTCCTGCTTCTGCCGTGACGTCACCGCCTAGCCATCCTGTCACACGTGGTGTCCAGCGTGGTATCACCAGCGCCTCCTGGACTCAGGCAGAAGTAGGGTACTGTAGTTTTGTTTTTTCATTTTTTTTTTCGTTTATTACTGGTGGAGTGAGGAGGAAGAAGGGGTGGAAGGAGGATGAAAGGAAAGAGGAGAATGAGGAGACAGCAGCCGCTGCAGCAGCAACAGCCGCTGCAGCAGCAACAGCCGCAGCAAGTCTGCCTTACCTGCCTGTTGGGGGAGGAGTGGTGCTTCAATTGTAGGGAGCCATGGCACATTTCCCCAGGCACCTTCCCCATATGGCAGGAGGAAGAGACACGGACAGATGAGGAGGAGGCTGAGAGGAAAGATAGAGGGGAAGAGGAGTGGTGCACCAACTGCATGAGGTACGGGCATGAGGAGCACCACTGCCTTGAGGTCTTCCAGGACACAGACCTGGAGTGGGAGGAGCCAGAACGTCCTGCGCCTGAAAGGGAGGAGCCCGAACGTTTTGCGCCTAAGAGGGAGGAGACCGAACGTCCTGCGCCTAAGAGGGAGGAGACCGAATGTCCACAGCCCAAGAGGGGGGAGTCAGTGCGTCCACAGCCCAAGAGGGGGAAGGCCGAACATCAACAGCCCAGGTACCTGCCAGCAGAGGGAGAATACCTGCTGGTTCCACTTCCGCCTCCGTGGGAGGACTGTGTGTCGCTTCCACCTCCGCCAGCAGAGGGAGAGTTCCTGCTGGTTCCGCCTCCACCGCCCTGGGAGGACTGCGTGTTGCTCCCACCGCCGCCAGCAGAGGGAGAGTTCCTGCTGGTTCGACCTCCACCACCATGGGAGGACTGTGTGTCGCTCCCACCTCCGCCAGCAGAGGGAGAGTACCTGCTGGTCCCACCTCCGCCAGCAGAGGGTGAGTTCCTGCTGGTTCTGCCTCCACCTCCGTGGGAGGACGACTTGTCGCTCCCACCTCCACCAGCAGAGGTAGAGTACCTGCTGGTTCCGCCTCCATCGCCGCCACCAGCAGAGGGAGCATGCCTGCTGGTTTTCCCGCTGCAGCCAGAAGGGGAGGAGCCCCTGCCGCCTTCGCAGCCAGAAGGGGAGGAGCCCCTGCCGCCTTAGCCAGGAGCAGAGCAGCAGGAGCTGCCTCCGCCTCCACCACCACCACCTGAGGGAGAGCAGCAGGAGCTGCCTCTGCCTCCACCACCACCACCTGAGGGAGAGCAGCAGGAGCTGCCTCTGCCTCCACCACCACCACCTGAGGGAGAGCAGCAGGAGCTGCCTCTGCCTCCACCACCACCACCACCTGAGGGAGAGCAGCAGGAACTGCCTCTGCCTCCACCACCACCACCATCTGAGGGAGAGCAGCAGGAGCTGCCTCTGCCTCCACCACCTGAGGGAGAGGAGCAGGAGCTGCCTCTGCCTCCACCACCCGAGGGAGAGGAGCAGGAGCTGCCTCTCCCTTCACGACAGGATGGACCGGAACAGGAGGCTGGCGGTCTGCTGCCGCCCTTGCATAGGCTGCTGAGCAGAGCAAGGGGGCAAACCACTGGGTCGCAGCGGCTGAGAAGAGGGCCAACCCTAGCACCACCGCTGGTCCTGGCTCCCCTCCTGCAGTCGCCTCCCGAGGGTCCGCGGCCGCCGTCGCCTCCTGAGGGACCGCTGCTGTCCTGTCGCACGCCTGGGATGCCAGTTCGCCACCGCCCAGGGATGCCAGTTCGCCACCGCCCGGGATGCCAGTTCGCCACCGCCAAGGATGCCTGCCTCGCACCGCCAGGGATGCCACGCCTGGATCGCCTGGGCTGCCTGTTGCCCGCGATCGCCTGGGGCTGCCTGCTGCTCTGCATCGCCTGGGGCTGCCTGCTGCTCTGCATCGCCTGGGGCTGCCTGCTGCTCCGCATCACCTGGGGCTGCCTTTTGCTTTGCACAGGGTACGAGGGAGAAGTGGAGCTCCCGCTGCCGCCTCCATGGCCAGGGGCTCCCCTCCCGAGTTCGCCTCCCAAGGGTCCGCTGCTGCTGCCGTCGCCTCCCGAGGGTCCGCTGCTGCTGCCGTCGCCTGGGGTCGTCAAGGATCCTGCTTCGCCTGGGGTCGCTACACTGTGGCCGGAGCCCCATGAAGGGGAGCTGCCGGCCATGAAAAAGGGGAGGTCAGGAGACCAGCTCCCCGCAGCAGTTTCACTGCCGAAATTGGGTGGCCCGAGCCCCACGGAGGGGAACTGCTGGCCATGAAGAAGGGGGGGGAGGTCAGGAGACCAGCTCTCCCAGCCGCACTTTCGCGGCAGGAGATAGTGTGGCTGAAGCCCCGGAAGAGGGAGCTGTTAGCCACAAAGAAGTGGGGGTGGAGGACATTCCACCATGGCCACCCCCAGAAACACCTTGCTTCCCTCTTCCGGGACTTTAAGACTGAGGGGGAGGTGGCCGCTAGCCATGTGTGCTGCACAGGGGGGATATGTAGCAGGGCGGTAGCAAGCCCTGTACATTGTTTTGTTTATTTATTTTAGAACGGGTTTTCCTCCTCCTGTTATTTTGTATATTATTATTATTATTATTATTATTATTATTATTATTATTATTATTATTATTATTATTTATGACGGCTAAGCGCCATGTATTTTGTTGTTTATGTATTTAGGACGCATGAGTCGCATTTGTTTGTTTTGTTTAGCGTGGATGGGTAGCCCCATCCACAGCACTTTAATTAATAAACTCGTGCAGATTGTGGCCGAGGGGTAATAGGACAATTACTAGCCAGTTAAACCCCTCGGCACGGTAAGCCTGCAGCTCTCTGCGCTCGTGGTGGGTGTTGAAGAGGAGTGTATGAGAGAGAGTGCGAGGAGAGCGAAAGCTGAAAAGAAACAAAATAACCGTAAGGATCAGTGAAGGCTATTGCCCAGCCTGATCGCGTTGTTTGTGTTCGTGATTTGTTTTGTTTAACCTTTTTATTTTGCTCTGTGAGCAAGTGTTTTTGTTTGAATATTTTATTTCTTTTTGTTAATAAAAACGGCGGCCAGCCGATTCTTTCATTTGAGAACTGCAGTACCTGGTGTCAGTCATTTTCCTTCCTGCTTCTGCTGTGACGTCACCGCCTAGTCATTCCTGTCACAAACTGTCTTTCTTTTCTACCATCCTGCCACACACTTTTCTATTCGACTCGTCGAATATTCGGTGCTATTGTGAATCCTGGAATCTGAATTTTAAGAATACAAATAAAAAATCTTTATTAAAGCTGCAGCAGGATTTCTCTTGTCTTTTACTCAACCTCCTGTATTTCAGCCCTCTCTCTCTCTGTGACTAATACCTTTTCTCCAATATTATTTAGTGCCCAAGTGACTCTATCTGAAAGAGAGGAAGTATTGTGGACCAGATGTATTAAGCTTATACAACTCCAGTGCAAAGTTTGAGTCATATAGCAAAAGGAGTTATTGTATTAAAACTAGATCTGAGAAGAACAACAATGTTTTTTTTGTTTTTTTTGGCGGTATCTTTTAATAGGACCAGCTGGTATAAAATAGCTTTCGAGATCACTCTCTTCTTCAGCTGAGAAGTGGAAGAGTAGGTAAAGGAAGTTCCTCTTACAGGTCTGTTCAACCTCAGAAGAGACCTGAGAAGAGACCTTTGAGGTTTCAAAAGCTATTGTATTTATATACATATTCCACTGATCTTGTACTTCCCATATGTGGACCAGCACGGCCTGTCCTAAAAACTAGATCTTCGTGTAACGGGCAGCACAAACAAAAAAGACCTCTCTTCCTCTGTGGTACTTTCTCAAGGTTCTGAAGTTCTATTTTTGGTTTTTAATAAAGGAACAAGATTATCGTATCAAAAAACAAATACTGTGACCCAGCCTTCAAGGACAGTATATAAAACAGACTGGAGAAACAATGTATGTTTGTCGCACTTAAGATAATAAACATTTGCTTTGTTCCTATAGCGACCGCAGTGAATAAATGTTATGGCATTCCAAGCATTCCAGACGAAGCTGCTGACATGATCTGGTGCTGAGATCAAGCCACCTCAGAGTGGCTTTGTTGTCCCGAATCTATTATGTAATAGATGTCTTCCCTTGCCTGCTGATTCAGCTTACAGCACACTCCATGACATCCCACAGTAGCGACACAGTTTCTATCCATATAAGGGCAAGGCTACTGGTTCAGTGGAGATCTTTCATTTCCCACGGAAGTACAGGGCTGAGACGGCATGTACAGAAAGAACACAAGAAGGCTCTCATTCAGTACTGCCATTACGCATCTGCATCCCAGGAATTTCATTTCAATGTTTAAGCTATTTGCATTTTATGGAATTTGAAAATGAGTAACAGCAAATAGAAAGACCTCATGGGCCTCTTGCTGTCTGTCTAGTGTTGAATAACTGTCGTTATTGTCATTGGCAATGGATTGTGTTAAATTAAAAAAATACTTCAACGTTTTGTCAATTAATTAAGTTTCTTTTAGTATTTCTGCATGTACCACTCAAGAAAACATTAAAGTGCTGTAAAAAAACAAAAAGAAGCCAATAGTCTAGTTACACATTCAAGATTTCAGTCTCCAACATAGTATAGGTTAGAACAAAATTAAACAGGTTTTATTTGTAATCATATTCTTAATATTTAGCATCTATTTTAAGAGCATTGTTACCTTTTACAATGCACAGTGGATGCAGACAGGGCAGAACAGTAGTACCCTTGCCCCAGCTTCTACTGAACACTCCCAGAACTCATGTGCTGTACATGGTGCCATTATCCTCAGTATCCAGAATATGTATCTGATTGAAAGCATTTGAAAGTATTTCAGATTCTGATTCTGAAAGCTCCTGTAGAGAAAGGATGAGTAGCAGTGTAGAAGTGTCTTTTAGAATATGCTTCGATGATCCTTTGGACGAACAACCATAGTCTGTATGTCAAGTGGATTAGAAACCTCAGAACGTTCATCCACCAATCAGGAAGCTGCATTGCACAACCACATGGTAGAGGACAGCGGAATGCTTACCTTTGTTCAAGTGAAACTGATGAAAAGCAAAACATTAAAAAGGTATATAAATCTGTAAATTAGAGATTTAAAATGTTTAACCTAACAATAAAGGCACTGTTTCTAATCGCAATAAATCCCTGATTATCGGACCTTAGGAGTTGACCAAAATGCCCTCTAATTGTGATTCTATTGCCTAAATATTTGATATCACTATTTTGAAATGTGACTGTGATCCTGCCGACAAGGAAGTAAGCTTGAAGTTTAGATGGAGCCCTGCCAGTATCACACACAATGATAGAAGCAGTGCAGTATAAGCAAGGTCTGATCTCCTTTTCCACTTCAATACTACATCGCTACCTCCAGGTCTTGCAGTCACTCTGGCTGAGCTGTGTATAGGAATCAAACCCAGCCTGATGGCTCAGCTCCTAGTCCTCCTCTTCTCTAACCACGAGACTACACTGCCCCCTATCTTTCACTGAGCAACAGATATCCTGGCAACCATCAACTGACCCACGTAACTGAAACAATATGGAGTGACTCACTGCTTTGTTGACTCATGATGAGGTAAGGATCCTCTGAACGACTGTTGCGTCTCACGTGGGATGCTGTTTTGGCATCGCTCCACAGCACAGCTGCTCAGTGTACTTTATCTACAGAGTGACCTCCCCCAGTTAACTTGAAATCTCCAAATTATTCGTTCAATTAAGGATTTAGTTAAGAGCTCGGTTGGAATGAAAACCATAAGACACTGGGGTCCCGAGGACTGGGTTTGGGAAGCCCTGCTTTATCACATAAACAAATTGTAGAACAAAATCCTCTTATTTGGCACAGAAATATAAATAAATCTCATCAGTTTTGTTTTTCTCCTCATTGAAAAGGCCAAACATATTGTAAATAAAGATATTTCTCATAGAGCGTTGCATACTTGTAGGGGCTAGTTTGAGTTATGGAATGCAAGTTGCTTGATCTCTGGAGCACATATTTTTACCATGCATTTTTTTTTTGTTTGTTTTTTGTTTAGTAACCTCCATGGTCATCAGGGGAACATAACCTCAGATAAAGTTACAATGCAACAACGATTTGGAAATTACTGTATCTGTCTGTTCTTTTAATTACCTAGGTTAGACTGACATCAGGCTATTAAAATATACAGTTTGCAAAAAGATTGTTGTGGCTCCTAAACTGAAATTCATGTAGATGTAAGTCCATGTAGATGTAGATGTAAGTCCATGGCCTGGCTCCATTGTTATCATAGACACGTAGTCAAAGGAAGCAGAAGGGTTCGGCAGGATTTATTGTCTATCTTTGAATGTGCTCGTCATTGAATAGCTGTGGAATAAGATACTGTATCATGTGAAGGATGTTGGCAAAACCATTGCAAGCTGACAAAGTTGGTATGGGTTGTCATTTTATTATTCTTATTATTAATAGCAACAAATTAAACTTCTAATGATAAAAAGGTTATTTGTATTTTCTTCAGTAATCAGACAACCCTGTTTATTACACTGGTTTGGCTGTTTTGGTCATATTAGGAAGGCTGGTAAAATTTTTAAAAAAAAGACGACCTATGAGTCTACAGCAGGGGTGGGCAATTCTGGTCCTGGAGGGTTGTCCTTGAGCTTTTGTTCCAACTGTGCTCTAAATTACTTAATTAGACCAATAATTGGTAATAATTAGTCCAATTAAGTAATTTAGGGCAAAGTTGGAACAAAAGCCAGAAGGGACACCGGCCCTCCAGGACTGGAATTGCCCACCCCTGGTCTACAGCCATCATTTCAGTTTGTATTAGGTATCATAAACATAACCAAGGAAGCATGCTTTCCAAATAAGGACAGTATGTGTTAAGCTCAAGTTTAAAACAGTGTGAATTTCATGTACATCATTAAAAAATCAGAACATACTCGGGACACATTTATCTATCTCTGTTCAATGTCAGGGTGGGCGTTGGGAATAACTCTGCATTTCCTGGTGAAAGTAATAATGACTCAGTGACTTGCCAGCTGGAATCAATAACCTTAATGCCTCCCATGACAGCACATTTACTGAAAAAAAAAATCTACTCTTTCAAGTCTGACTAGTCTCCTACTTGAATAAATGGTCATGGTACTAGATTTGGTATCCACCATGATCCTATTGCAATAAATGAATGCTATCTTGTAGTCCATTACATGTACCATAGCAGTACCAGATCCACCATACTTTTCATCATGGTTTCTGAAATATTAAAGAGTTTTGCTGGCAGATTTAGCACAGATTCGTCACAATATAAACATCACTGTATTTGATATGCTCAATTTGATTGGTTATTACTTATCGTCTGTAGCAGATCTTTTCAATTATTGGCGATATTCTTCAATAAAACAGTTGAAACTTATAGGAGGGCACTAGAGCAAACATTTGTCTTCTTGAATTAGGGCTTGGTTTGATCAATCTATACCTGACGGGATAAGTCACAGCTAGACAGTATTAGATCACGTCACAGCACCGGGTAATCACCCTTGATTGCTTCAATAACTTATTTATAGGGGTGGATAGGTGGTTGATGCAGTCCTTGGTGATTCCCCAGTGCTGTAAATTATTATTATTATTATTTATTTCTTAGCTGACACCCTTATCCAGGGCGACTTACAATTGTTACAAAATATCACATTATTTTTACATACAATTACCCATTTATACAGTTGAGTTTTTACTGGAGCAATCTAGGTAAAGTACCTTGCTCAAGGGTACAGGAGCAGTGTTCCCCACCTGGGATTGAACCCATGACCCTCCGGTCAAGAGTTGAGAGCCCTAACCACTACTCCACACTGCTGCCCTACCACTAAATGTCCCTATAAAGTTCAGCTGTGGCAAATCAGCCCCTAAATCAAGTAGACGCAAGTTTGTTATTGATTATTGACCAGCTTAAAACCACCACTAAATACAATAGAAATGTAAAGGAAGTAGGTGTGTGTTGGAACACGTTTATGGGTACCATCCCAGTGCAGATCCAGTGCTGCTTAGTTTGTGAGCCTTCTTGTGGGTAGCCTCCAGGGTGCTGGTTATATGTAACCCTGGCGACAGACAGACGCAATTTCCTGATCAAAAGTGAACTCAGGGACCCAGAGAGTTTACATGGGATTCCCATTCATTCCTGTTCTTTTTGTCTTATTATTGTAAGTATGAAGCAACTCTGCAGCAGGCAAGCGAGCCCACATCTGTCATCAAAGGGGAACTCGACCTGTTTTAACTGTAAGGATCCCTGTCACCAATGCATTTTGGTCCAGATGGAGTAACGAACTGAAAGGTGGGCAGTCAAGATCCAATGTTTTTTAGTTTTCTCAGGAGCTGGCAGTTTTTGCTTATTCTGAAAACCTTCGGTAGATCGCTGAGGAATGAGAAAATAAACATTCTGACTAAATGTACTGTAGGTGCTGGTGGAAACACATCGTGCTTCAACAGTTACTGGGTTTTAGCTAGAGACGAGACTACCCACTTTTTCACATCAGGTCTATACATCAGGTCTATACTGGATTCAGTACCCCCTGAACCTATTTCAAATAGACACTGTAACCTTATTAAAGTAAGATGGGAATGGGAATTCCAGTACAGGTGTAGTTGATAATTGGTACTGTAATGATAACAGCTGAGGTACTGTAGCTGACTCTGTTTTGAAATGTAAATGCAGAGGCAAAGTCACATTTGGAATAAACAATTGTAAAGGTATAAAACAAGTTATATTGTAAAGCAGTTATGAGTAGTTTATTTAATAAAATATTCTCTCAACATTTGATTTACCATTTGCACTTAATGTTCATGAATGACCTGCTTAAAGTGTAGCTACAAAATGCTTACATAAATCTTACCTGTTTTGCACTTCTATTAGCTACATCGGTCTCAATGTCCATGTGGTCAAAGCGTGTTACTGGCTGGAAGCATGTCAGTCAGGAGGGGAAGCAGCTGGTTGGATAATGTCAGGCAATAAAGCACTGAGGGGTAGGGACAATTTCACCCTGCAGGTGTAATGACAAAGGAACATTGAAAGCATGTCTTGCAAACAGAAATTTGTTTAACCTAATATAGATACCAAATATCATATTTATTTGGAAGTTAAGAACAGGTAAGATTTATTGAATTATTTTGTCAGCGACAATCACTTTAATATGGCCAGTCTGATCAGAAGAATACTTAAAATTATGTACAGTACACTATCTCACAAGTTTGACATTGCTTCGATTTTTCCTAATCTTCATTCCCCTAACTTGTAGTACTTTCCAGGCGCTCCCTCGATGTGGACAAACCGCTGGTTCAGGTATAGGTGCAGAATAATGAACTGAAAGGAGCCTCACTTCCCCTTTCCCTATTGGTTAGAATGCTGGGTGCGGGGCCCCCATTAGGTCATCGAGGTCACACGGAATGCTCACACGGAACAATGCCTACCAGTGGCCAGCAGACCACAGCTCTGGCAGCGAGCTGGTGAGGCATGACTGTGCCGTTTCACTGGCATTATCAAGCATGTTGAAATCTCGGAGGGCACGCTTCTTACCTGGACCACCTGTTGTGCTGCACAATAAGCTCATTATTGCTGCTCAATGGCCTTCCCTTGCAGATATATTTAAAATAGGTAAGGCTAGGACACTGGGTCTTTTGAGAGCAAACTAGATCTTTACTGTACTATAATAAGTCTTTAGTTCATTATTCTGTATTTTTCATTGATAATAGTAGCATTTTACAGTACAACTGACCATGTCTCTTATGGTATTCCGTCTCCCAAAGTGCTCTCAAGAACCATAAGACAGGGTCAACTGTATTTATTATCTTACTATAGATCATGCCTTAATAATAATTTAAAAAATACATACAGTTATTGTCACTATCCATGTCTTTAGAATTTTTATTTTACATTTTTGTTGATAGTCTGTTGTGCACAAGACGACACTGGCAAAATAATGTGTTCTGAAATCTGATGTTTTACTTGGCTGAAAGTGGCTTTGTGATTAATAATGAGTTTTATTAGTTGGCAAGTGGGGACAATCTTGTCCACCTTCTTAATGATTAAGTAACTTCAAACACATTTTATTCCCCCTTATGTTTTTATGTTTTATGCAATCATGCACTACAATATGTACAGCTATAGAGAAAGGTTTTGTATCACCTAGAATTTTAGGATTGAGACATAATAAAAATAAAAGAAACTATCTGAACATAATTTATAATTTTTATTTACTATCATTTAATCAAAGAAACTACAAAATGATAACGGAAAAATCTACTGGAAGCAATAATAGTACTACAGTATTTCATGTTAGATTTCGAAATGTCACATTTTAAAATTTTTGTCAGTTTTTCATTAAGTATATGAAAACTGCAGAGCAGTGTGTAATTCAATATGTTAACGTTACATTATTCAGCAGGTTTCATTCGACTTTATGAAGCAAAATTAGTTAATTCTATCGGGTGATACAAAGCTTTTGGTCATAGCTATATTCAGGACCTGCCCTTGTTCTAGTTGCCTGCCATAGACATGTGTAAGCAACAGCACCATCTAATGCACTGGTGTGTATTGCCAGAAAAAACAACTTGAAGTGGCAGATGAAACTTGATGAAAAGCCTACATTACACATGTGTGTGGACAGGAACCAGAACTGAGGAGCAGAAGCTGAACTCAGATCAAAGCACCCCAACACAGACATAAAAAATAGCCATATTGTTTTTTTAAGGGGAACCATTTTAACAACATGAAATTAGCACAAAGTTACTTAGAATAATAATCAACTTTCTCCTTACAGCCACCAAGTTGTTTCCTTGCTAGAACTGTTTAATTCCTATCTGAAAATGTGTCTTTCTATTTGCTTCAGAATAGGGCCTAATCACGTGAACCTGTCAATTAAGGTAGCTTTGAGATTGCTCACATGAAAAGCTGTTACACCAATGTTAGATGCTTTCCTAATAAAATATCCTTTGGATAAAGGTTCTTCAGCAACATAGTTAGAGATAATAAAAATCTAGAGACACTTGCTGGCTCTTTTCCTGTGACAACCCTGTTTATTTGCTATGTTTCCCAGGTGCACCGGCTTTGCGAGGTGTCAGTGTGACTCATCCATGTTGCTTGGGGCCAGCAGAGGAGTACACAATGTTCTCTCTCCCCCGCCGGCAGCACACAGAGCAGGCTATGACTCTATTGCCTGCCCTTGAACCTGTCAAGAAGATTAAAAGCGATGGTTTGTGGTGCACAAAAATGGCAGCTGGTGGCCAACAAAAATGGGGAGGCATAAAAAGCCCCCAGCAACAGTAGAATCTTATTATTGTATTCTGACTGACAACACTTTTCATATTATCATTTATTTATTTACTTATTTGGCGGACACCTTTATCCAAGGTGACTCACAGGTGTTACAGGGCAGTACACAGTTACAATGCAAGATTAATATTTAAACAATACAGTTTACAGTAAGTGCAAATAATACTACTAAAATACATTATGAAGTAGGATGCAACAAGTTAGGATTACAATAAGTTATATCTACAATGACATATTGGGTAAGCCTTTTATAATGTGGACTAACTGAGAATCTGAGCTGGATTTAACCCCATGCCTTCAGAGATGAAAGACATGGCTGGCTGGTAAACTTGTCTGCTGCACCACCGAGCCCCTTTGAATAAGGGCTGTTGCATAGCAACCCTCAAACAGAGGCAGGTCACTAGGATATGAAGGATTTCTTATTTCCAGAGTCCCTCCCTTAAGGGAGACGGTCTGCAAAAGCCCCAGTGCAACTGAGACCTGGAAACTTGCCACATTCTATATCACAGTAAGCCACTGTGCCAGCAGGCAACAGCATTTTTCTTTTCTTATGAACACACAGGTCTGGTTAAACATATTTTTTGAATACAGTAGGTCTACTGAGGCCTTATTTGTAAAACTTTAGCAGACTGATAAATGACTTGAATTGTATAAAGATATAAAGCACATAAATACTCCGTGCAAATAATATCTGGTGATATTTCCTGAAACATCTGGTCATGATTTAGCATTGTCATGCTTTGGGTTCTAGTATCAGAATTACAGCAGTTGTGAAAGGTCTGAAAAAAGATCCTTCTAGCCCCGGGGACAGGCACACTGCTGCTCTTCCTGGCAAAGCCGACAGCATTTAGAAATTGGCTTTCCTGAATACGACCTTATTCCTTTGCAACCGGCCAAAGAAACATTCTTTATTGGTGGTGTATGTGCCTGCATTCATTGTAACTGTATAAATTATTAATTGTATAGGAAAGCTTGGGAGTCATTTCACAATTGTTGTGTAATTAGAAAGGGTGCTTTTCCATAATTCCAACATTGTTACTCCCAGCGCACTGAAAAATAAAATAAAGTAATTGTATGTAAAAAATAATGTGATATCTTGTAACAATTGTACGTCGACCTGGATAAGGTCCTGGATAATATATATATATATATATATATATATATATATATATATATATATATATATATATATATATATATATATATATATACAGTACTGTGCAAAGTTTTAAGCAGGTGTGAAAAATGCTGTAAAGTAAGAATGCTTTCAAAAATAGACATGTTAATAGATTATATTTATCAATTAACTAAATGCAAAAGTGAGTGAACAGAAGAAAAATCTAAATCAAATCCATATTTGGTGTGACCACCCTTTGCCTTCAAAACAGCATCAAGCATCAATTCTTCTAGGTACACTTGCACACAGTTTTTGAAGGAACTCGGCAGGTAGGTTGGCCCAAACATCTTGGAGAACTAACCACAGTTCTTCTGTGGATTTAGGCAGCCTCAGTTGCTTCTCTCTCTTCATGTAATCCCAGACAGACTGATGATGTTGA
Source organism: Acipenser oxyrinchus oxyrinchus (assembly GCA_030684275.1). Lineage (NCBI taxonomy): Eukaryota > Metazoa > Chordata > Actinopteri > Acipenseriformes > Acipenseridae > Acipenser > Acipenser oxyrinchus. The sequence goes on from CM060266.1 coordinate 18,526,208, forward strand.
GATCAGGGCTCTGTGGGGGCCATACCATCACTTCCAGGACTCCTTGTTCTTCTTTACGCTGAAGATAGTTCTTAATGACTTTCGCTGTATGTTTGGGGTCGTTGTCATGCTGCAGAATAAATTTAGCCAATCGGATGCCTCCCTGATGGTATTGCATGATGGATAAGTATCTGCCTGTACTTCTCAGCATTGAGGAGACCATTAATTCTGACCAAATCCCCAACTCCATTTGCAGAAATGCAGCCCCAAACTTGCAAGGAACCTCCACCACTCCACCAAGGAACCTTCACTGTTGCCTGCAGACACTCATTCGTGTACGCTCTCCAGCCCTTCGGCGAACAAACTGCCTTCTGCTACAGCCAAATATTTCAAATTTTGACTCATCAGTCCAGAGCACCTGCTGCCATTTTTCTGCACCCCAGTTCCTGTGTTTTCGTGCACAGTTGAGTCTCTTGGCCTTGTTTCCACGTCGGAGGTATAGCTTTTTGGCCGCAAGTCTTCCATGAAGGCCACTTCTGACCAGACTTCTCCGGACAGTAGATGGGTGTACCAGGGTCCCACTGTTTTCTGCCAGTTCTGAGCTGATGGCACTGCTGGACATCTTCCGATTGCGAAGGGAAGTAAGCATGATGTGTCTTTCATCTGCTGCAGTAAGTTTCCTTGGCCGACCACTTCGTCTACAGTCCTCAACGTTTCCTGTTTCTTTGTGCTTCTTCAAAAGAGCTTGGACAGCACATCTGGAAACCCCTGTCTGCCTTGAAATTTCTGCCTGGGAGAGACCTTGCTGATGCAGTATAACTACCTTGTGTCTTGTTGCTGTGCTCAGTCTTGTTAGCTGAGTTTGACTGTTCCTCACCCAGTTTTATTCCTCCTACACAGCTGTTTCTGTTTCAGTTAATGATTGTGTTTCAACCTACATATTGAATTGATGATCATTAGCACCTGTTTGGTATAATTGTTTAATCATACACCTGACTATATGCCTACAAAATCCCTGACTTTGTGCAAGTGTACCTAGAAGAATTGATGCTGTTTTGAAGGCAAAGGGTTGTCACACCAAATATGGATTTGATTTAGATTTTTCTTCTGTTCACTCACTTTGCATTTAGTTAATTGATAAATATAATCTATTAACATGTCTATTTTTGAAAGCATTCTTACTTTACAGCATTTTTTCACACCTTCCTAAAACTTTTGCACAGTACTGTATATATATATATATCTATATATATATAAGCCTATAAGCATATAATAAAGTACTGATTACATGTTTATAAAAGACTGCATGGGTGGTGACAGCGGAGTTATGACATATGTGACCTCCCAGATTGAAAAGCCTAGCAGCACAACTTTAAATGCAATCTCTCCTTATAGTCATAAAAAAATAAAGCCTTTCTTTGCCAGGCATGAAAAGAAGACGAGCTGTCAAATAGTTTTTCTCGGAAGTAAAATCATTTTCAGAACAGGTCTTCTAGCTATCCAGTGCATTTTCTGTGGAGGATACAGCCAGAGAATACCTGGAACTGCTTGTAGACTTGACTCAATCCAAAATCTATTTCAGCAATACACTATACTGTTACTTATTTTAAACCAGGGCGACGTGGACTGTCTGATAGTCAGAGGGCCCTGTTTTATTTAGATGAAGTCTTCCAGAGAACACTTATAACAGCTGTAGTTATTAAATGAACCTTGACACTAATTCACAGCAGCCCCATTTGTTATTTCTTATAATGTATGGAGTGACTTTTTTTTAATCGATGTCAGACTCTGCCTTCTTCAACCCGCTTCCTCTTCACAAGATATATATCAAAGGCAGTTTTCTTTCTTGTTTCCCAATAAATGATTCTCAATACGTTTCAGTATGGCACACAGTCAGTGGTTTAAAGACACACTGAGAATTCAAAGAAAATAAATTGGGAAAGTCTCACTTGATGTGACAACATAGGAATTATGACTTTATGATGTAACACACTTAGTTATGAGTTATGAGTACATTTAGTCATATTGTTACTTCTCCTCGGAATGCATGACATCAAGTTCAGGACTTCATCACCTTGCTTGTGAAAAAAGTAACTTTTCCAGAATTGTTTCATAACCAATGCAGCGTCAGGTACACATCATGCCACGGGGCATAGCCGAAAGCGAGAGCAATCACGTAAACAGGATAACAGAAAAAAGATTGTTAACGTAACACAGGATCACAACATAACATTCATACTTTACAAGTTAGTCTTTCAAACACCGCATTTGTACTCCATGTTTCACTATTTTAGTTTGTTGTTTCAGCTCAGTCTGTATCAAACTTATCATGCCGGTCTCCATCACCTTTCATCCTACGTCCTGATAATAATAGGGAGCTACCTCAGAGCATTGGACGTGGAACCACACAAACATGCTGAATGTTGTGAGACACTGCGTAGCAGACAAAGTTCAATTGAGGTATGCGTATGTTTTTGGATAATGAATGCTGGAACGATCTTGCATCGATACTGGACTGATGCATTGGTGATGTATGCTCTGTCAGAATTGAGTTTCTGTTATTCATGAGAAAAAAAAAAATAATAATTCACAAATGCAAAGTCTGCAAATAGAATCCTGCTTGATAATAGGTTATTCTGTGTTTCTGCTTACTGTTTTATCTACAGAAATCGATGTGCTCACAACAGTATAAACATTTCCACTCTACAGAAATTCATTCTAGATGGCAAGACGACTGCTGTCTCTAAATGTCACACAGCTAATTCTTCAAGATCAAGAACAATTCAAACAGTGTTTTATAGTTTTTATCTTTAAAAATCATTTCTAGGAATTTTTCGGAGTTTATATTACATATATTAAAATAGGGATAAAATCGGTAAAAATATTTTTTAATTGAAACATCGGTAAAAATCGGGGGGGAAAAAATCACAGTATACACACTTTACACGTGGAATATGATGCGTAGCAGTTCTGGTTTCTGATTAATAATGTCCCTGGCATGTATGATAAAGCAGAATCTGTGCAAGTCGATGCCACATTTTCCCAAGTTAGCTGGTAAACGTTTGAACGTTTGAGCAATCGCTGTGCTGTCAGAAACAGTATCTACAGAAGGTATAAACATGGCATCAGCACAAGCCAGGTTTATTCGCCTTGAAATAATAAAAAGATAAGAAAATTGACAGAACTGGGTGGTGCAAGCCATCGGGAGACAGGTCAAAAATCACACTGGACATTTCCACCAATGCGTTCCATATAAGTTTACCAACTAAAGCATCACCATTTTCTGTCAAATATGTACGATTAAGATTGTCGGCGTTAGGCAGTGTTTTAGCTGATGGACAGATAGTATTGTCGCACAAAGTCACCAATACATACCTCTCTGCAATAAACAGTGGCTGTCCAGCAAAGCACAGCGCTCTGACAAACTCATTAACACAGTCATTCTGTGCTTTCTTTTTATTAAAGCGCATGTAAAAGCCACATAAATGGATTGCTTGTCTCTCAGTTCACTTTCTTGTTTTAGTTTAATGTGTCGCTTATTTTTCAGTATGTTCTTTTATTGTCAGTGCGAACATGTACCTCAATGCAGCAGTATTTGCAGCTCTATGCATCCTCTGCCTCATCTGACCCACTTCTGCTATGTTTGCTTTTTGTATACTTTGAAACATTCATTTTCATTTGAATATTCATAAACTGATTTACGTTTTCTCCCCATTCCTCATCCACTAAAAATATTATATTTTTGTGTATTTCAATTTAGTTTTTGATCAAGCTAGTAGTTACTACGCCTGGCAATTGCCGCAATAATCAGACTTTGATTGGTCAACATAATCAGGTGATAATGTATTTGCGAAGTGACAGAGAACCACATTTGAATGTTATTCGATCTGATATCTAAATGTCTGCTGTATCCTAGGATACAGTGTAGGGCTGTTTATTACAATATCAGAGTCAAAATATTTTATTTTCAATCAAAATAGTGTGTATTTCCTAGAAAATATTACTGGGAAAATATTGACTAATAGACAAAAATCAGGTATAAATCAGTAAAAACTGACATCCGGTTAAAAGAAAATCCTGTAATTTTTCGGTAAAATTCAGAATAAACCGGAAACACGGAACACTAGTCATATATAAACAAAAAAACGCATTTTGCTATATGATGCCATCCATTAGTAATATGTATAATTAGTTTATGTTAGTGTTTTGGGGGGTTTTCTACTATCAGGGGAGGTGGCGAAAGGTCTAGGACCCCCGGAGACTTGCTCCTTTTAGGTTTTTTTTTCTTTCCGTTAACTTCAATCACTAAAATTAGATGTTACATTGTCTGTTTTTTTTTTTGGAGGGGGGGAGTTCAGTATTTTTATTTGATTTGTTTGTGCATTCAACAAAATGTATGATGTGGTGTAGGTGGCCTTAATTATCTATGTATTTATATATATATATATATATATATATATATATATATATATATATATATATATATATATATATATATATTTTTTTTTTTTTATTTGTGTTTTTGACAACTTGGTTTTTAGTTCACCGGGATGAACACGTCACATAGATTTATTATTTTATTGTTTGTATTTTAGCAGGCGGCACCGGGATGCTCTGAAGGATGAGGCTGTGCTTGAACTATTTTTACTTATTTGTTTTTAATTCAACCATTGTCTGGGTTCAATGTTTTTGGAATTCTATAAGATGTTGTATTATAATAAATGTGGTTATTTAATCCAAGATTGTCCTGACTGAATGAGGAAAATATTCAGCGGGAAATCTCTGTGGGTACACATTCTTTTTATGTGGGCTCATCAGTGGGGACATATTCTTTGTGCTCGTACTATCATTTTGGTTTTAGCCCACTTCTAATTTCCCATCATAGATACAATTGCAATAAATACATGGATGGTTTTAAATGATTTTACCAAGGAATATAGTGAAACTAGATGGTAACTTTACAAGTAAAGTTGTGGGGCTTGCTTTATTGGGAAAGTGGTCAAAGTAGCTGATTTGTGTCAAAAGTCACATTGTTTACTAATTGTCTCATGCTTAGAATGTTTTAGAATTTGAAATTTCTCAAAGTTCTATGACAGTTAATTCAACAGTGGGAAGTAGCCTACTGAAAGAAGTTGATGCGGTTACTAAAACAGCTGTACCTCTTGATCGGTAGACACCATTCCTGTTTTGATTTCATATTTGAAAAACTGAGAAGTAGAGGAAGATTTCATTTCCTCTAATTATTTGTCTAACTTGTTGGGAAAGTGGCCAAAACAGCAGTTATTTCTAAAAGTTCACAGAAAACGTAGTTGGTGCGGTTACTAAAACAGGTGTACCTCTTGATTGGTAAAAGTTATTTCTGTTTTGATTTCATATTTGAATAGCAGAGAAGTAGAGGAAGAAGTCATACCCTCTAACTTTTTGTCTAGCTTGTTGGGAAAGTGGTCAAAGTAGCTGATTTGTGTCAAAAGTTACATCGTTTACAGTAAATAGAATGTTGGAAGTCTGGGAGTTTTTAAACAATGGGGAGCTTTACAATGTTGAAAAAAGTCCCATTAAAGTGAATGAAGATGGACAAAAAAAGGACAAAAAGCTTAATAGTTTAAAAAGTATAAAATATATCAAAAAGTTGTATACAAGCACACTATTCCAGACCGGTTGTGGCAATGTGGCCACGCCCTTGTGCGTAGTTTGTGTTATATGTTGCATGTTGCATGTGTTAATGTTGGTGTATAGTCATCGGTACACGGGATATAAACGGGTCTGTGTTTCACTTGTGATTTAAAAATGTAGATTTATATTTAGGCACGGAGGGCACAAATCACTTCACGCGCTAGTTAAAATGTAATGTGTGGTCACGGAGTGCACTTAATTATTCACGCAGTTGTACCGAGATTCCAATTGAATGATTGACTAGCAATCGAGTCTCGGTACAACTGCATAAAAACAGCATGTTTTCACTCACTCGGTTTTGGGTGTTCGGTGAGTGGAGAACGGGAGAGAGAGAATGAGAAAAGTACATGTATAGTTGTCACTCACCGTGTTTGTTCGTGCACTGTCTGTTTACTGTATAGTCCGTTTTGTTTATCTCTTTTGTTTTGGCGAATGTGCCGTGTGCTGTTTTTGTGTTCTTTTATTTTGTTTATTAAATGCTGAGCACAACCTCACTGTCTGTTGTGTGTTACTTCCTGTTTCTGGTCTGACGTCACCCACTCCGGCCGTCTTTGTGACACCGGTTTACACATTTTAAAGTTTGAACTGCGTTTCTAGCTTAAACGGTGTAAGAGGAGTAGCGTGCCAAAGAATAAGAAGGAGAAGAAGAAGAAGAAGAAGAAGAAGTATGTCGAAGATTTAAAGTGGGGACTCTTGCTTCGCAAGCCCCACTAATGAACCACTGAATTTTTACAGTACATCCAGTGCATTTGAGTTGTTGGCTGACTGTATATTTGTAAATTGTTGCTGCCATCTTTTCAGGAGCCCCTTGAATGAGCTGGATATCAATGGGTTTTTAATCACCAGTGTTTACATATACTGTCATTAAAAATATAACTTAGCCCCCCTAACTCATTTGAAGGTACTACTTTTAAGTAGACAGTAGCTGTCATCCTGTCCGACAGCTGAGCTTAGTGTAGAAGAGTGCATTCTTCATACTTATCATTTTTGTAAAGTCTTTTTGAAATTCTAAGTCAAAATGTAGTTTACTTCTATTCAAATATCTTTGTGAATATCAACAGCTTTTAAATAGCCTTTGCTTTAAATGATACGCATTATTATTATTAGCAAATGAATCCGGTCTGTAACTTTTCTTGACATAACATAAAAACATCTCATGGAGATGTAGGTATAAAAAAGAATATACTTGTTACCATATCCAGAAAAAATGACGACAATGTACTATTTTGCCATCTAAGGCAATTATTTTCCCCCTTAGAACTTGCCTACTAACCGGCTTCACAATTCCATGTTGACGTCAAGTGCTTTTGTGGGTTTAACTATAAAAGTGCCCTTTACATGATTGTTGGCAATGAACGGGACAAGTTATCCTTATGAGAAACAAAGGGGGGGGCAGTGAGGTTTTCCAGGAATGTTAACATTCCCTTTGGGTTGAAGTCTTGAACTGAGTGGGGAGTCTACTGAACAAAAATGAACTTGGCCGGACATCAAATGGCAGGCATTCCCAGATCCACTGAGATGCAGAAGTGGAAGCGCGACGGTTTCATTGCACAACATAATGATGTGAGTCAGTAGTCTTTGGGGTCTCTTACTTCCTTCAGATGGTAGTATGTAAAGCAAGGGGATTGTTGAACAGTGTTATTGTTGGCTGGAAATCCCAGCGATACAACTGCTGCTACCCCCAGGCAGCTCCCACTGAAACCTCTGGATACGCATTCAAATATATTTTAAAATGAGCCCTGAAGGTTAGTAGAACAAGCCTATATTTCTTATATATGGACTTGTCTTCCTTTTTGGGGCCATTTCAACTAGTCTCAGTTCTGGAATCTATGCCAGTAGCTTCCAAATGGTCACCAGGACAATTAACAGTCTTGGTGTTCATCTCAACCTAATTATGCCCCTCTGAGTACATTTATTATTATTATTTATTTCAATTAATTAATGTGATATCTTACAATTGTTGCAAGATATCACATTATTTTTACATTCAATTACATTATTTATTTTTTTACACGTTATTTTTACATACAATTACCCATTTATACACTTGGGTTTTTACTGGAGCAATCTAGGCAAAGTACCTTGCTGAAGGGTACAGCAGCAATGTCCCCCACCTGGGATTGAACCCACAACCCTCCGGTCAAGAGTCCAGAGCCCTAACTACTACGCCACACTGCTGCTGTATAGCGACATTATGAGAGCCAATCATCTAATTGTGATAGTAAAACCACTCCTTAGCAAACTAAATTGAGGGTGTTAGAATCTAGGTCATGGTGACCTCTGATCTGTTGGACTGATGAATGCTTTACCTCCAAAATGCATTTTTAGCTTTAATCATCACCCACAGGATATTGTAGAGAAGTGTTTATAGTCCATGCACTTTTTATATTAGGAGAACTGTTCTTCCAATTGTGATCAAACTTGGTATGGTCATTCCTAAGGTAGCATTAAGATCAGATTAATCTCTGTTTATCCACTGTGCAGGGATAGCACAAACAGTGCCAGTGTTAGCTGACCCGCGACCATGCCTCACAATCCTGCACTGATGGGAACTCGTTGTTCTCCATGCCCATCCAATCCTACCTTTTCAAGGTTGCCCGCAATGCTGCCCATTGTCAGTTATGAACTTAGTAAAGACGTCCAGACTAATTTAACTTGTGATCAAGATTTAACACATGTATCTGTATCTTAGTTCTGTGACCAGTGCGCCATCTCTGTGCTCCATGTGACGAAGAAAAAAGTTTGTGAATGCAATAGGCGGGGGGACGTCTGGTGAGTGAGAGGCCGGTTTAGAGGTATGATTTGGCATTGGGGTCCCCCTATCACGAAGGAGCTGCCCTCGTGAGAGATGAAGCTTGGGTTCGAGCCTCCAAGGCAGGAGGATGGGACACCAGCACCCAACCAGAGGGGAACACTGTAGCACGTGTGGGGGAAAAAAAAGACAGTGGGCATAGTCTGGGGTTTAAATAGGCAAACTATGCCAAGAGTTAAGCACGACAGAAGGGCTATGACTGAAGTCTAGTGGCTTCCAATGCAACCAGTGTTTGGGTGCCTTCAGATGTAATTTAAACCTGGAAGGAGATTTGCACGTCTATCACGGTAAATGCTTAATCTTTTTGTACTAGTTGTGCTTTAGATGTCTGTTGTCTAGATGGATTTACAGACTGGGAAGTCTAAAATCAGAACCAGAAGGCATGTTTTTTTAATGCCAAGTCATCCTATTTTGTGTTGCATAATTCAGCTTAAACCTTATTTTAGTTGGCATGCAAGATGTTCTGTTTCTTGCAGTGTAAAGCAATGCAGATCATACAGATAATCTCTACGTACAGTAGGCAGTGATGATAGGCCTACTTTGACTATCGTCTTTCAATATCCAGTGTAAGACTTTATAGTGACAGTAGCTAACAAAATATTCCCATAAATGTTCTCTATGCATCCATTCTTCATATAGGTCTCAAATGTGCAGTTTTGCAAGAAAAACATGTTTTAGCAAACATCTATTTTCATTTAAAAACATGATGCCTGGTACTACATGTGACAGGGTGGTGAGTGGTGAATAACAAATAACACAGTACACTGGAGTACTCCCAAAAATGATGTTTATTTAAAGTTATTTACACAAACAAAAGAAAACAAGTCGAGTTATATGTGTTTGCAGTCCCAAACAAAAATAACACTCCGATAACAACAATCCTCTGTGCACGAAACTGTGCTCTGCAAAACAAAAACAAACAAAACACGCTCCGGCTGATCACTACGTCTCAGTGTAAGGGACCACTCACATAGATGCGTCTCCTTTGTACTACCCAACTCCTCCCTGCAATCAGCCCGGCGCCCTGGTTTGTCCAATCGCTGCCTGCCTCGTAGCTGATTGCAAGGGATTCATTTTGTAAACGTGCAGCTACGTGCTTCCGCCAAGATGGCCGACCGTCGGTTTCTGCCTACTGTTGAGTCGACCAGTCTGTGGAGAAGCTCACCTTACACAGGGCCCTTCCTGGTCGGGAGGGAGATTTAAAGCTTAGATTCTTTCTCGCTCTGTCACACTACACCAGGTTAAAGAAATCTGTTTACAAGCCATGCTTTTAGATTATCTTGCACTTTATGTGTCATTTCTCCTGGAGGGTGAAATTGCCACCTCCCCGTAAACAGACTTCCTGGAAGGCAAGGAAAGCAGACTGAGAACTTAATGTAGTACCAGATGTCTGTTTTTAAATTAAAATACACTTTTGCTATGTGTTTCTTTAAAAAAAAAAACCTGCACATTTGACCCATGAAGGTAATGAAAGTGCAGCACTGCTATTACTTTAGGAATTATTCAACTCAAATGTTGCATTGCTTTTATTTCCAGATCTAAATGACTTATACTATATATTTATCCTACAAAATACTTGGATATCCCTGTATAGGTAATCATCGCTTATTCAAATACATTTTAATGAGCAATTCCACAAGTGCAGTGCTACCCGAAGTATACATTCAACATGGTGGCAGTCACCATTGCAGAAAACCATTTTAAGCTAAAATAAAAAACAAATGTACCCCCCAGTCACTACACAGTGTTAGTAAATTAATAATAGTTGGTCTCCCTCTAAATATTTTTGCCCTTGAAAAAGATGCATCTTACCTGAGGTTTAATCATCTTGATATAGAGAATAGGTTTGGGTTTGCAGCTTTTAAGACTTTCAAGTTATTATACGTTTTGCTTTTAATAGTACCAGAGGTAGCAAGAAACTTCATCTTGTGGAAAGGTTTTGGCACACATTGATCCCGTTTTTGTGGATAGGAAAGGATTGTTTTAATGAAGAACAGCTTCCCTTTCAATTCTTCTTATAACCTCATGGGCAGGTTCCAATACTGAGGAAGAGAATTGCTAAACCTTTTCTTATGAAAAGCGTATGTTAAAAGATTCATGCAAGTAAAAAACAGTTAAGCCTATGGGCACCAGTGAAGCCACATTAGCGATGTTGTCACAGCTGTCAGACTAAAAACCAAAAAGCTACAGTATAACGCCGCATGTAAAAGTGTTGCCATGTATCATTTTCTTGACAGGGTCGTCCATTGTTGGATGGTATTGCAGTTGGCAGAAGATAACTAACCTTTCGCCAGACCATCAGAGTATTTTTGGCAGATTTTTAAAAGCCAATTGGATCTTACACATTTCTCCTGAAGGGAAAGGGAAAAGTTGAGACACGCAAAGTAGTGGTAGGGTTATGTTAGGTAACAGGAACCCCAAACCCTGTACCTCCAGTGCTGTGCCATCCTTTTGTGTAGACAGATTCGGAAAGAAACGGATTATATTTTCATTTCATCATGGTGGCTTGTAAACTGTGAATCGCTGCAGCCCTTGTGTTCCATGGTAAAAGCATTGCAAAATAATGTGAAGCATGTTAAACCACAGATAAGTACAGGTGCAATCAGCAACCTATTCCAAATCGGATACTGGACTGGTAATAATCAATAATCATTGCATTGACACTTTGTTATTTAAAAGCAAGAAGCAAAAATGGGTACACTTGTCACTGAAGCCTTCAACTGAAAACATGCATGTGCATATTATTTATACCCGAATATAATGTATGCACTGAGTAAACATTCATATTTAAAAGCAAGAAAACATATATATGTTGACTCCTCACAATAGCCTTGAACTTCAACTGAGAACATTCTAGTAATATATGTCATGAGGTGTGAGGCTTCAAATAGGGCATCGGGAAAAATCGATCAAATGTTTAATTGAGGCTCACAAAATAAAAGCCATGATTGATCAATTAATTGTTGCCTCATAACAGAGAAGTATGCTGAAGCATTATAAAAAAATTGTGAAAACCACGAGTAACCATAGTACACTAATTATATATTAGAAACATGGGAAATGCATGGGAAACTGACCAACGATTGTGTAATGAATAAGGCACACCTTTCCCTCTCTACTTTATGTCTAGTTCAGCAATAGAACCTGGAAGTTTAAATTGCTATAGATTGAATGAATGATTTCACAATTAATAGAGCACATTATTAGGTTAAGAAGAAGAAGCAGCAGCAGCAGAAGAAGCAGAAGAAGCAGAAGAAGAAGAAGGTGCAACTAACTTATGTTTGCAAATCATTGCCTTAACCATTGTTCACATTTTTTATTTTTGGGTGGTTCAATGTTGGTTCACACATATGACTTAGCACAGGTATAAGTTATACAAATAGATGCTTAATAGATTCTGAAAATGTGTTTAGACTATACAGTAAAAAAAAAAAAAAAAAAACTAATATCGAAATATATTACATAACATAAAATATAATTGTTTTGGTTGGTTATATTGAACCCTACATTAAGCCTGCTGATGGATTCAGAAGAATGGGAAGAATAAAGACTATCATTGTATTTTAATGGGGTGTCTCAGCTTTTGGGTTCCGTTGTGTTTCAGGCTGACCTTAAACTGCACGGTCCGCTGCTGAATGTTTGAACAGCTGGCTGGTCTGAAGACCAGACCACACTGGTGCCTTCTAGTGGCTCTCTGCAGCTTTGCACTAACAGACCTCTCAAGTGTACAGGGGAGCTCCATACAGCATCTGAGAGGCAACACAGAATTACAGTGATGCTTGCTTAAAGTGATACTGTATCTGGTCCTGAATGTATATTAATTTCAGTAAATGGTTTATTTCATATAATTTACATATTTATTGCACAAATAAATAAAACACAATTTCAGTCAAAGTTTGGGACTTTGTCTGAATACTATACTATATTAAAATGGTATGTAAATCGATAGGTCCAGTGGTTAAGAAAAGTGGTTAAAGAAAAGGGCTTGTAACCAGGAGGTCCCCGGTTCAAATCCCACCTCAGCCACTGACTCATTGTGTGACCCTGAGCAAGTCACTTAACCTCCTTGTGCTCCGTCTTTCGGGTGAGACGTAATTGTAAGTGACTCTACAGCTGATGCATAGTTCACACACCCTAGTCTCTGTAAGTCGCCTTGGATAAATGTGTCTGCTAAATAAACAAATAAAAAAAATAATAATAATAATGAACTCTTTACAGAGTGCAATCTAAATATATACCTGGACAGTACTGAAGGATGAAATGCAATGTTTAGTTCCTGGAAAACTAAAAGGGTTCCAACATTGTAGTTTATAGACTTAAAACCCAGTGTTAAGAGCAAGCTTTCTGAACTAATAAAAGTCAATAGGGTATGTCACACGGCTGGCTGAGTGGTGCCGTCAGATCCAGGAAATGAATAACACACACAGGACAGATGAGATGAAATGGTGAATGAAAGCGCTGCTGCGCGGTTTATTAATTATGTGAAAATAAAAGGTTTTAACAAACACAAAAACACTTTGTAAAATAAAAACGACACTTGCGGCCAAAAGAAACAGACAAACAAAACGGACTAACATTTCACAAATGGTGCACGGACAGACACACGAACACGGTGAGTCTAAGGCCCTGTCCACACTACATAACCGATCTCGAGAACCGTACTCGAAACCGCTCTAATTAATCCAGCTCAAAGCGTCCACACTGAAGTACCGTTTCATGTTTAGTCAGGCTTAATGCGTCCACACACCATTAGAATAGTTCAGTTACAATTCCCAGCAGCGCAACAAACCGTGGAAATTAATACGACAGTATCCCACCATGCACTGTATTTTATTTTAAAATAATGTGTTATGCCCCATATTAACAGAGGTCCATATTGCATAAATGAAATATAACAAGTACTGTGGAAAAAGTAAATCCTAACACGCACACAAGTAGAGCTTGAAGTTTTCAGGTTTTATTTTTAATCAGATGAAGTCCCTTTAAACAAATTGAGCTGATTCCGTTTTATAATTAAACTCAGAAAAGTTTTTAATTACAAAACAATCTTTGTTTTTACCTTCATATCTTGCCTGAGCCTAATTCTGGTCCTCTTAATTTTATTTCAAACAGAGCTGACACATTACGTAATTTGTTCATCCCCGATCCTACTTCTCGCATTTCATTTTTGCTGTCGCCTAATTTAACGTTGTGTTTTTGTTATTTTCCCCACTAGTTTAACAGAGATGTCCTGACAGATTTTTTGAAGAATAAAAATGAATATTTAGTTCGGAGTGTACACTGATAGCAAGTCCTTCAGGCGCCTGCTCTAAGTATTTCGCCACATATACCACAAAGCATTTTGGGATATTGGAGGATACACAAAAAAATGTAGTTTGGTATTACAACGTCCACACTTCTGATAAACCGCACTACCTGATGCGATCTAATTAGAACCGGATTCGAGACTACCTCCTGAGGTGGTCTCGAGTACGGTATTAAATGCTGCGTAGTGTGGACGCAAACCGTATTTAGCACTTTTAAGCCGGCTTAAATGCAACTAATACGGTTTAAAGTCATAGTGTGGACAGGGCCTAAATAAACAAACAAGTATCGTGCTGGTCATACCAGCACGGAATAGCAATTGTTATTTACGTTATTTCTCCTTCTCTCTCTCCCGTTCTCCACTCACCGAACACACAACCCCGAGTGAGTGAAATGTGCATCTATATATACTGTTGTGCCGGGATTCAATTACTAATTAATTATTCACTTGAATCCCAGCACGTGAATTAATTATGTGTAACCTTGTGCCTAAATACAATTATACATTTTAAATAACTCGTGCTGCACACACCCATTTATATCCCGTGTACCAACTACAATACACCAACATTAACACACGCAACATACAACATATAACACACAAATGCACACAGGGGCGGGGCACATTGCCACAGGGTATCAGTGTATTAGGAACAAAAATACAATTGCAGTAAGCTACATCTTGAGACAAATATACACAGGGGCAGCAGTATGGAGTAGTGGTTAGGGCTCTGGACTCTTGACCAGAGGGTTGGGGGTTCAATCCCCAGTGGAGGACACTGCTGTTGTACCCTGGAGCAAGGTACTTTACCTAGATTTCTCCAGTAAAAACCCAACTGTATAAAATGGGTAATTGTATGTAAAAATAATGTGATATCTTCTAACAATTGTAAGTCGCCCTGGATAAGGGCGTCTGCTAAGAAATAAATAATAAAACTATAGTTATGGTAACTGTTTAATTATTAAATATGTTTTCTCTTTATTGTTCGATTATGATTAGACAGCCTTTTAAAATGAAGTAGCATTTAGATTTCCACATTCATGAACTGCCTTTCATAAACTAAAACCGCACTTTCGGAGGTAGTACACTGCTGTCTGTTTACAGAGGTCAGGCCGGTCTTGGCAGCATTTTTTGGAATGTTTATCCACAGGGTTATGCAAAGAAAAAATAAACCACTGTCCAAGCTGCGGCCCGCGGTTTCTTAGACCTTTTCAGGTAGGACGAAATTCAACCCCAGCGCTTCTCATTGAAGTACTGTAAAAATGTTTATGTGCATGTCTAGCCCTTCATACCTTTCCCTGCATGTTGTTTTTCCATATAAAATCAAGCACTTGTAAGACGGGTCGGAATGAACGTGGATGAATAAGCTCTCAGTTTCCCAGCTCTCGCTGAATTGCATATTCATTTTGCTTCCGAATGTAAATGAAATGCATCGTCTGCTGGGGGACTGGCACCTGCTGTGGGACACTTGGAAAGGTTTAAGATGCCACAACTTAGCGTTACTGCTGAAGCTGTTAAGCATCGGTTTATTCTGTGGCCCTGGTGCAGGTCTTATACTAGTAATAAGGAACCTGCTTTATTCTACAAACCAGAGCAATAACTGATCATGTCCTGTAAATGTGAATTCTAGTACTTGTATGCATAGACTACAGTTTGCAATTTAATTTGGCAGAACCTGAGCCATCAATATGTATTTTGGATACTAAATGAATTGCAGTCTATTCTTCTAAAAAGGTTACAGGAGGTAAACTGTGGTAATAGCAAAGCACAAGCTACAAAAGGTAGGTCCCTATTCACAAAACTAAAGACTGCTTTAAGAAATGTTTTGTTAAGGTTTTAAAACCTGTTTTCAACTGGTTTAGAATTAACTTTTTTTTCAAAGCACCATTTAATCAAACAGAATTTTATAAAGACCCTGCAAAAAACATTCCTTAATTATTTGTGAATAAGGCCTAGATTGTGACTGAGGCTGAGCACTGTGGGGTCCTAATACCTGCTGCAACAGGAATGTATGTGTGGTGACAAACATGAAAATAAACGCCTAATAAGCGTTAGCAAAATAAGGGACATACTCACCTAGTAAAAGCACTGCAGCTAGGAGTGAAGAACGAGTCATGCATTCATGGTTTGAACCATGTTCTTGGGAGTTGCTTATCCTAGCTTGGGACACAGGTCGTGCTGATTAGCTTTTGTCCTCCAGCAGAGGGAGGGAAATTGGCTGTGGTTAATTCACACCAAAGTGCTCTAGTGATTACTACTGGTCAGCTGGAGTCCAAGCGATATTCCAACTGGTCCTCGTCTCCAGGGTTCAGTAGCTTAGCAACATCTGTGGTGTTGGTTCTGCGAGTGAAAAGAGACGATGACTTGAGGTCGCAACACTGATGGAACATTCGGATTGGGCATTTTATATTGGGTAGAAGAAATAATTTATCAAAAATTGATAAAACAAAATTAAAAATTAGGGAAATATAATTTATGAACTGATATAACGGGGGGAGTAAAGAATGAAGCCCAACCAGTATAGGAGTGTGCACAGCTACAGCGGAGGCAACTACGCTCAGGCTAAGCCACCACTGTGCAGTAATCCGACTACGCCAGCTCTATAAAAAAAGAGCAACTAAAATGTAATGTTTCCAAATTTTGCCCTAGTTTTACAGCACATTTTATCTTTATTGGGAAAGAGCAATGCATGAACCACAAGAAAAGCAGAGGACACACAAAATTGGTCTTCCGATTTGGTCTTCTGAGTTGGTCTTCCGACACGGTCACTGGTACTTAAGTTAATTAGGGTAGGACCTGACGTCCCGGGTGTGTACAGGAAGCTGGCAGTCGGTCCTTTGGTTGGTGCCCGTTTGCTCCTCCAGGGCATCGGTCATGGAGGGGGGTGCTTGAAGGGAAGCAGTACAACACCTTGTCATAAACCACAATTCATTTTAGTAAATCTAAATATTTCTGCTAAAGAAATATACTTTGTTTTGCTATCAGTTTCTGACCAGTCCTTCCTTCCATCAGGCTGTCATGTCTTTATCCTTCTGTATTCCCTTTAGAGTTCCAAATAATCCTTGTTGTTGCCATCTAGATCTGTCTGTCAAGATTGCCGACTTCCTCCTGTGTCCTCCATTCAATTCCCCCTGGACTCACGCACTCCCTTCCTGTACTTTTAGTTCCCTTTTTATAATGGACTGTCAATGATAGTTAATTGGTGCTAATGAAAAACACCTGGCTGCATTTGGAATTGGGGAATGGGATTATTTTCTCCCTCTAATCACCTGTGTTGTATTACAAATAATAACACATACTTAACAATAAATAACTTAAACACAGCAATACAATATAAGCAACAATGCGCCTCCCTTTGGGTAATAAACAAAATAAAATGAGAAACATAACAAGTGAAAAAAATATTAATATAATAAATACAAAAGCAAAACAAAACATAATGTGCACAACCCCAACTAATTATAGTCACTCGTGACAGTTACTCACAAACCCATTCATTAATCTTGCTGATTACCTGAAATATTGTCACATTTGCTGAAGAAAATAATTTAAGAAAGGGACATTTCTTTAGAATTGGTACATTATATTTGGCCCACTCATGTCACTTGTGTCAACTGTATTCAGAAAGGTTTTTTCTTACAGAATCAAATAAATGTTGCTTTCCAATGGCAAACCATTTAGCCTTCTAAGGACTTCCATCTTGAACTACTTCCAGTGCTCTTTGTTTGATGACTGGCACCTGTATGACCTTCTAATGTTTCAAAACTAGAACGAAACAGTAGAGAATGTTCTTTTAGGGCTCTCTGCTTACAACATTCATTAGAATGAACGCAGGGACTGAGAAGGTAAGGGTGTATATAGTGACATTGAGACCTTGAACTTGTGAAAGGCCAAATGCCTTTTCCTCTGTATCAAAGTCAAGGTCAACCAAACTGGGGGTATTCAATTGAATTAAACAGTGCCACATCTAAATACTGAAGTTGTTTAAATCATTAAAATTAGATCCTCCCTGGTGGTTTGCAGATCTTTACAGACAGAAATCCGCTAAACTTTCATGCTGTGTTAGATGTTTGATTTTATCTTGGTACTCATCTAAACAATGGTAGTATTTATATCACCCTCTGTTTAGATCCACTGAATAGACCCCAGTATCTTTTACTCATCGCTAATATGAATACATTAGTATTCCTCCCATAGTAAAGGCATAGCAAAGTGTAATAAAGCATAGAGGAAGCATGGTAAAGCATAGATAAGCATTTAAGACCCAGAGAGGGGTATGGTAAAGCATTTTAAAAAATAACTATGCAAATGTACCATGGTAAACTTTTATGAGGGGAGTATACAGTGATTATATGGAGTCCTACTTCCTAGTTCCTATCTATATTAAAATGGATTTGAATGATGATGGGAGTTAGCAAGCTGATATTGAACACTATGTTAACTGGACAAGCTTTTTCCCCGTGTTTGCCTAGGATACCCATTCAGCTCCATATGGAATTAATTACCTTCAAAGAATATCTAAAGAACGTGGAGATCGTTCAGGGGCTCCGGCTGGATGTTTCTAGTAATTTACCTTTCAGTAGCAAACTGCATTAATTCCCATTAGGCTTGCTGTTATCTGATACGCCCTTCAATAAAAGTGCTGTATGGCCTTCATTTACAGTAAAGAAGGGCAACACAAAATAAAACTTCTTGTGTACTTAACTGTTTTACCTACCCACACAAGAGAGCTAGAACAGCTTTCATCTTTAAAGAGTGTTTTCATTGCTACCACAGGATCTTCATTCCCTCTGTAGCCACTTAAGATACACGCTTAGAAAACCTCTTCTACTTAAAGTATACAGGCAAATTCAGTGCCTCATGTAACGCAATACTATAAACATATTTATTCAGTTAAAGTGATTTTCAGAGTCAATTATGTTTTGTAAATGGTGTGACTGTCTGCTTAAATTGTGATGAAATACCTTCTGTAACTGTGGCGGAGTGTCCCGCCCCTATTTATTATTATTTGTATTTTTGTTTGCGGCGCAGTTAAAAGCGCCGCGTCTTTTATTATTTATATTTAAAAACCCCGTGAGAATGCATGACTGATCAGCTACTGATTATTTAACTAGCTGACAGTCATGCATCCTTACCAAACGCATGCAGACTGTGGCCGAGGGGTAATAAGATAATTAACAACTAGTTAACCCCTCGGCCAGAGTATAAGAACCGGCAGCTGTCCGTGCTGCGGGGTTGGTTGTTGGGTGCAGAGAGAGGTACGGGGAGATAGAGAGGAGACAGAAATTAACAATTGCTAAAACGTGCTGGATTAGCCAGCACGACACTTACTTGTTTGTCTGTCTGATTCGTTTGGCCCTCGTGCCCATTTGTTTTGTTGTTTTGTTCAAATCATTTGTTTTGTTTATTTGATTTATTAATAAATACGCTGAGTGCCATTGCACTCAGCTTCACCCGCCCATCCATTGTTTTGGTTTCTGTACTTCCTGGTCCGTGACGTCACCACTGCGAGCCAGCCTGCCACATATGGTGTCCTGCGTGGGACAAACAACGCCTCCAGGAGCCGGACCAGGAAAAGGACGTTTTTTTTTGTTTTTTTCAAAAAGTGTTTTTTTGTGAAGGAGAAAAAAAAAAAAAAAAATGGGAAGAAAAAGGGGAGGAGAGAGGAATGGCCAGCCCTCACAACAGAGGGACAGTGGAAGCCAAAGGATGGATCCTGAGCTCCGGCCATGGGATCTCGCATGGTGGGTACACAGGGAGGACTCCATGGAGGATTTGGGCATGAGGAGGAAAGCTGCCCAGAGGTCGACCGGGACACAGATGAGGAAAGGGATGAGCCCGAAGTCCTGTTGTGTCCAGCGCCCAGAAGGGGGGAGCACGAGCATCCAGCACCCAGAAGGGGAGCGCAAGCATCCAGCCCAGAAGGGGGAGCACGAGCATCCAGCGCCGGAAGGGGGAGCGAGCATCCAGCCCAGAAGGGGGAGCGAGCATCCAGCCCAGAAGGGGGCGCGAGCATCCAGCCCAGAAGGGGGAGCGAGCATCCAGCGCCAGAAGGGGGAGCAAGTGCATCCAGCGACCAGAAGGGGAGCGCGTGCATCAAGCGCCCAGACGGGGGAGCCCATGCATCCAGCGCCAGAAGGGGGAGCCCGTGCATCCAGCCCCAGAAAGGGGGAGCCCGTGCATCCAGCCCAGAGGGGGGAGCCCGTGCATCCAGCGCCCAGAGGGGGAGCCCGTGCATCCAGCGCCCAGAGGGGGAGCCCTGCATCCAGCGCCCAGGCCTCCAGCAGCAGAGGAAGAATACCTGCTGAATCTGCCTCCACCACCAGGAGCAGAGCAGCAAGAACTGCCTCTGCCTCCGCCATTTCCACCACTTCCACCACCAGGAGCAGAGCAGCAGGAGCTGCCTCTGTCTCCGCCACCTCCACCGCTTCCACCACCAGGAGCAGAGCAGCAGGAGCTGCCTCTGTCTCCACCACTGCTAGGGGCAGAGCAGCAGGAGCTGCCTCTGTCTCCACCGCCAGGAGCAGAGCAGCAGGAGCGGGTGGGCGGGTGAAGCTGAGTGCAACGGCACTCAGCGTATTTATTAATAAATCAAATAAACAAAACAAATGATTTGAACAAAACAACAAAACAAATGGGCACGAGGGCCAAACGAATCAGACAGACAAACAAGTAAGTGTCGTGCTGGCTAATCCAGCACATTTTAGCAATTGTTAATTTCTGTCTCCTCTCTATCTCCCCGTACCTCCTCTCTGCACCCAACAACCAACCCCGCAGCACGGACAGCTGCCGGTTCTTATACTCTGGCCGAGGGGTTAACTAGTTGTTAATTATCTTATTACCCTTCAGCCACAGTCTGCACGCGTTTGGTAAGGATGCATGACTGTCAGCTAGTTAAATAATCAGTAGCTGATCAGAGCAGAGGGTGAATGCCTGCTGGTTCCGCCTCAGCCGCCGTGGGAGGACTGCTTGCCCCTCCCACCTCCACCAGCAGAGGGTGAATTCCTGCTGGTTCCGCCTCAGCCACCGTGGGAGGACTGCTTGCCGCTCCCAGCTCCACCAGCAGAGTGTGAATGCCTGCTGGTTCCACCTCAGCCGCCGTGGGAGGACTGCTTTCCCCTCCCACCTCCACCAGCAGAGGGTGAATACCTGCTGGTTCAGCATCCACCGTCATGGGAAGGACTGCTCCTGCCCTGCCTCGCACCGCCCAAGGATGCCTGCTTCGCACCGCCCAAGGATGCCTGCCTTGCTTCGCCCAAGGATGCCTGCCTCGCTTCGCCCAAGAAGGCCTGTCTTGCATTGCCTGGGGCTGCCTGTTTCTCCGCATCGCCTGGGGCTGCCTGTTGCTCCGCATCGCCTGGAGAGCCACCAGTTACAGGGAACGAGGGAGAAGTGGAGCTCCCGCTGCCGCCTCCATGGCCAGGGGCTCCTCCCGAGTTCGCCTCCGAGGGTCCGCTACTGCTGCTGCTGCCCGCCTCCCGAGGGTCCGCTGCGGCTGCCGTCGCCTCCCGAGGGTCCGCTGCTGCTGCCGCCGCCACCGAGGGTCGCTGCTGCTGCCGTCGCCTCCCGAGGGTCGCTGCTGCTGCCGCCGCCTCCCGAGGGTCCGCTGCTGCTGTCGCCGCCTCCCGAGGGTCCGCTGCGGCTGCCGTCGCCCCGAGGGTCCGCTGCGGCTGCCGCCGCCCGAGGGTCCGCTGCTGCTGCCGTTGCCTGCCGAAGGTCTGCAGCTGCTACCTTCGCCTCCCGAGGGTCCTGTTTTGCCTGGGGTCGCTACCAGTCCTGCCATGCGGCAGGAAATACTGTGGCTGGAGCCCCATGAAGGGGAGCTGCCGACCACGGAAAAGGGGGAGGTCAGAAGACCAGCTCCCCAGCCGCACTTTCGCGGCAGGAAATACTGTGGCTGGAGCCCCATGAAGGGCAGCTGCCAGCCATGAAGAAGGGGGAGGTCAGGAGACCAGCTCCCCGCAGTAATTTCACTGCAGGAGAGGGTGGCCGGAGCCCCACGGAGGGGAGCTGCCGGCCATGAAGAAGGGGGGACAGGTCTGGAGACCACCCCAAAAATTTTTGGCCAGAGGAGCCAGCCTGTGCAGCAGGCCATTGGAACGCTACGGCTGTTTGGGTGGGAGGAGGACATCCCACCGTGGCAGCCACCTTTGGCCCGTTGCTGCCCCTGTTCCTGCGCCGGGACTGCTAGCCGGGACTTTAGGGAATAAGGGGAGGTGGCCGAAAAGGCCATGTGTGCTGCACAAGTGGGGGCATGTGTGGCGGAGTGTCTCGCCCTATTTATTATTATTTGTATTTTTGTTTTGGGCGCAGTTAAAAGCGCCGCGTCTTTTATTATTTATATTTAAAAACCCTGTGAGGATGCATGACTGATCAGCTACTGATTATTTAACTAGCTGACAGTCATGCATCCTTACCAAACGCGTGCAGACTGTGGCCGAGGGGTAATAAGATAATTAACAATTAGTTAACCCCTTGGCCAGAGTATAAGAACCGGCAGCTGTCCATGCTGCGGGGTTGGTTGTTGGGTGCAGAGAGGAGGTACGGGGAGATAGAGAGGAGACAGAAATTAACAATTGCTAAAACGTGCTGGATTAGCCAGCACGACACTTACTTGTTTGTCTGTCTGATTCGTTTGGCCCTCGTGCCCATTTGTTTTGTTGTTTTGTTCAAATCATTTGTTTTGTTTATTTGATTTATTAATAAATACGCTGAGTGCCGTTGCACTCAGCTTCACCCGCCCATCCATTGTTTTGGTTTCTGTACTTCCTGGTCCGTGACGTCACCACTGTGAGCCAGCCTGCCACAGTAACCCTAACCCTATAATAAGCCCAGATCCCATACATACATAACCCTTCAATTCCTACATAAGATATTTGAATAATCTATCAATATCATGCAGTGTTCCTTGCTCAGGGTTTCCTTGCAGTGTTGCCCTGGCTCATTTGTCAGCGGAGACACATGAAAGGCTTGCTGATGATTTGATGATGCCACTGCACTACTAACCTACTTTAAATAGGAAATGCTGTCTTATCAAACTGACACCCACAGGACATGCTCCAGCTGTGTTACCTCTGAAAACCCATCAGTCAGATCACCAGACAATTAAAAGCTTCCTCTTATCACCGAACATTGAGTGACCTTACTGCACAGTGAAACTTCCACTGAACAAGACACTAGCCAAAACGTTTCTCTGCTTGACCTAGTTTCTTACAGTTTTGTGAATCATCCACCTTTTGTATTGGTATTGGCTTTTGCGTAGTATTTCACTGAGACAAAAGATGTGGAGATTTGGAGCTTGGGTGGTCATACTTAGACATATTTCAATTTCACCTAACAATTCTGCAAATGGTGACCTCATGTCATTGTAGCTGCCCATATGCTACCATAGACCCTTGTACAACTGCAGGGCCTCTGCATAGCCATCAAAGATCACAAGGGAACATCGTTATGCTTTTGCTGTAGATATCCTTTTCACTTTCAAGGGAAACCTGTTCATCGTGCCACAACATTTTATGTCTGAACAGAAACAATGATGGTGTTGATAACTTTATTGGGACAACATAAAGGTTCAAAACACAAGCTTTAACCACATTATAACTAAAAAATACATCGATGAAGATTCATTCTGAAAAGCTCTCACAGATGCGTAGGTCCTTTCATCAGGTGAAAGTATATTTGCAGATAAACACTCCATGTCCTGTTCCTGGTCATTCCTGTGTAGCAGGTATTGGGACCCCACCAGAGCCTTACACTACCCCACAGTCAAAACCCTCTGTGGAGTCAGGCTGGGTCCCAGGGGTAAACAAATATTATTTTAAGCCTTGGACATTACTTTTTTAAGGATGTGGTTTGAAAGAATATTTGACTAAACATCACTCATTACCCTTAACACTGTTGTCTTCTGTACACAGTTTGAGTCATATTGAGTGATTTGCATCCTGCCATCTCAGCAAAACTGTGTCAAACTCAGGAGCCAATATTATTAATCATAAAATTCACACCATGGGTCCTTTGGCTGTTTTTTATGTGTTTACATAACAGCCCAGCTTGGCTGCACCTGTGGAACAAGTTATATATTTTTGACACTAAAGTAAACAAGGCCTGACCAAAACTGGATTCACTGTCTGTGGGTTTTTCCAGTTTCCTCCACTCTGTGCGACTGAGTTGGAAAACCAAACGTTATGCCACACAGCATTGTGTGAAAAACCCTCCACTTCAAAGCAGAAGGTTTTGAATATGCCCAGACATTTTTCTAAATTTGCTCCAATGTTAAAGCCCTCCTGGTGAGGAACAATGTGAATGTTACAGCTGCCAAGAAACTAGAAGTAGGTTTCCAGAATTTCCACGTTCAGTTTACAGTTTTCACAGTTTTCACCTGGAAAATGTCTGCCTTTAAACATGCCACATTTTTTATCAATTTGCTGAGTAACCACACTGTATAACAAGCCCATCAGAAATCGGCAAATAAATATACTGCATAGCATGACAGCCCCAATGTAATTGTTTCATTGTTTCATTGTTGTAATTCAGGGTGAAAGGTCCTTACCCCAGTTTGTCACAATATAACATGATTACCATGGGTTTTTTTTATTTCTATACCTGTATTCACTGTCCATGTTACTAGGACCTACTATCAACTTCCCTGTTACAAAGCACAGCAAAGTTTAAGAAAGCATAGCGAAAGCATTGTAGAGCCCAGAATGGTATGGTAAAGCATGGTAAACTGTGTTAAATTCATAGCATAACCATGAGAAAACTAATTACTGTGCAAATTTACTGTGGTAAACTTTTATAAGGGATCTTTCGCCACAATGACAGTCTGAATTTGGGATAGACATAGACTCCACAAGAGTCTATGCCTTGCAGGATTGTGCCCAATTTCTCCAGCACTATGACATGCGACTTGTTCAGGTAGACAGAAGATTGCAGCCATGAATGTGACAATCGAAATCATCCTTCATATGCTCAGCTGGATTGAAACCTGTGGATTGTGCTGGCCAAGGACGATGTCTCACTGGATGGTTGTTATTGTCAGGGGGTTTGTGTGTTAGGTGGAAGCCTGACTGCAGCGATTGCCATTGTGCCTCACTGCAGCCAGTCCCATTTTTTCACGTTTCATGAGGCCAGTCCTGGCAAACAGACAAATTTCCAAACAGTAAAATGCAATATTGAAGGAAAACCTGATTGGGTGGTGCTTTGGAAGACCGCCCCATCATCACAGGGAGTTGCCAGATCCCAGTTTATAATCTTCTTTGGTTTTTTTCAGGCCAAGAACATTTCTAACCAAATTCCCGTCTATATCAGATAAAGTGTAGCGGACCAACCCAGGGACATTCCAGAGGTATTATTATGCTTCAGATCGTGATCTGCGCTGCTTCCAGGCAGCTGAGTGAAAATGCCAATGGAATGTCAGCCAAGCCGATAAGATCAGGCAGGAGGGCAGCTGCCACAGTCAAATCAACACCAATATTATGTAACATCCTTGCAGAAAGCGACTATTAAATAGAATGCCTTGGTGTTATAAAAGCAGGATTCCATTGTTATCTGTGCATATGACATGGTTCTCACATGTTGACTGGTAGAGATAAATCCATGATTCTTAAATTTTTTGTTACATTGCTCATTCTATAGTCTTGCCATCTTAGTAAACATTCAAAGGGAACTTGATAGTGGTAGGAAATACCAGTTGTCTTACCTAATGTATTCTTCTTGTTATTTAAATTCACTTTGTATCATTTTCTGTTCCAGCCATCACATCCTGTTGACTTGTTAAAACCCAGATATTTGTACAGGGATGGAAATAAGCTTCCATTATATAGCAGTTTGATCCATTCCTGGTGTTACTATGAGTTTAATAAGACACCTGAGCTTGTTACCTATACACTGAGGCTAATCAATCACATAATAAAACCTGGAATGGGTAAAAATGCTATGCAATAGGAGTCTTATTTCCATTACTGTTATTGCACCCTTGCTCAATAAAGCTTTCAGGATCATGTGTAAACTCTGAGCACATCAGAGTACAACTATTAATCTGCCCCCCCCAGGCAACACTAGTAGATGTAAGAAATGTGAAATGTTGATGATTATATTATTGCTTTAAAGTACATAGACCTAACACAATCATTCCAGTAAATCTTATCTAATATGCACCATCACTTTGTAGATCTCACATGTTCCTGTATGTACGAGGCACAGATTATGTTAAACGTATATTTGATCTTAATGGTATTATTCATAGCATCTGAAACAATAAAGCTGGAGAATTTATCTTGTACTCTTTTCCATGCAATACTTCCTGTGGATAAAGGCATCTGCCAAATAACTAAATAAAAACAAATCTGACACATGTGAGTTGCTTCTGGGAGTTTGAGCCCTTGTAGTAAAAACAATTCTCTTTCTGACTCTTGCTGAGTGCATTTTTTAAAATATCTATTTCTCCAGAAAAAAAAGAACATCAAAAAAATGTAACATTCTAAATGTTTGCTATTTATTTTCTTTTAAAACTCCCAGAAGCTCAACGCATTGTCTTGCATTTGAGTACTAATCACTGCTTTTTCTATGATTGACATGTTTTTAATGGCAACATAATTCCTTCGTGCGACTTTGGGAATTTGCCTGGAAATACATTATTGAAGTATGTGCAAGGAGCGTTTGATGAATACCCTTCTCCAACAGCTTCAAATAAATGACCATTAAAAAATCACTTTTACCATAATGTGTGTGTGTTTTTCAGCTAGGAAAATCTGAGAGCAACATAATTATAGTAATACATGGTAGAATTTACTGGAATTATCTTGTTAGCACCGTGTGCTTTAAGCATGGGTCTGGATTTCTTACTTCCACTACGGGGAGGTTCATGGTTACACTGTGGGGTATCTAGTGAGAGTTTTGACATGAATCTGAGAGCTCTAGGGAGGCCAAAAGGGCAGCTTTAAACTTCTGAGTCATCAAGATGTGATGACTGATACAGAAAATGATATACAAAGTGAATTTAAATACAATACCGATACATTAGTTAAGATAACTGTGATATATCACACCCATACTAACTTGCCCTTCAATTTATCTATGGGCAGTTTAGTAACAAATGGAAGAATACAATACGATTCTAGGTTTGGTAAAGGACGTCAACAGCATACTCGAATAACAAACTGTATTTTAAAGCAGACTTATGAAATTTAATTAACTTCCCATTTAAAGTTTTAGGAAGTTGACCGGAAGTACAGCCCTGAAGAATCTGCAAGGACCATTCAATAAATATTAATCAATAAAAAATTACCCTTAAAAAATCAAATTCACCATAAAGTGTGTGTTTTTTATATAGGAAAATCAGGGTCACACTTTCATAACAACTCACATTAAAATATTTACTCTATTCTAAATAACCAAGCAAAAATCACAGTTTTAAATACAGAAACATACCATATAACGTGTATCTTTTTTAAACCAGTGGGGTCTCTAAAAATGGTTGAAAATCTAAGAATAATGCTCGTATGACAAATAAGTGCATAATTGAACCTAATTGATTGGTTATATGGTACAATTACTATTACAAGTACATTGTAAGCTTCTGAACTCTGTCACAGCATTCATGTGATTTGCAGTTATTGGAAGTGGTAGCATGTTATCGCTTCAGAATGTATGTAAGAAAAACTCAATTTCCTTCTGTTCTGACAAATCTAATGAGGCACTGCAACGCCTGCTAACGCATGCACAGCTTATTTAACAGAAGGTCCATCAGAGTGTTTGCCTGTGCCTCCTGGGGTGAGTGTGCCTTTGCAACTTGAAACGCATTACAGCTCTCATCGGGAAGCGATCAGTAACAAGGCTATTAAGTGTTTTGTCTGGGAATGCAAATTATAAATCTGTTTAATGCATACCACCTCCACTATAACCGCAAAATGCCAAGCCGATTAATGTTATGGCTCTATTGCTTACTTAACCTAAAGGACCTGCTGTAATAATGAAGGTGCTTATTTCTCACAGAAAAAAATAGACTTGCTGTACAGTATTTCTTTAAAATGTAATGGGCTGTTAAGAGTAATGGGCAATTTTAATTTTAATGGATTTCTAACTTATCTTTGAGTGTGGAACACCCATATTATAATGAAACTGATTTACAGAATAAAAATAAAAAAGTGAATGTTAATTAGTTTAATAATTTTTTTATTATTATTTGATAGTCAGTTATAAAGTGCTTTCATCTGAGTTCAGAAGCTACTCTTCATTTGCGTGCCATATATATTCTTCCTGGTTACTCAGCATGTTTTATATATAACAGGGCTTTGGAAAATAACAACCTCTGACTGGTTAAACAGCATCACATGACCGTGCGTATATATAGCGTATACCATGGCTTGCAGACTAATGAGACACTTCACACTTGATAAATCACTACGCACCACTGCATTCTAAATTCCATGACAAACTGCCATTTTATTTGTTATTAGTTACAAAACCACTGCCAAAAATGACATTCCACCTATTTCCTTTAATTTATTTGGGGATGAAACTCCAGATAGCTGGCACAACACCAACTTTCCGAGTGAAGACAGCAGTCCACCTGAAAAAAATAAAGTGCACCAGCAACTGTCAAGAGTAGAAACAGTAGATGAGGAACAGCTAAATGAAATAGAAGAAAACAAAGATTGAAAAAAAACACTAAAAAAAACTACAGCATGGGCTCTTAATGTACATAAAGAAAACAAATATCAACATTCATTTTAAGGAAACAGTCCAAAAAGTCTAAAAAACATTAAGGGAATTTTTGCCAGTTGAAGAAGTTCAGTATTCAGTTTCCAGTTTTATAATGCTGAGAGATGGACTAAATAGATATTTTAGTAGTAGAAGTTTTAACATCTCTGCTGACAGCGAGTTTAAAACCAGCAATAATGTATTCCTGTCAGTGATGAAAACTTTAAGAAAAGTAGGTAAAGACAAGGCCAAACACCACCCCCCGAATTACCAGCCTGGATTTGAAGCATCTGCAGGAAACTGAGGCACTGTCCCCTGACACCGCGGTCGGATTGGTGTGTAAAGTTTGGTTTAATCTTCAACTTAATCTGGCACGACGTGGACACAAGGGTGTCAACTAACACATTTTTTTTAGATCCGAAAGGATGAAAATGGACTTGAATATGTGTGCCTTGCATAGAATGAGGACACAAGCTCACCTCAAGATCCAGCTTCAGCCTCCATCGCAGCTTCTCCCCTGCCTTCCTCAGTGTCATTTGAAACTTCGCCCAGATCACCCACATCATCAGCTTGTGCTCAGTCCTCTAGTTTTGAGATGCCACTTTTGATGCAGAAATTCACAATTAATTGACATGTGCAATTTAGTTTTAATAAGTGAACAATAAATTGAATTACATTAAATTTGGGACTATATTACACAATAAAAGTTTCTGGTTTTGTCTTAATTTAAAATGTGTTTTCATTATTTTCCTTCCCCCAAATGACAGGTAGCCATGTTATAAGCGGTATAAACTATTTCGGGCTGTGCGGTTCCGATGATATATACCACTTCTAGGGTGGTTAAAGGTCCTCGGCTTACATCTCGGTCCTTATCACCACCCCAGGCATGGTATATATCATATATATATAGTAATTTCAATAAGAATGATTGTAAATATTATTAAAAAGGCGGGGGGACAGCAATAATAATAGTAATTTGCTCTTAACAATCTCATACTGAATTAACACTAGTACAATAAAATAATCACCATTCATATATAAACAATTTTTTACTTGTTCACAATGACAGGTTACCATGTGAGGGCCAACTGCAACTCAGGGTTAAATATCGGTTGGCGACTCACCTCCATCCAACTGGGAGCTGGTAAGTTTCTCGAAAATGTATTTCTGTAAGTTATCAAATATTGTAACATGTTTGTATCTAGAGCAAACATTTTTGCACCAAACAGTAATGATGTGATTTTGTATACTTGAATTTGTGTGTGGTTGTTTAATGGACTGGGGCGGCTGAGGTCTTGGTGAAAACACATGTGTTATTTTGATACTTGGACAATGAGAAATAATTTCAAAAATATGTCATAATAAAGTAGATCAAATAAACATTTAAATCCTTTGTCCAAAGCAACCATTCAGAAGAAAGTTCACTGCTGACTTGAGTCTCCCCCCTCTCTGTGCCGCACCAATATGCCTTTACCTGAACAATGCAATATTTATTTCTCATTTATATATTTTTAAAGGAATATGCCTATGGAGTATATTTTGTTTTCTTAATTTTTCTTAAATATTTTGAGGAGTGCAAAGTTAGTGATTTGTTGCTTTGGTTGATCCTCAATTCCCCAGATCTCGTGGGGCTCACATGTGCAGTCTTCACCCTGGCTTGTGCAGTGTATTCACGGCTCACAAGTCTGGTGTCTTAACTTAGCCTTCATTGGGCATTCCCTTATAAACGTTTCCTTTAGTAAAAGCATATCAAAGTTTAATAAAACCATTGTAAGCATGTTAAAGCATAGGTATGTACAGCACATAAACATGGCAGATCATGGTCATTTATGGTAAATGTATAGTATAACCATGGGAAAAGTATAAAATAACTGCAAATTTGCTGTAGTAAATTTTTATAAGGATTAGTTAGCCTACCTCACAAAACTATTTTCATGATATTATCTGGTACCAGTATAATATTTACCAAAAAAATCCCATTAAATTCGACCTTGTTTTATAATAAACATTGATAAATTCTTAGGAAACTGCATAGACTTAAATAAAAGCTAAAAATGAACTGCTTTTATCATCTATTTATTTATATATAAACACCTGTCCCTGTTGTATTTTAATGTGGTTTCACTGTTTTGGTTAAATCAATTTAATATGCACCTGCACCTGTGTGTTTTGTCTAAAACCCTATTAAGAACCATGCTGAAAAAGTAACTTGTCTCTATTCACTGTGCAAACCATTTGTCAAGACATGTATAGAATGTATTATCAAAATAATTGTTCTAGGCTAAGGCAAAAATGGTACAGTTTGTAACCACTTACACTGCTTAGTCCATTATTTAGACAGGGGCTCTACAGTGTTAATCTATTGGGACTGTAACTGTAGCAAGAGGCAATAGTAGAAAGAGTCATTGGTAGACTAGTACCACAGGTTTAACTATGAACTAATATGCAGTACTATGGGACAGTACCATATCAGGACTTGTGTGTTATCATTTTAGGACCACCATGCAATTCATTCTTCAACCACTGGGTTTAGCAGCCAGAACAACCACAATGATCATGTAAAGCAAAACATATTCACTACTTTCATCAGTTTAAACACAACTATTACATTTTGTGCAGAATGTTCAATTAAAGGTGATTGAGGTCCAAAGCAATTAGTTCAAATGCAAAAGGAACGTCTCAGTGTGGTGACATGATAATGACGCTTTCTTCCTGAGAACATACAGTACAGTCACCAGGGCCAGAGGAACACACCAATCCCTAAGGATCTGTTATTTTCTGCAAAATGTGGTGTTTTGCAAATATATCTTCTGATGCCAGACAACTATAATGTTGTATAATATCTTTGTTATGACTCACCCTGCGCACCACATAACATTTGCTAAACCTGCCCCTTTTCGATGAGAGAAGCTCTCATTTTAACTGTTTTTCATATACTGTTCATAACATTCAATCAAACCCTTAAAAAAGGGTAGTAAAAACAGAAATGTGTAATAAAGCCTAGTGAAAACACGGTAAAGCATAAGTAAGTATAAAGCCCAGAGAGGTATAAAGCATATTATTAAACAAAGCAAACCATGGTAAATGCATAGTAGAATGGCAAAATTACTGTTCAAATGTACAGTGATACACTTTTATAAGGGTCAAATGGGAGTACAATTAAATGTTTGGCACAATAGAAATGTAAATGTTTTGCACCCCTTTGAATTAAGGTGGTGGAGCAATATGATTGTTTCGGGAAGCTGTGAAAGTTCTCTGTCATCTTCTGAGTTTGCAAAACATTTTAAAGCTAATTTTAAATGGTGTTTTTTTTTAATGCATATGTCAGATAACTAAACTCCCTGAAAGACTAGATTTGCAGGAAGACTTTTGCACTAGAATGATATGAATATTGAGCCCAGGTCCCCGGGGACGGTAGATGGATTGGATGCAGGTTCATGGCTAACTTGACTTTACTAATAACTATAATGATAATGAGTCCAGTACTTAAGGCTCTACCTAGGGTCTTGCATGGAGACTGTAACAGTATTTGTTTTTGAATAATATCCCTACAGAAAGGTGAGGAGGTGTTGATCGGTTTGGTTCTTTTCATCTGGTTATATTGGTTAGGGGAATATTTATTCTGCAGTTTGTTACCTGTGTTTATGGCTTGGCACTTTTGTGAATGTGTACAGTAGACTCCTAAACTAGCTCCTAACATCTGTTTTGTTGCTCTGTGAAAAAAACCTTTCAAAGCTAAAGCTGTGACCAGACAAGGACTAGTTTTACTCTATACCTTACTTTCTTTTTCTATTCAAATCCTTTAAACAAAGACTTTTGTAATGCAAGTTCCAATCCATGTGTGTATTCTTTAAATATGCAGAATTATGTATCAAACTATAGTCAAATTCATTCAGTTTGAATTGAACAGGCTAAAACTCAACTTCTAAAAATAAATAAATAAATAAAAAGTCAATCAAGTGCAGCCGCCTTTGCAGGTGTATTCAGCTTGCGTGAGCTGTTAGGATTCACTGCAAAGAGATTGTATATCTCCTTAGTCCAGTGATTATATGCCAGATGTACCCAGACTAGTGGCTGCCTCTGTTTTAGAAGACTTTCAAAGCACTCCATCGCTCGTGCTCAAAGTAAATGAGCATGACCTTTGCTCCTTGGTACAAGTTTGCGCTTCTTTTAAACAGCTGCAGGCCTGTCTTTGCTGTTGAGCACCACCTTCCCTTCAAGTAGTGTTTATATTCCCCACTTCAATCAGCCCAATAAACGAAGCCTACTACCTTCAAAGAGGCTGCATGTGGGCCAGCAGGCCTTGCCGATGAAAGCTTCCATTTGAGCTGACCTGGAACCTACAGAAAGAAACGGCTTCATTAAAAACTTTGAACTGGATGAAACAAATTAATATGTGCTGTGCTATAAATGTTTATTTTTATGTGCTGCGCTGTAAATGTTTGTTTAAAGGACTGCCACGGAATGGCAGAAGAGAGAAAGTGAAATATAATAAATAAACCAAAAGGTGTTTTGTGTCAGAAAGGTTGCTGCTAAAATCTTTAGCTCAGATGTACTCATTCCGTACCATGTGGATCCAATCATTTGGGTTCATCTGTTTCAGCTTGATTTTTTTTTTTTAATATATATGTTAATATTTGTAATATATTGCTCTTTTCTATATACTGTGTAGAATATAGTCTAAATTAAAGCATTTAAATATAAACAGCTAAGATAAATAACCGTATTTAAAACAGTACAAAGCAGTACACTTTATCATGACTAGAATAAAAAACATCTTTATGATTGAGCGGAAGCCATTCGGCCCATCAGTGGAGCAGTGAGTTCCTCTGCTGGGGGAACAGTGATTCCTTAAAAAGCTACTTCTGTATTACTGTATTTATGGATTAGTTCCAAAAGCACATTCCTTTTTCCCCTTTGTTCTCAATCTATAAACCAGATTGATAGTGTTTAGAGAAGTACTACTACAGTATTTATATATGGGGGTGTTCCACAGATCTTACACAGGCCAGTTAGTTCTGGATGTTCAACCCCAAGACAAATATCCTTTGCTTTGGTAAGTCAGCATGTCCGCATTGCATGGTTTTAATCAATATGATGTCCAGTCTCTCGTAATGAGAAATAAAACTCATTGTGATTGCATTTACTCTTTACAAGACCAGCACTCATTGGGGGGTCAACAAATGTAATAGTTAAACAGCACTCAGTATTCTCATTTCCAGATCACCATTTAGATCAACTCCACAGCAGAAATTGTTTGCTTTCTGCTCCATAGCCCAGCTGGTAGTGTTTAAAATAACATCTGCTGTTGACAGTGGTGTGTAATGATCTCCAACTGCTGCAGTATTTTGCCATTTACTGTTCAGTGTTGTATGCTCCACCTCCACCTGTGCCTGTGGTGCTCCAATAATAATAATAATAAATGAAATTTATAATTAAAGTTCGGGAGGAGGGTCAGACACCAATCTCCGCATCACCAAATTGAATCATTCAATTTACACATTAGCCAATTAAATTGTTAGCACTATAAATACCCTCTTCACTTATCTCTCAGTTGCGTTTTGATTTCATCGTACATGCACGCATCATGGTCTGCATTCTGGATTATTCCGTTTCGACGAATGATGATCTATTTGCTTTTCCCCGGAGCCGAGATCCACGCAACCAGTTCAACCAGCCCTTCCGGGCCAACTCCCGACAACCCGATTCGGTATTACCACTCCAAACTTCTCTGCCCAGATGTCTGCTTCTCCTGTCTGCCGTGGCTCCCGCCTGGCCACTCGTTCCTCCGCAACTCCTGACATCAGAGACTGGACGATCTCCCGGCTCCAGCTTTATCTTCGTAGCAACAACATCCCATTCAAACCTACAGCACGTAAGGAGAATTTGTTTACTTTATTTCATCCTTCCCGTCGCAGGCGCTATGACGTCATCACAGATCGTTGCTTTACCCAGTGTTGCCAAGTCTCACCACAAAACGGGTGTTTCCACAAATTCCAACCTGTGACTCTCAAGAAACAAGCCCAATTTCCGCTTATTATAAGCGGACTTGAAACACCTCGCGGCGCCGACTGCATCTCCACGGCGGCGTCTACATCCGGAAAACTCCGAGGCGGGACCACAGCACCTGTCAATCAAAGGCTCATTCAGCAGTTCCTGAGCATGCTGGCTCCAATTATAACCTTTCAGGTTACCTCCCCTCACTGCAGGCGTCCAGCAGGCCCCTGCAGCGACCTCTTTGGCCACTATGGGCGTCCAGCAGGCCCCCATAGTGCTCCCTTCACCTCCAACTATAACCTTTCAGGTTACCTCCCTCACTGCAGGCGTCCAGCAGGCCCCTGCAGCGACCTCTTTGGCCACTATGGGCGTCCAGCAGGCCCCCATAGTGCTCCCTTCACCTCCAACTATAACCTTTCAGGTTACCTCCCCTCACTGCAGGCGTCCATGCAGGCCCTGCAAAGTGACTTTTCTTTCTGCTCATCAGCAGTTTTGAGCATTTGTATCCAGAGATTGTTTTGCCAGATTTGTAATAACTTCATTGAAGGAACCTGTGCTATTCTGCCTGTAACTTCCTTCATTTCCGCCACCGTAACTCCACCACACCCAGCATCAACAGTCCTCACGAAGATTGCTCCCTGCAATATGCAAATCGACCACGCCATATTCTTAATCAAAATTGCTGGGAAAACGCATGACTGGCTAAAGCCAATATATCAAACACATTTAAAATCATGCCCATTGAGCCTGTCCTCAGGGGATTGTATTTTTATATTTCCACTTTTCTGTCCGGTCCCCTCCTACTAAATGCAATCTGTCCCTCCTAGGCCATTTAAACTACATGGGAGCATGGGAAGATTTGCAAACAAGAGGAGGCCATTCAGCCCATCTTGCTCGTTTTGTTGTTAGTAGCTTATTGATCCCAGAATCTCATCAAGCAGCTTCTTGAAGGATCCCAGGGTGTCAGCTTCAACATTACTAAGTTGGTTCCAGACCCTCACAATTCTCTGTGTAAAAAGCCTCCTATTTTCTGTTCTGAATGCCCCTTTATCTAATTTCCATTTGTGACCCCTGGTCCTGGTTCAAAAGTCTCCTGGGTTGACTTTGTCAATACCTTTTAGGATTTTGAATGCTTGAATCAGATCACTGCGTAGTCTTCTTTGTTCAAGTCTGAATAGCTTCATTTCTTTTAGCCTGTCTGCATACGACATGCCTTTTAAACCCGGGATAATTCTGGTCGCTGTTCTTTGCACTCTTTCTAGAGCAGCAATATCCTTTTTTAACGAGGTGACCAGAACTGAACACAATATTCTAGGTGAGGTCTTACTAATGCATTGTAAATTTTAACATTACTTCCCTTGATTTAAATTCAAAACTTTTCACAATATATCTGAGCATCTTGTTGGCCTTTTACAGCTTCCCCACATTGTCTAGATGAAGACATCTGAGTCAACATAAACTCCTAGGTCTTTTTCAAAGATTCCTTCAATTTCAGTATCTTCCATATGATATTTATAATGCACATTTTTATTGCCTGTGTGCAGTACTTTACACTTCTCTATTAAATGTCATTTGCCATGTGCTTGCCCAGTTCTGAATGCTGTCTAGATCATTTTGAATGACCTTCGCTGTTGCAACAGTGTTTGCCACTCCACCTACTTTTTGTGTCGTGTGCAAATTTAACAAGTTTGCTTACTATGCCAGAATCTAAATCATTATTTAGATTATGAATAGCAGAGGACCTAATACTGATCCCTGTGGTACACCACTGGTTACCTCGCTCCATTTTGATGTCTCCTCTAATCAGTAATTATAGTTGGGAGCTGCTGCTCCGCTGCTCCCACCCCCATCACTGCAGGCGTCCAGCAGGCCCCTGCAGTGACTCACTGGCCACTATGGGCGTCCAGCAGGCCCCCATAGTGATCCTTTTTCTGTGAAATGCTTTTCTTTCTGCTCTGTTTTGAGCATTTATATCCAGAGATTGTTTTTACAGTTAGGAGTGGCTGCTCCTGCGATCCATCCTGGGGTTTCACCCCGCCACTGTTGTCTAACATGCAACTGTAACCTTTCTGGTTACACCCCCTCATCACTGCAGGCATCCAGCAGGCCCCTGCAGTGACCTCTCTGGCCACTATGGGCGTCCAGCAGGCCCCCATAGTGCTCCCTTCTCTGTCAAACGGTTTTCTACCAGCTGCGAAGCTTCAACAGGGCCCCACAGCCCCTTCTATTCCTTACCTCATACGGTTGCCCAGTAGGGCCCTGCTTTTCCATTCACTCTTCTGCCCTTCCCAGCGGTCTTCCAAATGTAACCTTTAGGTTACCCTCCCTCACTGCAGGCATCCAGCAGGCCCCTGCAGTGACGCCCCTGGCCGCTATGGGTCTCCAGCAGGACCCCATAGTGGTCTCTTCTCTGTGAGATGCTTTTCTTCTTTCAGCTTATCAGCAGTTTATTCAAACACTTTCAAAACCATTCCCATTTCTTTGAATATCAGTCAGGGCCGCAATACTGCATACTCTGGAGGCCTTCTGTTTTCTACATGTTAACTACTCCCTAATCCACGTGCATGCGTTTCCTCGAATCCCTACTGCGCTCAGTTTGAGAAATTAATCTTTTATGTGGGGCTTTCTGGAAATTTAAATAAACCATGTCATATGCTTTGCAATTTGTATGCTAATGAGGATAAAATCCTCAAGGCAGAGCTTTTATCTCCTACCTTCTCTCGATTTTGATCCTTTCTGTCGATTCCCTCAACGATGTCATACTCGTGGATCCTTTTTTTCGCAAGGAACTCCGCCTGTGGGAGCTCCTACTAAAAGAAAGCAATGGCAGTACTTTTCTTTTACGACAACTGTCTCCTGCTGCACAAAGACATTCAACCGCTCAAAGATGCAGCTCCCTCTCTTGGCTTTGGAGGATACTACAAGGGAAAATGGTTTTCTGCTCCATGGCCCGACGAATTCAGCATTATTCCTATAACCGATCACTCCTCGTCATTGCGCAAAATGTGTCCATTTGCAGTAGCCGCATTCCTTTTGGGGGTCTTCCTGGGCTCAAAATCCATTCTTCTCTGCTCACATAATTCACCTACAGGTCTAAATCTTTAACAAGGTCATTCATTCTCCCACCATATAATGAGAATATTCAGAAGGATTACCTGTTTATCTGTTACTCATCAGTTCATTTTCAGAGCTCAACACATTCTCGGCCACCTGAATATAATCGCTTGTCTTTCTCATTTCCAAACGCAGAGATTCAGAGCATTAGCTCCCAAGACGACCTCCTGCCAACTCAGATTCCTCCCTTTTCAGACCTGACATTCATGTGAGCCACCCGCTGCATTCCCTGATTCTGCAGGCTCAAGAAACAACTCTTCTCAGCATCACTCCCCGCCACTGCAAATGTACTGGTCATCCTGGAATTGCTTTCAAATTTCATTTTGCATTCAACATTCCTTTCCATCATTTTCAGTGCCCGTGAAGGCCATCCTATATTATGTCCCTTAAGAATAGAGCTATAAGATTTGAATTTCCGCATCCAGTTTTTCTACAAACTTAACTCAATTTCGGTGTCCCAGCTCTACACTCTGCAACTCACAAATTTCACTAATCCTGAAAGGGCTTCAACTATCAGAATCTCTTTCTCCCCTGCTTGCCTACCTATCGCCATCAACGTACTCTCTTGGTGCCTCTCATCTGCTTCAGCTACTCCTGCCTGTTTTAGATAAAACCTTAAAGCTCTTTCTCTAAGCCTTCTTGGGTTCCCATAGGTGCTCAGAGTCTACATCGCTCTCAAATTCAACCCCCAGATTCAACCCTTAATCTCTGACCTAGCAATCACCTCATCTGATACCCTTTCCTTCCTGCTCAAAAGAAGTAAAACTGACCAAGAAGATTAGGGAAAGCTTTTCAATTTGTTTATAAATTTAAACTCCCATGTTGGCCCATATGACCCCTTTCTCTCTTATCCATCTCCATCTTTCTCAGGGCGCATCACCCTCAGGCCCGCTGTTTATTAACGAAAACTGAACAATCGTCACCCAGCATTTGTTCTTCTTTCACCTTTTCACCTGATTTATTTCCAGGTGCGGATTCGCAGCTGAGCAGTTTTCCGTTCATTCCTTCAGAATTGTAGTAGCTTCTTCCCCCGGAGTTCCAGACTCTCTTATCAAACGGTTAGGTTGTTGATCCTCCAGTGCTTACCAAGTTTACATTATAACAAATATTACGGAGCCTAAAAATGCTTTTACAGAAATGTGCTCTTAAGCGTTAGTAGCCTGCCTGGAGGAAGGGCAATCGAATCAGCCATGGATTCCCAGAGGTTTATTTCCCAAAAATGGGTTTTGTTTTCCTCTCCTGCGTGCTGATGATCATTTGTTAAAGGTTGGCTAAACCTTCAAGTGGGCTATATTCATTTCTAATTGTGGCATTGAGACCGCTTGTTCTTTTTGGGGTCTCAGCCTCGTCCAGTCGGCCAGGCAGCTGAACCCTCAAACCAAGTTAGGTTTGATGCCAAATGAATGTGTGTATACAGCATACTTTTCTGTAAAATCGCGATACTCCGCATTCTCTACAATAAATATTTGTACTAAAACATTTTGTGATTGGTGTTTGTCCCGAACTACTGAAATGAAATTTATAATTAAAGTTCGGGAGGAGGGTCAGACACCAATCTCCGCATCACCAAATTGAATCATTCAATTTACACATTAGCCAATTAAATTGTTAGCACTATAAATACCCTCTTCACTTATCTCTCAGTTGCTTTTTGATTTCATTGTAACCCACCACCTCCCCATCTCCACCTTTCTTAATAACAATTTTTATGTTTTATCAATGGGGGTCTCAGCCTCGTCCAGTCGGCCAAGCAGTGAACCCTCAAACCAAGTTAGGTTTGATGCCAAATGAATGTGTGTATACAGCATACTTTTCTGTAAAATCGCATACTCCGCATTCTCTACAATAAATATTTGTACTAAAACATTTTGTGATTGGTGTTTGTCCCGAACTACTGAATAATAATAATAATAATAATAATAATAATAATAATAATAATAATAATAATAATAATTGGTACATTTTATGTTTTTTATTCTTCCACTGGGTGAAAGTAGTTTGGTTTTTTTGCACCGTTCTGATGCGTAGGTTATTGTTTCCAGCTTCTGGTAGTGAGGTCTCTTGGTCAGATTTTAGTCAAATTGATCAGCTTGCAAGTTTTAAGGCCACTTACACAGTATAGGACTGTGTGTGTCTGTTTTTTTTTAATGCTCAATGGAATTATGGGGGAAAAAATCTGTAAGTAACATTACAGTTCAAATGTAAATATAAATATATCTCATGTATCATTTAAACAACTTTTACCGTAGAACAATATGTGTCGGTCATATTCAATGGTGGAATCACACCGAGAACAAGTATAAACAAAAAAAAGATATGACTAGAAGATCAACAGAATGTTATATTCGGGCTTGTTGTAGTTGGACTGGGGACTGATTGACAGTTAGGGAAAGGACAGAGGGGGCATGGGTTTAGCTAGGGATTTTAAAACCCTGATTGTGTGTGTGTGTGTGTGTGTGTGTGTGTGTGTGTGTGTGTGTGTGTGTGTGTGTGTGGTTTCACTCACTTCTGTATTATTTGTAATGAAGTGCATTTCTAATAGGAAAATTACAGTAATTAAGTAATTATCGTGTTTTAATGATGTTGGCCATTCCAACCCTGTGGCAGCCGGGATTTAAAAAAAATAAAGATCCAGCTTGGAAAAACCAAATTCATGTGAGTGGAAAAGCAGAAAGATACGCAAAACCATCGCCGGCTTACGTTCATCATAGTCAAACTAGAAATAACAAACTAAAAAACAGGAGACTAAAAGTTTACCTGAAGTTTTTTTAATATAACCTCGGAAAATCCAGTTCCCAGTTCATTATTAAATTTGACAATTAGATTGTTTGTTTGTCTTTCACTTTCATTGGGATTCAAATCCTGGTATCCTTTGATAACATGACACTGTACAGTTTGGATCAATCAATCAATCAATCTTATTTTATATAGCGCCTTTCATAGTGAACCACCATCACAAAGCGCTTTACAAGATAGTGAGGAACAATGCATAATACATTAAATACTGTGAAATACAGGGCATTGTACATTAAATACAAACAGTAAAAAAAAAATAGAGTCGGGGCTATGAAGCTAAAAGAGCGCTCTCCGAGTGTGGTGCACTTTTGCTTGGGTATAACAAGCAAGAGTCAGAGGACCTCAGCTTGCATGCAGGGACAAGTGTCCCGTGGATAGCATGGTGGCAGCATCCATTCGACAAGCTCAATGACTGATTCAGTTGAAGTCAGACCTTTTTTTTTATACAGGAAAAGCCAAAACACTTAACATTTAATAGCTATAACTAGATGATGCTTTAGGTGTACTTGGAGGGACAGTTTCCCTTGCTGGTATAAAATCCTTGCCTGTATCTCTGATTTTCTCCACTTGAAGACTGTTATACCCTCGCACAAACTCAATGCACCCTCTAGCTTAAGCGATCTCTAGAACCTTGACATTTTTCAGTCGAACAGCGGCCAAGTTTGAAACATGGTCTGATCCAGTAGAAAAAAATAAAACAATTGACACATCATCCCCCTTTGTTTTGTCCTGCATACATTAAGATTTTTGGCCCAAATGTTTGCCTTGGACTTGTTAAAGCCTTCACGCTGATGGGCCAACAGGCCTGTAATAACTGAACTTTGAAAACGGCATGAGAAAAAAACAACTGCTCTAAATACTTCTACTCTTCCCAAAGGGTTTGGCTCACAGCTAACAGGGGGCAGTTATGTTTTGATGAGCAACAAATGTTCATGATAGAACAAAAAGCCCTGCAGGGCTAAATATTAGTACACGGTGTTGTCTTGTGACACTTAGAAAAAACAGGATATTTTGTGAGAGGCTTTTCCCATCCTGAAACACTCATTCTGGAATGCACTATTGAAAGACCCAATAGGTTTCAGCGAACTAATGATCGAAAAAACAAATGGCACATTGAACAATGACTTCCAATGTGTCTTTGGATTTTTGGGGAAAGCTATCTGGAAACGGCAGTCAATTCCTCCTCATTAGGAATCATCCCTTGATTGCTTTTTGTTGGGCTGAGTACAAATTCTTGCTAATCAAAAAACATCTCTTCAAGGGAAAGGTGGATTATATTTTATTTTGTAATTTTG
Organism: Acipenser oxyrinchus oxyrinchus; assembly: GCA_030684275.1. NCBI lineage: Eukaryota > Metazoa > Chordata > Actinopteri > Acipenseriformes > Acipenseridae > Acipenser > Acipenser oxyrinchus. The sequence goes on from CM060266.1 coordinate 18,567,879, forward strand.
AAATCAGCAATCGGTTTACTAATTAAATATCAGGCAATAATGGCTAAAGTGGGTGACGTCAGACCAGGAAGTTATTGACACAGTACTGCAAGGTGAAGCACGGTTGCGCGTGTTTATTAAATAAAAATGGTGAAACAAAAACAAAACACTTTACAAAACAAAAAGGCACAATGGCCAAAACAAACACACAATAACGTCATTCTACCCTGAAATTAAGTTGACTGAATGGATAAAACCCCAGACTGATCATGTTATTCTGTTCTACATGCATATGAAATATTATCTCATAGCAGCAATTTACCGGGCTGCTGCTTTTGAGTTCAGCTCAGTCCCTCTGCAACACTTTTCAAATGTTTCCCCAATTGGAGAAACGTGAAGTGTGTGCAAATTGAGGTGATCTGCATATTTTATTTCATCAGAAGTTTGCAGCAACATGAAAAATAAATATATACAACCTTCCAGTGTTTGACCCAAGAATGTGTCTGGTGGGCAGTGGAGGCATGTCTGGGAGTATCAGGTAGTTGTGAGCACAGCAGCACACATAGAGGCTCTTTGTACAGAGACCTGGCCAGACTAAAACACAGACAACCACTAACTGACTTGCGCTCAAAGCACCATCTCAATATTACAAATTTATTACTGATAGGAACCAGTGCAAACTGGTCAGCTGGTCACCGATCCCCACTAAGAAAGCACTTCTTGTTTTTCACTAGGGGAGCATGCTGTTGGAAGAAGCTCAGTCTGGTTTTATAGTTGATTGAAGTCCTGCTTCTATGGAAATTCTATAAACTGTTTTTTCTTGTGAAGTAGGAACTGAAAGACACTTTTATTTTTGGTTTGTTATTAACAATACCGTATTTGAGTAAAGAACAAGGATCTATAAGGGAATTTTGACAAGCGATGACCAAAAATAAAATTAAGTTTCACCTTATTGAATCTACCATACTGAATCTTATGTAGGCCTACTTTGCAGCCATTTTTTTTTATGTGAGCGCATCTTTAAATATCATCTTTTAATATTGATGATATCCCGTAATGCTAAATGTCATCTAAAAGCTATAATATACAATATATTCATAGAAAAAAAAACACAAAATTAAATTGTCGGTATTCATGAGAATTAACAGTGGGAAGGGGCAAAAACCAGCCCCAAATATAAAAATATTTTTAACACACACACACAGTTTGAATTATAACACCAAAGACATTAGGGATTCCCCAGAGAGAGTTGCATTGGCTCCCACAGGTTAGTGAAGCACATCGCTTTTTTATAACTAAGCAATAAAGGCTTATCATTTTCAGTGATAGCAGTCAGTTTTAATATTATTATTATTTATTTCTTAGCAGACGCCCTTATCCAGGGAAACTTACAATTGTTACAAGATATCACATTATTTTTACATACAATTACATTATTTTTTATACATTATTTTTATATACAATTACCCATTTATACAGTTGGGTTTTTTACTGGAGCAATCTAGGTAAAGTACGTTGCTCAAGGGTACAGCAGCAGTGTCCCCCACCTGGGATTGAACCCACAACCCTCTGGTCAAGAGTCCAGAGCCCTAACCGCTATTCCACACTGCTGCCCTTAATAGATAAGATATGCTGTGATACCTCATGAACCATTGCACAAATATCCAATAATGTAAACTAACACTGGTAGCCATCATTGAAAATGAAGATTGGGTCAGGCAACTAGTTCCATCCTCCACCTCACTTCAACCCCAACAAAGTTCCACAGAGTCCAACAGGCTTCACCTGCATGGTAAAGATTAAAGTGGTCACTTGTTTACCATGGTTTGCCATACTCTGGATGACCTCTGGTCCTCACATGTCAATGCATGACACCAACACGCACACTGATCCGGCCTCCTCAGGTTTCAATAACAGGGTCTTCAGTTCAGTGTGAGTTCTGTGCTTCCTCTGGAATTCCAAAATAAAACATCTGGGGCAGGGAGGGTTTGTCACGTCCTTCCATTGCCCAGATCTGCATCCCTGGAATAGAAGATTCCAACATGGAGTGGAGCATTACTAAAAAGACTCTTTGGACAAACATATGTTTCTTGTAATGAGTTACTTTATTTGATCGGTCTGTCTGCATATTGGATTTATTAAGGAGTTGATTAAATCTAACTTTTTCACACCATAATATCTTGTACTAAATCTGATAATTTATAGTGCTGCTAGATACTCTGTCTCTGTTCCACATATAACCCCTTTCTCTGCTTTCGCTGTAGATTTCACATCTTCTACTGCATGTTTTTTTTGTTTTTTGGAGGGGGTGGGCATTTTGTATACTGATGAACCAATTCAGAGAAAACCTGCAACTATAATACTCATCCATAACGATTAAACACACAGTTGTCCTCAATTTAGAAATACTAAAAGAAATGTCATAAATGCAATGAGAGAAGTTTCGACAAGAAGTCTTTTTCAATGCCTTTTTCAATGTCAAAGACAAGTCGAAAAGTTTGTCATTGAATTTATTACATTTAATTCAGTATTTCTAAACTATAATATTCACCAAACCTTTCTTGGAACAGGATTTTATAGACAAGGTCAGTCTATATGCATCGTAGAATGGTTGTTGACCATTGGGAATAATTGTATCAGTTGCAATCTTACTGTACCTTAAAAAACGCAAATTGTTTTTCAACTCTGAGGATGGAGCCAGCTGAAGTGTTATGTCTGATTACTTTTACATTGTAATATCTAACCAAAAATAATTCACATGTACAAAAAGAGCTTAGAAAAAAGGAGCATTTGCGTAAAGATATAACATGGTTCTAAAAAAGAGCCAGGTTCTAAAAAAACAAACACAATCATGAAAGGTATAAATATGTAGTAGAAGCAAATAGTTAAACAAGTCACCATGACAGCAAACATGGCCTGTCCATTCCTAAACCTGAACATAAGATCAGAGGCCAAGTTTGCCCTGGTTGGTATTGTTTAGCTTGCCCATTGTTTTTTTTTTTTAAACAAGCAACTTCCTGAAAGACATAATTCTCTTACTTGTTCTTTGTTTTGTCAAATTGACTGGTGTTTTTTCTCCTCAGAAAAATAGAGTAAATGATTCAATATTCATTCTTTTTTCCAAATTCAACATTTCTAAAATATTTAGTACATTTTATGTTATTATCATTATTAAATAAAAAGTCATGCATCTTATTTTTACTAAAACACAGAACTAAGATTGAATTTAGTGATGTGCTCTTATTTAGTATGATATTGTATAAGCATGCAATCTTTGTTATTGATTAAAAACATATATTTTACCATGCTTTTGTAATTTTGCTGTGCGCACTATTATTTGTTTTTCGCATAATGGTTTCTGGCTCTCACTACATGTCCAGCTCCAGAGCCAGATCTGTGACAGTGATTACTGAAGCCTGGAGAGCCGACCATTGCACTGTGTTTGTAGTGGTATGAAGAGAGAAATCAGCACAGCATAGTATAACCATTATTTTCATCATTTCTTGGCCACTTAACCTGCCGCCATCACTGTAAATGTACTTCCTGTGCAACAGATATTAGGACCTGAAATAGGAAGCACTGGGACTTCAACAGTTCGTCAGGTGTAATCCTAAGACCTGCTGCACAGGGAAGTCAAACCTAGATGGTAATTGAGGACACTTTAGCCCTAATAATAATAATAATCATAATAATAATAATAATAATAATAATCATAATAATAATAATAATAATGAATAGTAGGATGTATTACACTCCTAAAGCAGTCGAGGTCACACAAATATTGCCCAGCTCTCTAACCCAGAAATAATAAACAACACACTTACACTAAAAGATGACTTTTATGCATGCTGGACATTGGTGCAGAAAATAGAGGCAGCCATATAACAATGAACCAGATGATAAAAGGTATTGTAAATCCATTTGACATACCAAATTGAAAATCCTTTGAACACTGCATGAATAGCTGACGTATCACCTAATATTAAACGTCTTGATTGCGCAGTCACGCAACCCCACATCTTCAACACTTTGATTTGTTTCAAGTATCTTTGAGAAGGCGAAATATAATATAACTCATCCAACATTTGATTATTCTTTAGAGCACTGCAGTAAAGCTGTTGAAGCTGCCAATACAAAAGCAAGCCTGGAGTTTAACACAAACACTTTGAGAGTAAGAGTGTGCGCTGCCACATTGGATTTGCTTTGAACATTTGCTTCCACAAGCTGAGTCCCAGCCAGAGCACAGTTAAGCCAGTGCCACTAAATATAACTTGCAGGAACACGCAGGAACGCTGGCCAAGATGTGTTCTTTCTGTGGTGTCAACCTAATAGAAGTAATGTGTCTGCATTGCCAAAATATATACAAATAATATTCCTTGCATTGGACTCAGATTTTTTGAGGTGAGGGACAGTGGATATGGCTACAGTCAGGCACATGTTCCAGACAGCTCTGAAAGCTGGTGTGGCCTGCCTGTCATTTCAGTCTTGGACTTCTCTCAAGCCGATACTGACAATTTTCCCAAATTGTGCTATGCTTATTTTGTGATGTGGAATACAGTAATGCCCACTGGGGGCTAGGTTGAGACCACCAAACTACCTAATGCCATGGTACCATGTCCAAACTGGTATGCTACTGTTTTTAAACCACTGACAGGCACAATGTGTAGCATATTCTGTGTATTTCTAAATCGATTTTAGGTACTGCTGTGGTCTGCTATGGGTTTCTTAGATGCATAATGGTATTATAATGCTATCTTTAAGGGGCATATTTTTAAAAAACAATCTTTCACATAGGAAAAATCGGCCTTTGAAAAGCCAGGACCAAGGGACCAGGGTGATGCACCAGGAAGTGGTGCTGGGGGCTGTGGAGCACTGTGGAGTACTATCCCTTTCCTGTCCCTCCAGAAAAACAGCTTTTATTTACAGAATGTATAATTACTGTAGAAGACTCCATAAAACTGCAGTAATTCAGAATTTGTAGTCAGAAATACCAGTTAATGTTGTGTGGAGGCATTTTCTTGTCTTCAAATACTGAAAAACAATTACTGTTTGCAGAAAATAGATTTTCTTCTTTGCAGATTTTAAGAAATGTTGATGCCTGTAGGGACTATTAGAGCCATGTATTTAATGTATATACTGCAACTCTAGTCTACAGAGTGCACCTACTCTAAACAAGATGTCAAGATCTCAAGATACCAAAATGGTAATGCAAGTTGGACTATATTACAAAGCAAGTACTATGATAGCTATAGTGTAATCAATGTAAGTTGAAGGTAATTATTATTTAATAAATAGACCTGGAGGGCAGGGGAGGAGAGTAGAGACTGGCCCTTTAGAGGAGAATTTAGTGAAGCTCTGTTTTATTGACGTGTTTGAGTTTTCCCATGTGACTGGGATTATTATATGTTCGTGCTGTGCTAAAGCCACACAATATCCATGGAATGTTCAAGAGTGGTACAGAATGTCTGGGTCCCTGTGTTTAACATCTCAACACCATGCTGGGCTTAATGGGAATCGAGCGCCCCCTGCTGGGTCACCAATAACCATTGCGTCCACTGCGGCATACAATATTCCTTTGTGGTGCCCCATCTAACCAGACCCAACTTCTGAGATCAAAATCAGGCTAAGCATTACCAAAAAAACAAAACAAAACAAAATTAAATTAAATAAATGCAGCTTGTTTCAGCACGCCACTCGTTAAAGCGCAATTCAAGACAAATCAACCAAATCTGGCTGTGCTCCAAGCATGCTTGCCCTTGTCAGACCGCCACCTATTTCAAAGCGGTAATGAAATCTAAAACCCTCAACCCTGAGGCAGATGACCCGTGTGACCCTGCTGCTTGCGGTGTGGCTTCAGGACTTGCTGCTTTTAGTTCTGTTTGTGTCGAGATTAGTTGTAATGTAAGGGGTTGAGGCCTTTGCTTTATGCTCTAAGTTTTCAAAATCCTATAGTTGTTTAGTCATTTTCTGTTTTTCAGCCCTATCATTACTGGACTCTGGACTGTTCGCTAATAAGCCTTTGTTTGGGTCCAGGAGTAAAGCAAACAGGCTTTCACTGCCGTTAGGTGAAGACACCAGCCCAGCCTGACCTAGTTCTTTTCTCTCAACTCCTTCGGGTGACTGCGTTTGTTTGACCTTGTTATCTGCAGATGCCCTTTAAAACAGTATTTAAGCTAATTACAAAACAATATTTTCTGAAATCCCTGGTTCACAGGCTTAGGGGGCATAAGATACCTGAAGGTAACCTCTGTCTTTCTGCATGTACAACAAAATCTTCCTCTTCATCATCTTAGCGTTATCGCAATGTTATCGCAATGTCTTTGTCCAGGTTATAGTATGCGCCCTATAGCCTGGACGTCACTGGTTCGAGTCCAGGCTATTCCACTGCCGACCATGGATGGGAGTTCCCAGGGGACGACGCACAATTGGCTGAGTGCCTCCCGGGGGTGGAGGGCTAAGTCGGCCAGGGGTCCTCAGCACCAGCAACCGCTGTAGACTGGCCGGGCGCCTGCCGTCCAGCCTGTAATTCCTGTGACACTGAGACCTTCACCATGCAATACTCGACCTATGATTGAAAGGGAAACCCCAGTCCCACTTGCAGCCAATTCACTTTGAATATCTTTGGCAGTCAATCTCAGATTGTTATTACCTTCCTCACAATTCTTCTACTTGTTCTTGGTGAAATAACCTTCTTTCTTCCAGACCAAGGGAGCGTTGTGACAGTACCATGAGTCTTGTACTTCTTGATAATAGAAGCAATAGTTGAAATCTTCTTGTATCCTTCTCCAGCTTTATGACAACAATCAATTTTTTGCCTAAGGTCTTCAGAGAGCTCTTTACTTTTTCCCATATTGACTTATTGGTAATGACACCAATCATCCTATGCCTAACCCTTTTATACTCTCTAATAATGTTCACCTACAATCCAGCATTTTCTAGACTTTTACTAGAATTAGGTTCTGCATTATCATACTGAAATTTCTAGCACCTTGTAGACAATACTATCATAGCATCAAAGGGTAAGGGTACTTTTGAATTAGCATTTTTGGAATTTTGCAAAAACATTGTCAGTGCTTAGAAATTCTGGCCTATGATTGGTTAAAACCTCATCATAGGAGGAAAAATAGATTGAACTATTGCCCTAACATCCTTACACCACTGGGCAATTGTCTCCATCTGTCATGTGATTGGTTCACATCACTGTCATTATATGTCGCGGTATGAACTTTAAAAACATTTTCTGTTATTTAGTTATGTTATTTACTTATGCTGTATCAGCTATATTTAAACAAAATACTGTAAAGCCATAAATATTCGCGACCAAAATACAGATGTTCGTGCCAAACCTGCTTATGTTTTTTTTTTTTTTTTTTTTTCATACTCGAAAAACTTGCATAATAAAAGGCTTGCAAATATTTATGCCTCTCTTATTATTTTGACTGATTCATATATTAAATATGTACTGCAGACTCAGCTAATAGTGGAAAATGAAATGCCCTCTGGAAGACTATTGTTACATCCAGGGTGCATTATAGCATTATAGGCCCCTGTCGGTAACAATAGTCTTCCTTCAGGTCAATCATTTTCCACTATAGAACCTCCTCTCCAGTCCATATTTACTATATATATATATGGTTTAACCAGACTACACCAAACTTCAGTATGTTTGCCTTCAGTAAACGTTTCATACCCATTAAGAGCCGAATGAGAGACTTCATGTCTAAATCAAAAGAGACATATTGGTGATCTAAGTGAGCCATATATTCACTTAAAAAAAAAAAAAAAACACAGCACAATTTTTTATGAAATTGTCTGACCCTGTTTCTGAGACGACTGAGGACTGAATGGCAGGGGATTCAGGGAAGGATCGAGATGCACTCATTTGCAAGGAAACTATGAGAGCTAACTCTTCATACACTGCTGATCTAGTGGCAGCCAACGAATACTAATACTAATACAGTACCTGTAAACAGGACCATCACTGTGGGGGAGCCCCATGTAATCAATGAGGTTGAGGTTTTATGCCACAAAGAGGAATGACGAAATAAGTCGTTGTGCTCGTGTTTACTGTGTGATTCGTGGATTAACAGCAATTGCAGATCCTTTCCAGGTACTGCTGGTTCAATGATCAGTGTGTGGTTGTTTAAACAGCGGCATGTCAGTTTTGTGAAATTTAGTTTGAAATAGTAGTGAATTTTAGTGAAAATTCTGGCAATTTAAAATAGAGCCATAGAGTTGGTGTGATTATGACAAAACTAACCAAATTGGTGTTATGCTGCCGATTTATATTGTTTGACAGTAATGTAAGGAGGCTGTGTGGTCCAGTGGTTAAAGAAAAGGGCTTGTAACCAGGAGGTCCCTGGTTCAAATCCCACCTCAGCCACTGACTCATTGTGTGACCCTGAGCAAGTCACTTAACCTCCTTGTGCTCCGTCTTTCGGGTGAGATGTAATTGTAAGTGACTCTGCAGCTGATGCATAGTTCACACACCCTAGTCTCTGTAATTCGCCTTAGATAAAGGCGTCTGCTAAATAAACAAATAATAATGTGTTTTTATATACATAGCCCATGACACCACGCAGGAGTGATGTCATCATTCCTGGGATGAGCAAAACAAGTGCTGTGGTTTTGATGAATGGACATATTGAATAAATATTTCCTGTGCAAATAATATTGAAAGAATTTTACAAGACCCTGATATAAGGTTGTATAAGGCTGAGTAAATCACCTATCTAAACAACTGAGAGACAAGGTGAAGAGTTTAGCATCCTTTCACTGTGTGAGTGGTCCCCGTTTCCATGGACCTACCGCAAACATGCTGTAGAATAAGCAATGGCGTCTTTCTGCACACACTCATACCAGTAGGAATGTGAATGTAAACTTAAACCAAAAAAAAAAACAGCAAGGGACACTCCCAGGGTTATTTTGGGTTTGCAATATTGGTGTACAATGGGAAGTGTAAACTGAAGTCACACTATCTCCTGACCAATGAGGCTTTATGGTTTGTTTCTTTTAATTCCTTTTGAGGAACCCTCTTTCAACATGTTTATTTAGAAAAGAAATAATTGTCAATAAATATGTTTTTTAAAAGACAGCCCCATATTTTATATAAGACAGTAATACTCAGACAAAATAATTTCAAACTATAAAGAGGCGTGCAGAATAAATGGGCTTCATATGAAAAACATAAAAGAATTTACAGCAAAATTACCTGGGAAAGTTGTTGTGCTGTGAACGATTAGAAGGTTTTTTTAACTAGTCTGAAATCTTAAAGAGTAAGTAGCGGGGTTCCGAAAAATATAGCGTTATACGTCCCCGCATGTTGCTACAACTGTTTAAATAATGTACCTGTCATTGTTTTTCATTGCTAACACCCTGACAACTTTTTTACACTTATAACTTTAAAGTCTGTTTCAAAGCCCTTTTCAAAATGTCCTATCTAGTGCACTGGGTTTGGGATCTGGCCTCTAAATCATTGCAGGAAGAGCAATATAATATTTTTTTTAAAAAACATAACAAGTGCTCTGGCTTTTCTGTTCCGTACCACATCATGGATTGTTATTGCTGTGTTACCTGTTTGACAATGTGGGCAATAATCCTTACACTGTCAGTTCACTAAAGCTGACATTTTGAAAAGAGCTTTGAAACAGACTTTAAAGTTATATGTGTAAAAACACAAACGAAACAACACTAAAACTCCACATTCCTGTAAGAATCATACATTTATAATGAAATAATCCTCAGTGATTGCCCTGGAAAAGTAGACCGGTCAAGCAAATTACAGTAAATCTTAAAATTGGTTTGAAAGTAGGAATGTGGTAAAACATTCCTGCATTTGAAAATCTCTTCACCGCCATTAAATGCTGTAAAGGTGATGTGAGGATAGTTTATGATAACAATGACAAGGAACTGGAAAGCAGAAAGGGTAATGGTTCACTGGCATTTGCATGGTCCTGGACACTGTTCCTATAACAAAGTGTCAGGTTAGGGAAGAATAGAAAGCACTCGGAGATAGGGGAAATGTCGCCGTGTTATTTGTTCTGACGGCCACATTTCCGGCAGAAAAAGGATAGTTCTCCACCATTAGAAAATGAAACACCGCTCATGGAAAAGACAGGAGCTGTCTTTATGGGCTGCTGTGTACGGCCTGCGAGATTCTGTTATAGTCATTATAACTGCGTATTGCTCTCAAGGTGTTATCAGATTAAAAAACATGAAATAGTTTTGTAATTTTGTTGGGTGGTTCGAGAACATAATGTCAATGTATGAAAGGCATTCAGGAAAACCTGGAGGCTTGGTAAGATTAGCAAGGTATCCCCTTAGGGCATGTCTGTTTTTTCAATGTTTTGGCAAATTATTGTACTACATACAGTTCACATAAACTGTTTTAAACCTTTCTAAACATTACATTAAAAGAGTTTACCAAAGAGGATATTATATAAAAAAATAATAATAATAATTATTTGCAGTGTGTTGCTGTAACTTCAAAAATATGTAGGTCACTATATTATTTTGAACTACAGAATCATGTTAGATGACTTGTGTGCTTTACCTTTTTGCCTGATTTTTATTTATTTTTTTCTGCAGATTGTAGTCAGTTTGAAATAAGAGGGAAATAACACCTACAGATCAGTGTCAGATGTGTACAAATGACGTTTTGTAAAATATATATATATATATATATATATATTTATTTCTTTAGCCTATATATGTCTTTAGCCTTAATCGCAATAGTGAGAATTTGAATTCAGTTAAAAAAAAAAAAAAACATTTTTACCTTGCAAAAATCAAAAACAACAGCCTAAAATGAGCTCATATTTCTTTATTATTTATCAGTGGACTCACCCCGATATTATAGGGCCCATGTTAATTCACTTTTCTATGGTTATATTCAATCAAACTTAAATGAAATAAAGTGTGTTTGAGACAAGTCTGGAAGTCTGATTGAATAGTGACAGGGATACAAAACCATACAACAATTCAAACACAGTTTTAACACAAGCTAATAATAATATCTGACTCACAGCATAAAAGTAATTAATTACCTAGTAGAACAAAGCAGATGAATAGGATCACCAGATTTCCAGATTGAAGAAACTGAACCTTTTTTTCCCTTCAATTTATTGACGCCATTTCTAAAGCAGTTAAAATAACTTTTAATAATAACATTCATAATTTAAAAGTTAAACACTGGGTTTATTTATTGCAGATCATAATAATTCATTGTGTTCTTTCTATAGTCATCTGAACAAAACATGTTGATGTATATATAATCAAGACACAACACCCCCATCACAATTTAATAGACATCATACATCATATGTATGTATGTATGTATGTATGTATGTATGTATGTATGTATGTATTTCTGCAAAGCAAATTCCTAAAATTTAAAATCATACAGCAAAAATGCAGTGACTGCAATTGACATAAAATAAACAATTACATAGTTCTACACATCTTCTCTATCAAGATACTTAATTCTTAAAATGATCACAGGTAATTTAAATTCCTGTGAAGTTTCTAGTTTTTAAAATCAGCAGCAGTTAAAATGCAAAGTGCATCAAGAAATTAGGGATAAATGGTTTCTTATCGCTGGTAATTCATTTCCAGGCAGCAGTGCCGTGTTGTTCTTTCACAAGCCACATGATGTCAATCACTCTACCATTCTGTAAAGAACAAGAATACATCTTTATTAGAACATGCAAACACATTGTGTCCCTATGAAGAGCAACCAGGGCTTAAAGGAATGAGCTATATTGAACTGAATCTATTAAGCCAAGAACAAAAAAGAATCAGGGGGACTTGAATGAACTTTTAAAAATGTTAAAAGGGGTTGGCAAAGTTATCCCTAACCAATAAGTGCAACACAGAAACCAGAACCAGAGGACACAGTTTGAAATTAGGTGGACATAAGACTTAGGACAGAGGGAATGAGACACCTCTTCAGGGGTGAGGAATGGAGTGTGTTAGCTAGTCATGTGGTTGATGCTGAATCACTGACAAAGAGATCAATCGGTTACTAGGAACCGGACAAATGCCTCCACTTGTTTGTAAATTGTCTTATGTTCTTATCATAAGCCTCAGCTGGATTTCTTTAGAGCCTTTAGAACCTATAAATAAGTGCAATCAAGGGGGGTGTCTGCTGTCTCTGCTTGAGAGAGGCCCAGGACTGGGGCAGGGGGTCAGGTCAGGGTTGAGGTGCCAACACCCTGTTTTACTGTAGCTAGTGCCAGTCCCTCCTGCTCTAAATTGACAAGAAAAATAAACTTTTGTTTTTACTAACTTGCATTTTTTTTTTTTTTAAAGAGAGTAGGTTAAGTTAAATGGCACATTTTACACCGTGATTGCGGAGTAAATGTTTGGAAAGTACAGTGTCATTTTTGGTAATTATACTGTAGTAATTAAGTGATTATTTCAGCACTACTTGGTAACTATTTAGCAGTTACTATCATTCATTTTTTATAAGTATATAGTGGTTACTAGATTTGCACATGTAGTGTTTATATTGGAGCTTCAAAACTGGACTGCCACTGAGATAAACACTCCCCTTAAAAAAATGCAGTGGTACCCTGCATACAGTATAATCCATTTACTACCGATGCAGAACAACCGGGTGGGATCTTTGTTCTTCATTTTACCCCCAAAAATGTGTTTCTGACATGCTGCCAAGACAGGTACAACACCATCAGTCGTGCAGAAATCATCACTGCAATTAATTCCATGGGTTGAAACATTTGTCTTAGTTTCTCCTAGCTTTTCCTGGAGAAAGGTTTGATGTTAAAGGAATATCTTTGTAATAAGTCTTTCCATTTTCGCTGTAGGCAGCAGTGACTGGTACAAATACAGTATACCTCCTGAGCTAGTGATATGGATCTCAGTTCAGTGTACGGCCCGTAAGGTAGACTGCAGGGCAGTTGAGCTCCCCTTACCTGGTCGTCAGACACCTGTTCCAGGTAGAGGTGAGTGCTGTTCAGGATCTGCATGCGGGTGTACCCGTAATCAGTGCTGCGGAAAGCACTCCAGTCCCTGGGTGCAGGGATGAACCCATCGTGTTTCTCTCGACACCCCTACAACGCAGCAATGGAAATGTTTCTGTACTGCTATGGACATACCCTATTCCTTTCACAGAAAAAAACCGAACATGCCTAAATGAATATATATCCCTATTAAGGTTTTTTTCTTTAATCATAAACTTCCAGTATGAGATTAGTTCTAAGTAACCTGTTGATCATCAGCCTTATCTCCAGCTCAAGTGAATCAGATGCCTGTGCTGTTGATAGTTTTACTGTAAGCAATGCGACACATTTTATGAAACCTGATCATACCATTTGGTGTTAAGGATTCAGAACGATAACCCTCCACCTCTGGACCTACTGATTTCAGCAAGCTGTTGCGTGTCCCACTGTGTCAGGGATGGACTGTTCCAGGTACTTTATATTGTATCTCTACAAGAGGTGAAGCGGTAGAAGCAGGGGATTTGCAGACTGATAACAGTTTATTCATACAGCTTGGTTTTGCACATGCTTGGAGATTGTATCAAATTTAAATGTTGTTGTGGGGTCCCAGAGTGGCCCACTCAGGGACATGGCTGTGTGATCCTGCTAGGTATGCTTTTTTTAGGTTTTTTTAAAACCTAATTGCCCTGCACGTGTGTATTTAGTGTTGGTATAATTTGTATGGGGAAATGGGTTTATTGAGTGTCGTTTTGGAGTTGATTTGTTTAATTACATTATTGTTTACAGACGGGCACTCGATTGAGACTTGCTGCCTGCTAGGTTTGGTTGAGGGGAAGGGCAGCAAGGTGTGCTGGACCTCAATCAGCAGGTGGGCGGGTCTTGATCGAGTGTCCGTCAGTTCAAAAGCATCTGCGGGAGATGGTTCGGGGCGACTGCAACGCCATGCCAGAGGGGAGCGGTGTATACTCGGGAAGAGAGGGTCTGCTCTGCAGGAACGACAGCTACGCAACCCTGAGACTGCAAGCAGTGCTTGTGAAGGCAATGCCCAGCCAAGGCCATATGAAGCAGCACGAGTCGTTGTATGAATACCGGCTCGTGAGTAGGTTAGTTAGGGGATAGTGATCCCATGTGATGTATAGCGAGGGTTACGTAGTGTAGCCGGTTCCTGGAGCGGGACGCCTCGTTTATAAGGCTAGCGCTCGCCCTCTGGGGCACCTTTTATTTGTAGTTTTTGTACTGTGTTTTATTTTGCCTTTTGTACAGCTTGCTGTATGTGTCCTCTGTGCGTTACCATCGCTGGTAACGTCACATGACCATCTTTTACTTTCGTTTCTGTTTGCATTAATAAATGCAAGAGATAGCCGTTGTTACTGAGTTTAAGTTCAAACTAAAACAACATTCTGGCTGTCTGAGGGCCTTGACGTCTTTGTTATTTGTCTGAGGGCCTTGGTTTTGTTATTTTGTGTTTTCTTTTATTTGATTTTATTGTAAATAGTTTTGATAGGTCCTATCGTTTATTCTTTTTTTTCTGTGGTTTTCCTGTGAAATGCCTTGGAATCATTTGTAATGACATGTGCGCTATACTGTAAGTGTAAGGGATACAAAAGAGGATTTTGAACATTCAGTTCCTTTGGTTTAAAACATTGAATCAATTTGCTGGCTGTTTATAGTTATCTGGAAGCAAATGTACTGAGCTTGTTTGGGTGTTCGTTTTCATTTCCATGTTTTTTCAGGGCTGAGTTAATTTGTGTTCACATTGCAATGTGCATTTTTTTTTATGATTACTGGACCAGATCTTTACACTGTTTGCAATGCATCTTGGTATATTTTTAAGATGGCAGTGATTGGGGGATTGTCAGCATGTGTTTCAATGTTTTACATTTATTGCTATTGAAGCAATCACTGGGGAGAGTACAAGAGCTGGAGGAAGAGCTTTCACTTTGTCAAGTTCTGTCTGGATTTTTGGTGTCCGACAAAAACGGGGATACTTTTAGAAATTATTTAATTGTCCATATTTTTCCCTTGACGTGCAACGATACCAATGAACTGCATAAAAATAGCCAGGAGACGTTTTCTCCTCATCTAGCTGCAACGGTCCACATGTATGATTTGTTTTCTGAGTTTTCTGAGTTCCCCTGATTCACACTGAAGTTTAGCAAGCGAACCAAACTCAGTTCATTTGCCAAGCAAACTAAGACTTTGTTGTTCATACTACAGTGCAAATGAACAGAATCCTATTGAGTGTGGAACCAAATCCCCTAACAAATTTAGTGTGAACAGAGCCTTACTGAGTTCTATCACCCTTTGTAATAAAGCAGCACTAAGATACCTACTGCTGATCCTGTGATGATGTGAACTGGAGCCCTGGGATTGACATAAGGGTGCTCCATGCTGCCATTGAAGACCTGGAGAAAAACACAACAATATTAATAATCATTTGTATTATTTGTTTATTTAGCAGACGCCTTTATCTTACAGAGACTTACAGAGACTAGGGTGTGTGAACTATGCATCAGCTGCAGAGTCACTTACAACTACGTCTCACCCGAAAGTCGGAGCACAAGGAGGTTAAGTGACTTGCTCAGGGTCATACAATGAGTCAGTGACTGAGGTGGGATTTGAACCGAGGACCTACTGGTTACAAGCCCTTTTCTTTAACCACTGGACCACACAGCCTCATTGTAGTACTGGCTGTAAAATCTAGGACCATACTCTGACATTTTTAAACAAAACATTTGAGCATACATACAAAGGAGTCCTTGTCACATCACAAATTCACTACAGACCAACATTATTTGTAAGTTCTTGTTGTTTCACATACTATACATCCTCAAGGATTAACCGTTGTGATATAAGGTGCAATTTCTCTTGGTTTGAAAGTGTTGTGGTGGTTGCTCGGTAGCGCTACAAGTATTAATTTGGATCTGCCTTATTGTAAAATGCAGAGATAGTTATCGTGCTGAGTCACGTCAGCTATATTAATTTACTTGAAATCCGTAGACAGGCCAGAGCCTTTCATAGGTGTGCTCGTGTGCCCACAGCTCCAGATCGACCCCTACAGGAGAAACAAATAACAGCATGCGTTCCAGATACTACAGTTTAGGGTTATTAAAGATTCTATACAGGAGCAAGAAAAAAAAATCCCAATATGCAACGACAGACAGAGAAATGCATGTTCATAAAATATACTTCTAAATTTAGCTAGCTGTTTATAAATAGTCCCTAAATCCCTCGTCGGTGAGAGAATGTACATTTGCACAGAGCCGTTTTTTTTAATGGTTCATGGTTCGCATGGACTGCCAGGAAAGATCTAGGCGGTACAATGCTGTACTGTTTGACACTGACTTACAAGAAACTAGAAATGAACACTTACAAAGCTCAGCACATGTGAAAGGGAAACCATTCCAGCTAAATTCTAACTTATAAGCACCATTTAAAATTGTTTAAAGTTTCTTCAAATTACTTGTGCACCTTACTAACTGTAAAACTTTTGTTGAAAGACCTCCATTTGTAATCATCTGGAGACCATTTAAAACAGAATCCTTTGACATATGGAACTGACATAGTGGTTTTGTTGGTGCAGTGATTTAATAAGAACATAAGAGGTTATGAACGAGAGGAGGCCATTTGGCCAACAGTGCTCTTCTCGTTCGTAGAAGCTGATCGTTCTCAGAAAAAAAAAGATCCCAATGATTCCACAGTAACATTGAGGCTTAGTAACCCACTCCATACACTCACCACTCTGTGTAAAGTGCCTTCTAACCTAATATCTAATGTGCGCTTTATGAATTCTTCATGAAAGTCATATTACCATAGTCATAGAAGAGTTTTTCCAGACCCGGGGCCACAGGCATTGTATCATTGCGTCCCACTCGGACCTGGGATAGAAGAAGAACAATTGAACTGAAGCAAGCACCTGGAATAACATGCAACAAACCAGCACTGACTGTCACACCAGACTGTAAACTACATACAAGCAGAGAAGGGACATTTTTTTCTTCATGGTTGCAAATGGTTGCAAATGGGTTGCACATGGCATTGCAAATCGTACATTGGTTGCAAATTGTACATATTGCAGTTCCTATAGACACCACTGCACAACCATTATATCTCAAACTTAATTAGCTCAGTCATTAGGAAGAAATCTGGCATACCTTCTGCTCACTGAGAAAAAGTGAAAGCAAAGCATATACCAGTACTGAATGTAATTACTTACATGTAATACAAGTGAAAAAACAGCTATTTGTATCAGCAATGGTAAGTATACGCAGTGGGTAGCTGATTCCCATCTATTGGGTATGTTATTTATCATGGCGTCAGGATGGAGTAGATGTATTCCAGCGATGAAGGAAACAATTAGATAAATATCAGCTATGCTATTTATACCAAGTTTTTTATAAATGTAAATTAATTTAATATGCTTTATTGCGAGTGGTATAAATACATTTCCTCAACACAGGTTTAAATAATACATTACAGGTGCCAGTACTATGAAAAGGTGCTATGTGGAACAGGGTCTCATAACAGAATAGAATCTCTGCCAATTGGAAGTCAGTGCTGTAAAAAAGGAAGTCAGTATGACCAGCATTAACATAATAGGAAGAACTTGTTGTAATCAATTTCCATGTAAAGATCTATTTTACACACACACACACATAATGGTACGTACATAACTCTCAAACTTGGTGCAGTCATCTTTATCATCATTGGAACAGTACATGGGTCTGTGCGCCATGGTGATAATCCAGGGACGTACTCTCCGGTTCTCTGGCTTGTTGGCTTCCTGGAACAGGATTGTTAGACAGTTAAATACACTGTCTAACAATTAATGAAGTTCTTCATGCTAAAACAAATCAAGTGCTTGTTGTTTAGAGACAATACAACACAAAAATGTGTTGTATTCATTTGAATCCTCAATTTCAGATAGCAGGTGATGGTAAACTTAACAGGTTCTATTCCTTGTTAATGAAGTTTATTAGATAGTCTTCCTATGTTCATTCATCTGTACAGTACAGTACTATATTGTAAAATGAAAGATTATTTGAAATATCTGAATGCACTTGTAGTATTATCACTAGTTCCTGTCTTCTTTTTAGCCTGTGTTTAATACTTCAATTGTGAAAGATGCAGAGACTGTATTTCAAAGACAATACTAAAGATGAAAAGTTACTGCTGCTTCCTGGCACCTAATCACTTCACGTGTTGCAGTTGAAACCAATGGTCTAGCTGCACGATGCCAGGCCTATAGCACTATATTTTAAATGTTTGCTGGAATTAGAGAACCAGTAATAATGTCCATAAAACTATCAATAGGTAATAAAATGGACATCAAAACATTGGTGAGCACTCCTTTAAATACCACAGTCCATTGCAACCTGTCTGTACCAACTTCAAACAGAATTCTACCGAGCTTCACTGATCCAGCAGCCACAGAGAGGGGTTTGCCTTGTCACTTCAGGCTCTCCCCTCTCACTTTCCTTATCTCTGACTCATCAGAATGTCATCTACAGTAGTCACAGGGCAACTCTGTGTATGGTCTGTTATCGCATCCATATATGTGATAAGATGATAAACTGATACATAGATAATAGATCAAAATTAGGGGTTGAGCCTAAACCTAGATTTTTATTTGTATTCATAACAAGTACTAAAACTTTATCAAATTCAGTTAAAATGTGATGCCATCACATATATCACTAAAGGTGGCAGCTGTACATAAGAGCTCAATGTCATATAGCATCATAAGAGGCAAAAGTGGTGTGAGCACTGAGAACAGGACCTCAGTGGCTTCTATCAATCTCAGTCAGTCCAAGGGAGTAAAATTAGGCCTTTTTTGGTCACACGGATTGAATCCAAATAGATTTTCTTAGCAGAGTCTTTGTAGGGTAAACTCAAATTAAAATGATCTCATATTGAGCTTTTATTATGAAATACTGCGTACCTCTAGGTCTTTTTCAAGCCAAGAATACTGTTTGAAGATTAGATCCAGGCCGTACTCCAGGTAGAAATACACTTCGGTGGAAAAAGAGATGATGTGAGCAGGCCCGATGTTCCAACTGCAGAGAGAGAGAGATTGAAAAAGGCATAGGCGAATAGGCGCATTAAACAACAAGAATGAAACAATTCAGTGGCCTAGGTTGACAATAATCAGTTTATTACAAGTTCATCTTGAAGAAATAAAATGTACTCTAAGAGTAAACCTTTTTTTTTTAAAACTTTGTAAAGTTAGTGCTTATAAAAGATGGGATAATGGCACTGTCTACAACCAGACACAGTATCAGCAGGCAGGTAGGCATCATGAGAGCTTCCCCTCACAGCTCTGCATAACAGCGAGAAAGAGAGAGCACACCACAATCGTGAACTGAACATCCCCTGCCTGCCATTCAGTCCTGGGATGCTCACAAGCAGTGACTGACAGTTGACCCGAATTGTGTGGTGGTTTTGTGATGAAGACCAACAGGCTTATTTCCTAAGCTCAATCGGTGCCTCCAGCTGTGAAGGACAGAGAATGAACCCGTTGTGCCATCTAACACCCTTGCCACAGCTCGGTTCAGATTCAGATAAAATGAGTGTGTTCAGGAGAGGGAAGGAGCAGGGCAGAGTTGGGCTGGCATGCCTGCATGTCATCTGGGTTGAAGAAGAGCACTTGATCTCTTAACAATGCACTTCCCCAAGCGTCACTCTAAAGAAAATTCCAAAGTGTCTGGGAGCTGTCGAGTGTTCTTGCTACTCTGCGAATGGGCTAGACTCTCAGAAGAGGACGACTGCATACCAGCTCAGTCCAGCACTTTGAGAAATTAGTCTATAATTATTTTTCATCCTGGCATAGGAAGTTGTGCGGTTCTGTGAACATTTTGTACATAGCAGGACTCTCTTCCAGCATATCCCCTTACACCAAGCCTCCACAGGGAAGAAAGGGTAGAGTATTCTGCTCGTACATACCTAGAATTTCAGCTACAGCTGTAATTTCCCCTGTACCTATATGAAAGCTAAACAAAATACCAGGCGCAAAAATAAACCCAATATATATATTTTTTTGATTTCAGCTCAATTTGAGCTCTGTCTGAAGGGCCTGTTTGTTCAGAAATAGCTAGAAATATGTGGATTTTGCTCCCCTCCAGGTGTGCAGTACAGTATGTGCCTCAGTGAACGAGGACGGCCCCTGGGTCTTTTTCCCAATGACTGAGCCGTGTGTTTAGCTGATTACTCAGCGTGCGTCCTTCCCATTCGGAGAGTCGTAAGGGGCTCCACTGGGACCTGGATTCAGTGGAGGAGCTCTGGGATGTTTTCCTACCTGTACCAAAGGCTCTCTGTGTCACCCGGCATGCTGAAGCGGTTCCTGTAGTTGGAGAAATTGCTGCAGAAACAAAACAGAAGAGAGGTTGAAACAAACAGCCAATCAAAACACATGCCTGAAATATCTCCGCTACAGTGATTAGCAGAAGAAAGGTTTAAAATCTTTTTTCTAATCGCAATTAAATGTAGTGGTCATTTAACAGAGGTTTGATAAGTTTGGGACTGCAGATGGTGGCCTTAGTATTGAATACAAGGGTGTCATTTATAGTGAAAGCTTCACATTTACAGTACACCAGAATTGTAAAAAAGTAGCCTTAATTATGAGGTGGTTTATATATGGAGGTCAGGGGTTTCAAAATAAGCTGGCGACCGGCGCGATCCACCGGCTACTTTTATTTAAAAATATTACGATTATTTTCAGGTATTATTGTACAAAAAAAAAAACGTATTGCTTTTGTTATGACTTATGAGATTTTGTGTGGGTTATGTCAGGGGTCGGCAAGTGGCGGCCCCTCTGAGTTTCTTTATCAATGTACTACATTTAAAAATATAATTAATCAGATGCGCCGCCTCGGCACTTTCTAGATAATGTAAATGTCTGATTTGCATCAGTAATTTTTCCTTTACTATTTTTTTTACTGTTAACAGTATAGTATAGATGTATTTTGTTCAGAAGCAGATTCAGCTACTTGCTCTCTATACAGTATAAATCATGTTTTGATTTTCCTATTCAAATAGCCCAAGCCTTAATTCCCAGTATGTTGTATAAATCCAACATTACAAATATTATCGTCTATGTATTTAAATATATTGAGTTATTTCAGACTGAAGCAAAATAAATACAATAATGAATAAATAGATGTTTCACCTCGGATAAAGTCAGCAGCTAAATAAATAATAATAATATGTCGTCAAGTTACCCATTACAGTATGCAACAAGAGAGTAATAATATGCAACTAAATTAAGGAATACTAACTTATGAAAGGCAATATTTAAACTTGTTGATTATTTATTTATTTTTTATGTATTTATTTATTGCATTTATATAGCGCTTTTTATACAAAAGTATCGCAAAGCACTGTACAGTACATAGCAGAAAAAAAGAACAAACCACAATACATTTGTATAGCATGTCACACATACAACTGCAACAATCAGACCATTTAAATAACAGTATACACATAATAATACAAAAGCAGCCATTTTAAAGTTACATTAAAACCCACCAAGATAAGAAAGCCACTTTATAAAAGTGTGTCTTGACTTGAAAATCGGAACGGTCCCAGCTTCCCTGACAAGCAAAGGCAGAGCATTCCATAATTTAGGAGCTCTACAAGAAAAAGCCCTACCTCCAGTGTTGTTTTTGTTGACCCTAGGAATAACCAGCTGCCCTGCATCCTGTGATCTCAGAGTGCGGTTTGGAAGATATGGGGTCAGTAACTCCTGCAAATAACTAGGTGCTAATCTACTCAGGGTAAGTTAACAGCAAAATCTTAAAATCAATTCTATACTGCACAGGGAGCCAGTGTAAAGAGACCATTATATATGGATGTTTACTGCATTCTTTCATAGTTCAGCTATCTGTAGACTCAACTTCTTTAGAATGCAGACTTTGCTTACATTCCAGTTTGTTTATAGATTCCAAAGGTAATTTTTAGTGGGGTGGTCCCAAAGTTTTGCACACTACTCTCTATAACTTGTATGATATAAAGCAGTAGGGATATATTTAAGTTGAGTGAAATTATATAATATTTTGTATCAGATATTTCATTGATTTTCTTAGGTTTCTTAGCTAAACCATACAAAAATGTGCCAGAATGCACTATTGCAGTGGGAGGGTTGACACCCCCTCGCCACAATTCGCCTCGATGACATTGGTGCCACCTACTACCTGAAAACAACTGAAAACTCTGTGAGGTGGCCATGAAGCAAGGTTTAACTGTCTAATGAAAACTACTGAGACATTTGGGAGTTTCAATTCAGCAAGCCTCCAGTTGAATACATTAAGCAGCCTGCATCACACCAGTCATAGTCAACCATAGCAGTGCTTACACACACAAGCATCCCTGATACAGCAATGGCAGTTGCAGCCATGGAAATCAGTCTGCAGCAGAAAAAAACTCGAACCTTGAAGTTGAAGCACTGGGATGTTTACCAGAGGGACGAAATGTAATCAAAAAAATAAATTAATCCCTTGTGATAGATGTTTTGAAACCCAGATTCCTGTTGATGTGAGCTGTATGCCAGTGTGGTCATCCAATGTAATAAACTAGCATGTGCAAAGAATCTTTACTCTATAAACTGCACTCATGGTTTCTCCACAAACGTACCAAAAAATGCAATAGTATAACCTTGATCTGACCACTCCTGCTAAAGTCCTGAATCTCAATTGTTCCAAACATTGTGGTGGTTCTGTGACTAACCCTTGATTTAAATTGTGACATCCCAGATTTATAATGGCTTTTAAAATATATCAAATAAGGGGGCTCCCGAGTGGTGCATCCGGTAAAGACTCGCGTGGGATGTGCAGGATGTGCCCTATAGCCTGGACGTCGCCGGTTCGAGTCCAGGCTATTCCACTGCTGACCGTGGATGGGAGCTCCAAGAGGGCGACGCACAATTGGCCGAGTGCCACCCAGAAGTGGGGAGGGTTAGGTCGGCCAGGGTGTCCTCGGCTCACCACGCACCAGCGACCCCTGTGGTCTGGCCGGGCGCCTGCGGGCTTGCCTATAAGCTGCCCAGAGCTGTGTTGTCCTTTGACGCTGTAGCTCTGAGGTGGCTGCATGGTGGGTCTGCAGCGTGAAAAGAAGAGGTCGGCTGACGGCACACGCTTCAGAGGACAGCGTGTGTTCGTGTTCGTCTTCGCCACTCCCGAGTCAGCGCGGGGGTGGTAGCGGTGAGCTGAGCCTAAAAATAATTGGCTATTCTAAATTGGGAGAAAATGATAAAAAATAAATAAAATGGCGACTACTAAATAAATTTTAAATTTTTTTTTTAAAAGTATCAAATAAAAATCAGCAATTGTGATTAAAAATAACGATTGGATACTTTATGTAGTGCTAGCAGTGATCATATTTTTGGGGACTGAAGTCCTTGTTGAATATTGAAACGATTGAACGGATTTTATTGTATCCCACTGAACATAACCTATAGAAGTTGATTCAATGAAGTAGCTGGGTGACAGCATAGATAATTCATTTTGTGATTACAGTATTGTATTGGTAGAAGAACCATCCATTGCAGTGTTTTGCCAGTTGACCAGTAATAATTTGGAACTGGAACATTACTGGTTTCTTTCTTGCTACCCAGATGGTTGATAAAGACCCAGCATGTGATTACAGACAATATGGGTAGATGTTACAGTATATTCTTCCTTTCAGACAACCCCAAATCAAAAGTGCTACTGACAGAAAGCCATCCTAGCACGTGGATTACTCTAGACGGGATGCAAGGTGAGGCACATCCAGCACAGGTATTTCCTGCCTGTACAGTTGCTAATTTATACTGGCTGTGCGTTTGTCACCGAGTGAGCCAAAGCACACAGAACAAGGAGCCTTTAGAAAGGGCTCGCGCCTCGGCTTCTTGCAAACAGCAGTAGTTTGGTCTGGACTATGCTTTTTTATAAATATTTTCTTTGGCAAATAATGTGCATTATATAAAATATACCTTATGAAGAAAATGTCAGTTAACACCAGAAAAATATTATTTCCTTTCATAGTTTGATTAATGACTTAGTTTTAACACTGAGTGTAAATTGTTCTACAAAATCTGAAAAAGACTACTAGCAATAATAATATGACAGAATACCTCAATACTAGTTCCTAAAATGTCGAACCAACATATATTTTAATGATCTAAACAGTGATGGACCTAAATTGCGCGACTCTTTAATCCAGCTGGAGTGTCCCCCAGGGTGATTTATAGACCAATTTATTTACTAGATATACAAAAAAAAAAAACAGTTACACCAGGTTCTTAAATGTTAGGGCAGTGATGTTAAGATCAGCCACTGTATAAAATAGACCCCAGTCTGTGCTTATACTACACAGTTACAGTAGATTGCCATGTTTTTTAAAAAGCTTTCAATCATGTCTTTGCTCTTTACTAGCTGCATCTTATCTGTATTATTACAGTACAGTCACACAGCAAACTGCTGGAACTCAGTTTAATAGTAGCTTAATGCTGCCATCGTGTGTTGGAAGAGGAATTGGTTGTTACAAGAAAAGGTATCCAAAATAAGGTAACAAAACAGTGGATTTCACCAGACTTCTCAGATTGGAAAAATTAACACATTGCTGTTATATCTCTTCTGAGGACCCTGTGAAAGTGGCATTGCTAGTTTATTATCTTCTGTCTGAGGCTGCATCTGAGTCTCAACGAGGTTAAGTGACTTGCTCAGTCACGTCAGTGAGCTGAGGCTGAGGATTTGAAGCGGTTGCAAGTTAACCACTTGGACCACACATTTCTCAGGATGGCTGTGTAAGCAATCATAATGCCAAAGAAATGTTAGTGTGATGCTGCCAAGGTTGTTAATAGCACTATTAAAAGTAATCTATTACAAATTAATGATTAGCGGACCTGGCATTCTTGATTATTTCTAGATTACATTTGCCAATGTAAAAAGGAAAACAAATCACACAACACTATTTCGATGCTATAAACAGTGGTTGATTTTAATACCACACCCTCCTCCATTCAAAACTGATTTTACACTGTGTTTTGATCTCATTTCACTGTTTTGTATTATATGTAGCAATGTTAAAAGGTGGGTCTATAAATCACAGTTAGAAAACAGCAGAATTTACATCATTAATAGACCCCAGTGTTTTTTTATTCCTGATTACAAACTAAAACATTTTAAGTTGCTCGTTAAAAATGTGACCCACTATGCACCATGTCTGTCTGTCACTCTCTTGACTAGCCCCCTGGACTGGTTTATTTTCTGGTTCAAATTTACACACGTTAGAAGTCATGTTACCATGACTTCACATTGTGGAAGGGCTTTCCAATGAAAAGTAATCTGTTTCTTTTGGCCCTGAACAGTAATCCGATTAAATGTAAAGAATACATAACTGTAATAAATTGCTCAGAAAAGCAATCGCATTACCTGTAACTAATTAATGTTACTTGGTACCTTATAAACCCTGTGTGGTGCTTAATACCTGTCTGTCACAGGAGACCGACAGTAACATACGGAGGAATTCGTAGACGTATAAAAATGATTCCACCAGGGGAAAACCTGTTTGAAAGAATTGCTAACCCAAACCCCAGTCCAAAATCGCGTGCAATTTCCTCTACTAGGTCCTTGAATGGCAAAAGTTAAATATTCACATCCGTTTTCTGCTTCAGTGGAGATTCCAATTTAAAAGTTTTTACCTCGGTACATTTCCGGGATGCACTTATATGCATGTCCAATGGTTTTTATCACCAAAACAGGCCCCCAGGGAACATTTGTCTGATCGCCAAAGGTTCAAGCTGCAGCCTGAGTTAGTGGGAAGCTTTCTTATTTGATTTAGTATCTATTTTTATATTATTATTTTATTATTTATTTCTTAGCAGACGCCCTTATCCAGGGCGACTCACAGTTGTAAACAAAAATACATTTCAAGAATCACAGTACAAGTAATAATACAATTAGAGCAAGAAGGGTGCAAGTAGTGTCTGCACAAAGTTACACTTGTGTCTGGCATATGAAAATAAGATGACTGACTAGATATATCTTTCATTAGCACAAACAATCAGAAGCCAGAATCAACAGAGATGTATTCTGAGGAGTGTGTTCTAATGAATGTCCATACCAAGGGTTAAGTAAGTGAGCTGCTCAGTGAAAGAACCCACTTAACGGCATGCTCGGTTCCACTGCTACTGAGCAGCTTAGAGCAGATTGCCTTTGTGGTCTGAGTGAGCAGAAAAATTGTCGCTCTGGGCCCATTGTTTCCTCACAATTAGATGACTGGTAAGGCATACAGGAGCCTTCTATATTCTGAAGAGAATCCTTGTGTGGTAGAGCAGTAGTAAAGGTCCTGTTGTGAATAAACTAACCAGGGACCAACATATAATGGGATATATGAGGGGAGAGGTTTACAGTGCCAGCATCACACCTTTTCACCTTGTGGCTTATCATTTCTGTTGCCATGTACTGTGTTGCACTGGCTGTGGAGTTTGGGTGAAATTGGAGTAGACTGCTGTGGCTGCAGCACATTTGAACGCAACAGAAAACAGATGAAATCTCTGTACGTCAACCCGTTTGAAACTGGTTATGTAATATAAACACAGTCATTGCTATTATGTTGATGTCAGCTTTAACTATCAGAGAGGAGAGCCAAGCATAACATACTACTGTTTAGAGTTCAGACTCGACCCCCAACTGCGAAAAGAAAAAGAAAAAGGTTTGCCTGGTTGCAAGGCTCAGTGGAAAGCAGGGAAAAGATATATTCTGGAAAAAAGGTGCCGTTCAAACCCTAGCATTGTTACTGAAAATGACACGTTTGTTTGAAGAGGTATTTCTTGGTGTTTGCCTAATTTTATTTCTATTTGTTTTTCATTAGATGCTGATTGATTTTTAATTGTTAGAGTAAGTAGCTTCAACTGTCATGTTAATTGCATTTTTGTTTTACATTTCCTTTACTACAATATGCTGTTTGCAATCATGGTCAGTTTTTCTGGGTTCTCCAATACTGAGTTATTATATTTTTTCTCTAAATGTGCCTTTATAATGTTACATGTAACAGCTGAATCTCTCTGCAGCAAGTCAGTTTTTGATAGAAGGTTGACAGTAGCAGGTGTTTCCATATCCAAGACTGCAGAAACCACTGATTGTTTTATGGAGGAATAGTCTTAGAAGCGATGACCATTCTGGAGAACAGAAGGAAGAGGGTCAATCACTGAGGACAGGCTACCTTTTCCACCAGAACAAAGAAACGGCTTGCAGTCTGGCTGCCCATGGTGGCCCTATGACTTATTGACATTGTTATGGCAGGTTGTTGTTTTTTGGGTTTTTTTCCACACACATTTTTATTGCTAAAAAATCACTGCCCAAAATAAACCCATATTTAAAACTGGTGACAGTTTTTGTTACAGATAACTATCAGGTTGGAATAGCTTTCTCATTCCCCTTGCTACTGCTTTGCTTTGCATGCGTTGGTTCAGATTGGAAAGTGTTTCAGACAGCATTCCTTGCAGTGCACTATCATGCCAAAAGGAACTACAGTCCACATTGCTAACAGAATGAACTAATGAAACAGCTCCTTTTTCTTATTGCCAAGGTATCCACAGCTGCCATCAGTCAGGTATGATCTTACAGCTCCCACAAGGTCAATGTCAGGTACTCTGCGAATTACAAAGAAAACTTGAAATGTGTAGCGAGGCTACTGGTGAGCTTGATTGTCAACATACTTCATTGTGAAAGTGCAGAATGGTACATTGTGTGCTAGACAGCAAATGGCACAGCTGTAGTAAAAGTAGCAACATTTCTTATCCCTCATAAGTGCCAATACCGAGGCAATGCAATGGTTCTGGGGCAGCTATAGTGAATTTATATAATTTCTCTCTAAATTTGCCTTTACCTGGCTTTGTACTTACAGTAGGACTATCTAGACAGGTTCAAAGCCATGTAAATTTAAGGCAGACTTAACCAACAGGTTTTGGGCCCAAATACCCCTGATCAGGCCTGTCGAGATAAATTTGGTTCCCTGGTACATCATGTTGGCTGGGGACCCCCACCCCCTCCGCCGTATTTTTAGATTTAAACAGAAACAAATTTAACTGGGCCTGTGGAAAGCTTGCAATTATTATTTTACTCACCAAATTATCATGTAAATATAGTTGTTGTTTTTTTTAAAAGAATCTTGTCATTTTTGGGGACCCCCTAAGCTTGGAACCTGGACCAGTTGTCCCCCCTTTGTCAGCACTGCCCCTGATTTAAATACCAATAAATGACCTCCATGTTGACTATTAACACTTAAGACTAGCATATACACTACAACTACTACTTTTAATACTACTACTACCGCTACCACTAATACTAATCTCTATGTTTACTAGTGCATCCTGTCTAAGCACCCCAGTTAGCCTCCCAATTGAACAGCCATGTGTTTGTATCTCTTCAGCCCTGGTCTCACGGCAGCTCATGCTGGATGAGTCGTGCTTAGCGAGTCTGGGCTCCCACAGCCATCGCTTGCCAGGCCCTCTTCGTGAGCAGCACACACCAGCTGCACAGTTGGCAGTTTGATAATTATCTGGCTCACCTCACCACCAAGCAGTGAGGAAGCTCTTCCTAATTGCATCTAATTGAATTCTGAGACATGGTTTCTGTTTTTTTCCATTTTGGAAATCAATACATATTTGAATTTTTTATTTTATTTTTAGCTTTGCCTGCATAAAGTGGCTGGTGTGTGGTCACCGAACATGAAAAATTAAGTTACTTTGGAACAGGTGTGAGATAAAAGCAGACTCTTGAGACTTTTTAAATTAGGAAGGGACTTGGTAAATAATGATAGATAATGACAAGCAAATAGGGAATCACAAACTGTCCAAATCACCAGAACCAACAGCAGTGACACCAGCAATAGAAGATGTATTTTTAACATTGCACAGGGATCCTGGGACACACTGTCATTTTACCATGGTATTGCAATGGATTGATTACCAGTGTGTATATGGTATATACCATGATGATGCCATTGCTATGTCAAAATGTTCCACATTGGTGCACTATTCCACCGACAGGGCATGCCACTGTAGCTGCCCTTGTTCTACCATTGCCATTTAAGATTGTTTCATAACAATAATGCCGTCCACAGAAAGGTTGGCAATTTCTGACCAAAAAGGTGTCAGGTGTATGACTAGCTGTTACTGTAAATTTAAAGTAGAGGCACTGGATCTCCTCCTAATGGCTTAATAATACTGTACTTGCCTCTGGACTGCAGCTTGCTCTTTACTTGAATTGCAAGACATTTGTCTTTAAGCTGATGGTTTGTGGATTGCGTCCAACCCCTGAACACCTCTGGTGGGAATCTGCCTTTGAAAGCAAGGACACCTCTGTAAAGAGATTCCCTGTGATATTGAAGCGCTAGGGTGCGTCTAGGCTGAGGGCACTAACAATGTAACAGGCAGTAAACATTTGTCTGGTAGCACTGGCAGACATATGCAGCTGTAGGGTAAACTAATTGAATCATGCTCCATAGCACTGTGTTTAATTATGCAAAAACATGTTTAAAAAAGGCACTCACGAACATGAGGAGAAACCAAAAACACATATCCCAAGTTTATAATGTGTGCCTAACGGGAATTCTGGCATCACATTCCAGAAAGCTAATGTTACAAAACTAGTTGCAAACAACCCAGAAGGCTAGCTTAGGTAATTCTGTGTTTACTTGTGACCCAATAGGTTTTGGCTCTTCTCTCTGATAACATTTAGGCCCTACCTCCTCACAAACCTAAAGCTAGAAAATAAGAAAGGAAAAATGGAGAACCAGTAAAATCAACTTAAATTAAAACCCCTTATTTAAATGAATCTTTTTGTCACTAATTGCGTTGCCACTGTTAAAATGTATACTTTCGATTGCATAACTTACAAATGCTCATTCTTAATGTATAATTAGTGACGGTGGTATTTTGGTAATGTGACGGACAGCGTGCTGTTGGCCAAGCCTTTATCTAAAGCAGGGGTGTCAAACATATGGCCAGCGGGGCCATTTTTCGCTGCCTGAACATTTGTTTCTAAAATTGCATTGATGTACTGTATCGTTTTGGAATTTTTCTTTAAAACAACCCGCCTCTTTAATATAGCACGTGTATTCAACATTATATTACATTTGTGATATTGAGGTTTTTTGTTTTTTTTTCCCTCAGTGTGGCCCACCAAGTGAACAGCCTTAACTTAAATGGCCATTGCTGCCAGATGAGTTTGACACTCCTGCATTAGCATAAGAAATTCCTCAATCCTGTGGTGGTCAGTTTATTTCTTAAAAAGTGTGTGCGCTACATTATATACCTCGGGTGTTCCCAGTGTTTTTATCAAACACCTGAATTTCTCTTCTGACATGCCAAACCGAAATTAAAATGCTAAATGCAAAGAGCCTATTTGTATAATACTGAAACTGGTCAGCTCTGGGGTATTGTTGCAGCTAACAGACCAATTATATTGGCTTCACTGACTACAGTGAGTCTTCTAGAACGTTTTTGGCAACGATATGCAAACTGTGCACAAGGCATCTGAGTATAAAATAAGCGTTAAGATTCCTATCTTACTTTGGCCCTTTTCACTTGACACCATTGGGACACTGCTGTAATACCAGCATATTTCCTTGAAACCTATAAATACTTCAATACTTCAGATTGCTGTCTCGATTAGGGTGACATGGCCTCGAATTAATCATTACTTCCACCTTCGCACAAATATCAACATTCAATATTAGATTCTCAATATGTTTACCAGTATTTCAGAATCTGTTTCAGTAGTAAGTATAAATAATTTATAATTATTTATAAATTAAGTAATCACGCAATCATAAATTCAGAGGTAAAAATTCAAGTAGACAGACATTTCAGGCAATGTCTATCAGTTTTCATTGATCCTCTTTTCACTCCTGGGGATTAGGGAGGAATGTTGACTGGGGCTAGTTCACCACATAGTGCTTCAGTGCCCCCTACTGGTCAGAGTGAGGAGTCCAGGTAAGACTTCCCAGGCTGGGCACTCAGTCTCCAGTGTTCTTGTGTTTAGCAGCACTATCTGTTGTTTAGGCTTGGCAGTTTCAAAGAAATTAAGGTTGCCTGTTTGTCAGTCCTCCTGCTCAATATTGGGTAGCATGGGTCAGACAAAAATTGCATTGGACATAAATGTTGTAGAAATAATGTCGGGGGTGTTGGTCCGCACCTTTAAACATGTTGTCCATGCATTTATCATTATTTCCTCTGGAAAGGACAGAAAGCATTGGGGGAATGCCTGCAGACCAACATGGAGCAGAGAGCTGCTATATAGTGTTGAAACTATAGTATATTGTTTCAAAGTTAAGAAATTGTATTTGAGATTAAACAGTATTGAAGCTACAGTAAGTAACTAACCGGAATTTAAAACCTTTCTCAACTTCACCTAAAAGAAGGCATCACCAAAAACTTCCTAGGACTTGAGTTCTGGGCTGCTGATGAAAATATCAGTGGTCCTTCTGAACTACATTGGCCTCCCACCAAAGAATTGACCAAGATGAACTCTGCTTAGCAGTAGATATCTGATGTGGTCACAATCCACTGTAGCACAGATGATTTTGAATTACTTAGTTCAAATTGACTGTGATTGAAGATTAGAATTTAGAGAAACACAGCCTTACCACCAGATTTGAATTCAGTTTCAGTATCTTGGCTCATTGAAGCTGTGGTTGAAAGAGAAAAGGCAAAGGCCACTTATTTTACTTGAAACATGCCTTCCTTCCTCTGCGGAGCTGTGCAATTCACTTGCAAGCTACAAATATGCAACATATTAGCGAGTTACATATAAAATGGCCTTTCACCAAGGAGTAAATTACTACATTTTTTTTCTCCTTTTAAAAAAAAACACCTAGTAAAGTTACTAGTAATAACACATCAGGTATTTAAATGTAGGCAGTTTAAGTAAGGCAGGTCGTTTCATTCTCATTTTGTAACTTGAAAGGGTGTTTTTGACATTTTTGAAAAAGGCACCAGTTACTTTGAATGCATTTGCAGCCTACCCCCTTAACTCTAAGCTTTAAAGAGTAGAAAGGTTTGCCATATATTGTTTCCCATTCATATGGGTTTATTGTTAATACAAGCCCTAAACAGCTTTTGACCACAGTAACGCACTGCAGACTTGACACAACAGCTCCATTTTACTGCTCTCTTACTGGGTAATCCCCTGGGATCTCTGGCATGCCTTTTAGAATTTCACTATATTCATTTTTTATTTCATGAAAAAACATTTAGGTTTTCAAGGTAATGGTGCAATTTTGCAGGAGGTAAACTAGTAAGCTAATAAAATGTCCCAGCAGCCAAGCCAAACAAAACCTGAAAAAGCAGGCTGGAAATAGGGGCACCATATGGATTTGATCAGCCACAGTGCTTTTAAAACACTTTTGGGGGAAGTTTGAGGGGATTAATACAGCTTTGCATGAGCCACCTTCCCGAGACTACCAGTGAGGTTAAACATGTCCTCCAGACTGCTTCGGAAATCATTTGTCATTTCTTTACCAAGATTCTTAAGCTCTAAGTAATTTTACACAGTGCTGGCATACGTCTGGGAACAATAGGTTGATTTATATGAAGTGGCTGCATTGACGTTGATTACAAAAGCAGAATTCTCATTGCTTTGTGTTGTTGATAACCTGGCTCCCTCACGGGACAGTAGCTACTGAAATACCTTACTAAATGTGCAAATAAGGCAAGATTGATGGAGGGCTGCTATAGATAATGACATTTAATGACTTTTGAAGAATTGATGCGGTTTTGAAGGCAAAGGGTGGTCACACCAAATATGGATTTGATTTAGATTTTTCTTCTGTTCACTCACTTTGCATTTAGTTAATTGATAAATATAATCTATTAACATATCTATTTTTGAAAGCATTCTTACTTTACAGCATTTTTTCACACCTGCCTAAAACTTTTGCACAGTACTGTATATATATATATATATATATATATATATATATATATATATATATATATATATATATATATACTACTTTACACAACATTACCCCCACTGCACGATTCCTAGTCATCAAAAAATATGCAGGCATGGTTTCAATCAATCAACATATTACTTAATGTATTTTATAGTACAAAAATATAACTAGAAGCAGCTTTCCTAGAACACTGACCAAAAAAACTAAATATCACAAATAGGTATTTTACTTTCAATGGAACAGTACCACTATGAAATGTACATTTTTATAACTCCTGTCTGGACACTTGGCACTTCTTTTCTCACTCACACCAGTGTCATGATATCTGGCTGTATATCCTTAGCTGAGGCCACTCACAACACAGCGGCCAAGTGTTCATCCGTGTTTTGTACAGGTTCATTGTCGAGAAGAGCTGCTCACCAATGTAAGGGCTTCCAAATAAAACTCAAAAGTTCTGACTATTTGGGGAACTCATTGACTGGAGCATACTGGTTGAAATCTTGCTGTGACCCTTCATTAAATTTATCATCGAGATGCTGTTTGCACTGAAAATCGATCAGCTCCGTTTGAAGTTCTGGTTGGGCTGTTGTCACATTACAGGGAAATAGGTTTGCAAATAACTGAAAGATGTTTCGATGAGACTGGAAGTGAAATCGACAATCAAATAATTTGATCAGATTTGCTAGTTTTTCACTGCAGAGCTTGTAGTCTTCATCATCAAATTAATCTTTGTGTAACTCTTGAATCTCTCAGCACGCAGTGAAGTGAACACAATTTCGGTTTGACACACATTTTGCTTTGAAAGCTCTCACCTCTTCATCCATTAGTGTTACGATCTGCTTTGGCCCTTGGAGTTTCTTGTTGAAAACGTTCATTTGCTCGGTGAGGTCAATAAGAAACGCAATATCCAGTAGCGATTGGGGATTACTGAGCCCCACAAGATGTTTTCCTCGTTCCGACATGAAGTCCTGTATTATTTGACGCAAGTGAAAGAACTGCTTCAGCACTGCCCCACGACTCAGCCATCGTACATGTGAAAATACAGTAAATCATCATACTGCGATTCCAACTCATTTAACAAGGCACGAAACTGTCGATGCTGCAAACCCCTGCTGTGAATGAAATTCACACCCTTGATAACAATGCTCATTACATGTTCTAATTCTGCAACTTTTCCACATAATGCCTGTTGATGCACAATGCAGTGTAAGAAAAGTGGTACTTTCCCATTTCTTTCTTACATTTTGTTCCAGCACTCTGCCAGCCAGTTCACTCTTTTACAAAGTCATATATGGTGCACCATCTGTTGTAATCCCAGTTAGTTTCTTCCAAGGTAATTATGCACTTCCCATGGCTTCTTGAAGTTTTAAAAAAATGTCCTATCCTGTGGTTGTGTTGTTCGTGCTTAAACTTAAAAGCTCTTCAATAACATTGAAGTTAATATTACCTGTCATTTCAGTAATAGCTCAGCAACTGTTTTACGAGACAGACTGACATTAGAAAAATGTTCTTTTTTCAGGGCATACTACATCAGCTGTATTAAGCATGCACTTTTTTAACAAATTCATCATCTGAAAAAGGTTTGGCAGCACATGCAATCTCTTTGCAAACAATAAAACCGGCCTTCACAGCGCTTTCATTTTTTCTTCTTATTTTCAGAAAAACTTTCGTTGAGACTATATAGCTTCTTTCATCTTTGTGACTGTCAGCGCAAGCCTTTCCAGTAAATTCAGAATATGTTGCTTTGTGCAGCGTGTCATAGTGCCGTTGTATGTTATAATTTTTCATAAATGCAACCGTTGCACTGCAAATCAGACATATTGCCTTGCCGTCAAATTCCGTGAAAAAAATAATCATCAGTCCAACGATTTTGGAACCTTTTGTGTTCCTCCTCCACCTTCGCTTCGTGACATCTCCAACTACTTTTGGCAATTGATTTAAAATTTTACACAAAGTAAAATAAAAGTTTAAACAAGCCTTAAACGCTTCGCTATCCTCATCAAAATGATGTGTGCTGTGCTGTTACACGTGTATGTGAAGAAACAGATCCTGTGCGCCATTTGATTGGCTATTTTACTACCTCTGTGAGCTGTGATTGGCTTAATGGGAATGTCACTCATACAATGCTGACTGCACATGTTGAATGCACATGTTATATTAAAGAGGTGGGTTGTTTTAAAAAATAATTCCAAAATGATACAGTATATCAATGTTATGTAAAAGCTCAGTTTTATCCATAACTATTAAATACTCAATAGTGCTGAATTAAGAAAATCTATCAGAAATGTTTTCCATTGAACTGTAGACTCAGTATTTCTTAAATGCTCAATTTTACAGTGGAGCTGATCTTACAGACTCTGTATGGGACTGACAGTAGGAGCTCAGTTGAAATATGATTTTGTATGCACAAACTGAGGTACAGGGGTGACTGTATAGGCCACTGTAGAAAAGACTTGACTGCAGATCTTCACCACCCCAACTTGAAGGAAATAGAGGCTGCTAATCACTGAGGAATGGCCAAGTACTCTTCCAGAACAATTTAAACACCTTGCAGAATCATCAACAGGACCCTTATTTATGTCACGCAGTACAGTGTGGGGAGAGTTCATATATTAATGCATCTAATAAATCACAGGGACCACAATGGTGTTATTAAGGTCCACAGAACATCTGTAATGCTCATTCCCAGCTAAGCTAGATCACCACTTCATATTTTTCAAAAAGTCAATTGTTGACCATTAACATTTTTAAGAGGTGAAGGAACAGCCTTGAATAATTCTGGAATTTTGATCTATTATCACTAAATATCTAAGTAGTAAAGGCACGACAGCGTCTGTCACTTTTCTAAGCCCCGCCCCTTTTGATTGATTTATGACCCTAAGCCCCGCCCCTTTCACACCTTTGATTGATTTATGGTCCTAAATCCCGCCCTTATTGGTTGATTTATGACCTTAAGTCCCGCCCCTTTCCACACCTCCTTAGTGATTTATGACCCTTAAGCCCCTCCCATTTTTCCCACACTTTGAGTGATTTATGGCCCTAAAGCCTTGCCCCTTTTTCCCACGCTTTTGAGTGATTTATGATCCCTTATGACCCACCCGTTTTTTTTCTGATATTAACCGGACGTCCGTCAAATATAACCCTCCCTAAAAATGGCGTCTGTTGTACCCGAGTTTATAGACTATTACAAAGAAAAGACAGAAAAACAGAAAGAAAGAAGAGAAAGCATGTTGTAGTGTAGTGCATTTTTTTTTGGACTATGTTTGAGACCCTCCGTAACAATAACCGCAGTTATTAATAAACAGAGAGTCCCTAAACATTTTTGATTATGCTCAAGACCCTCTATAATAATAACCAGGAGATTATTAACAAACAAAGAGTCCTTAAACATATAAAAGAGTTTCATAATCAGTATACTATACACATATTACACTGAAAATTAACCCGTAACATTAGAATGTGAAATGTACCGGGCCCTACATTTCTGTTGGATTTCCAGGCCGGGGTAGGTAACTGTGTACATTCCATAATACACATGGTTCTATCTAATGGTTGATTTTAATATTACAACGTATTCTAAAAAACGATTTAAAGTTGTTTTTGAATCCAATAAAGGTTAGCACAGGCGGAATTGTAAAGGATTTATGGTTTTTTAGGAGCCTGCCCATAATGCACCTGTATATGCATAATGGTTTCTATTAACATTACAGAGAACTCTAGAAACCTAGTTAATGTTATTTTTGAAGCTAAAAAATTGACCCCCCACGTTCTTTGTCTTAATGTGATTATTTTAAGATCATACAAGATGTGGTTAGGTATAAGAATAATATTTTTTTATGTTAAAAACTGTATAAATGCGCCAGGATTCAGCATTCTGCATACTGCCATCTGCTGGTTGACTTTAATATAGCAGAGGATTAAGCATTCTGCATACTGCCATCTGCTGGTCGAATTTAATATTGCAGCTGCCGACACCTGGATATATACAACGTATTCTAAAAACCTAGTTAATGTTATTTTTGAAGCTAAAAAAATGGACCCCCCACGTTCTTTGTCTTAATGTGATTATTTTAAGATCATACAAGATGTGGTTAGGTATAAGAATACTGTTTTTTTTTTTATGTTAAACACTTTTTTGACTATGTTTGAGACCCTCCGTAACAATAACCAGGGTTATTAACAAACAGAGAGTCCCTAAACATTTTTGATTATGCTCAAGACCCTCTATAATAATAATCAGGAGTCCATAAAAATATAAAAGAGTTTCATAATCAGTATACTATACACATATTACACTGAAAATTAACCCGTAACAGTAGAAGGTGAAATGTACCGGGCCCTACATTTCTGTTGGATTTCCAGGCCGTGGTAGGTAGCTGTGTACATTCCATAATACACATGGTTCTATCTAATGGTTGCTTTTAATATTACACCGTATTCTAAAAAACGATTTAAAGTTGTTTTTGAATCCAATAAAGGTTAGCACAGGCTGAATTGTAAAGGATTTATGGTTTTTTAGGAGCCTACCCATAATGCACCAGTATTTCTATTAACATTACAGAGAACTCTAAAAACCTAGTTAATGTTATTTTTGAAGCTAAAAATTGCCCCCCCCATGTTCTTTGTCTTAATGTGATTATTTTAAGATCATACAAGATGTGGTTAGGTATAAGAATAATATTTTTTATGTTAAAAACTGTATAAATGCGCCAGGATTCAGCATTCTGCATACTGCCATCTGCTGGTCGACTTTAATATAGCAGAGGATTAAGCATTCTGCATACTGCCATCTGCTGGTCGAATTTAATATTGCAGCTGCCGACGACCTGGATATATACAACGTATTCTAAAACCTAGTTAATGTTATTTTTGAAGCTAAAAAATTGACCCCCACGTTCTTTGTCTTAAGGTGATTATTTTAAGATCATACAAGATGTGGTTAGGTATAAGAATAATATTTTTATGTTAAAACTGTATAAATGTGCCAGGATTCAGCATTCTGCATACTGCCATCTGCTGGTCGACTTTAATATAGCAGAGGATTAAGCATTCTGCATACTGCCATCTGCTGGTCGAATTTAATATTGCAGCTGCGCGACCTGGATATATACAACATATTCTAAAACCTAGTTAATGTTATTTTTGAAGCTAAAAATTGACCCCACGTTCTTTGTCTTAATGTGATTATTTTAAGATCATA
The DNA here is from genome assembly GCA_030684275.1 of Acipenser oxyrinchus oxyrinchus. Lineage (NCBI taxonomy): Eukaryota > Metazoa > Chordata > Actinopteri > Acipenseriformes > Acipenseridae > Acipenser > Acipenser oxyrinchus. The sequence goes on from CM060266.1 coordinate 18,605,952, forward strand.
CAAGACGTGGTTAGGTATAAGAATAATATTTATTTTTTATGTTAAAAACTGTATAAATGCGCCAGGATTCAGCATTCTGCATACTGCCATCTGCTGGTCGACTTTAATATAGCAGAGGATTAAGCATTCTGCATACTGCCATCTGCTGGTCGAATTTAATATTGCAGCTGCCGACAACCTGGATATATACAACGTATTCTAAAACCTAGTTAATGTTATTTTTGAAGCTAAAAATTGACCCCCACGTTCTTTGTCTTAATGTGATTATTTTAAGATCATACAAGACGTGGTTAGGATAAGAATAATATTTATTTTTTATATTAAAAACTGTATAAATGCGGTAGGATTAGCCATACCGCAGACTCCTGTCTGTAGCTCGTTTTAATATACTAGCATCGGTTTCTAATTATTTTCAAATAAATATCTAAAAGCATGTTTGAAAGCGAAAACCCTAATGTTTTTTTATTAGAAATAAAAGTATTTTCGATAGCTTCAACTCCTACATCCGCGGGCAGTAAAACAGACGCCGTGTAACGAGGTTAATTAATCGTTCTGCGCACTGTATTCAATCGATGTAAGGTGCTTTTTATGCTGCCTTCAGTTAACAGTATTTTAAAATCCTGTTATTTTAGACGTTGATAAATGTTACCACTACATTATTTGACTTCATACGAATATTTTAAGACCATACACGACGTGTTTAGGACTAAGAATCGTCTTTTCTGTTAAACTGTATAAACGAGGTAGGATTAGCCATACCGCTGACTCCTGTCTGTAGCTCGTTTTTAATATACTAGCATCGGTTTCTAATTATTTTCAAAATAAATATTGTATAAAAAGCATGTTTGAAAGCGTAACCTACATAAGGGGTATATACTGTAATTCCTGATATGTATTTTTTGGATACAACTGTAAGTCACCCTGTTCGAATCTCTGGGTCATAATTTTTTTGTTGCGGCGTGTGTGGGTGTGTGTGCTTGTGCTTTTGCAGACCCCTGTTTGAAACTCTGGGCTGTAATGTTTTTTTTTTTTGTTTGTTTTTTTGGTGTTACGGGGGCGTGTGTGTGTGTATTTCATGGTTAAATGCTGAGGTGTTTCTCCAAACTAGTAAGAAATTATAAAGAAAGCAAGTTATATTATAATGTATTTTTTTTTTGACTATGTTCGAGATCTTCCGTAACAATAACCATGGTTATTAACAAACAGAGAGCCCCTAAACATTTGTGACTATGTTCAAGATTCCCTGTAACAATAACTGGGGTTATTAACAAACAGAGTGTCCCTAAACCTATGAAAGAGTTTCATCATCAGTGTATTATACACATATTACACTAAGCAATAACTCATAACAGCAACCATTAAATGTGCTGGGGGCCCTACATTTCTGTTGGATTTCCAGGCCGTGGTAGGTAACGGTGTCCCTTCCATAATACACATGGTTCTATCTAATGGTTGATTTTAATATTACAACGTATTCTAGAAAACGATTTAAAGTTGTTTTTGAATCCAATAAAGGTTAGCACAGGCTGAATTGTAAAGGTTTTAGGGTTTTTTAGGAGCCTAACCATAACGCACCTGTATTTGCATAATGGTTTCTATTAACATTACAGAGAACTCCAAAAACCTAGTTAATGTTATTTTTGAAGCAAAAAAATTTGACCACTACATTCTTTGGCTTAATACGTGATTAGAAGTAAGGGTCATCTTTTTCTGTTAAAACTGAATATATTTTGGGGTTTCTCAGGACTAGTAAGAAATTATAGAGAAAGAAGGAAGAGGGTCTGTTTTTGACCAAGCAGCAGGGTTATGGGAAACATGGTGAACAAACCCTGTCTTTTGGCCAAGAAGAAAGAAGCTGCCCTAGAGAAGAAAAGGGGAAAAAACAGTTTTGTTTTTTTACTTAAGAGATTTTTCTTAAATAATAGTTTTAACTACTATCCTTCAGAAGAATACGTCTTACATAAAGGCTTCTTAATCAATATATAATATTTTAAACTATTACACTGAAAAAGACCCTTATCTCACTGTGAAAAGCCTATTGAGCCTGTTCTTTTTGGGGAGGTAGACTTGGGTGGGCTGTTCACTGTGTAATTATTTATTATTTATTTCTTAGCAGACGCCCTTATCCAGGACGACTTCCAATTGTTACAAGATATCGCATTATTTTTACATACAATTACCCATTTATACAGTAGGGTTTTTACTGGAGTAAAGTACCTTGCTCAAGGGTAATGCATGGACCGTCCCCACAAGGCTGTTGGTTGATATTCGAATATGGGATCTTTCTATCTACTGTATACAGGTTCTCTAATTATTTTCAAATTAAAGTTCTAAAACAAAAAACAAATTAAAATCTTTCAATGTCGGCTGTTTGTTTGTGTGTAAATTCAATTCTTTAATAATTACAATTATTTTAGTTAAGATGAAAACATTTACAAAGCGATGAAATTAATAAATACACAAATAAGTAAATACATGTCTGCTGTTCAAGTATAGTCTATAATTGTAGACAGTGTTCAAGTTTGTTACAAATATTTTAGTTCAGATGTAAGCAGCGACAAACTATGGATGCTTATCTTTGAATTGATTGAATGGAGGTCAGAAATTGTTTTACAATCACAAGTGGTCGGACATTATGTAAAAAAAACATGTTTTTGGTACCGTGTACCCTAATTTTACTGGGTGGATAGGCAGCTGCAAATGTGATCTGCTTGTGTTTTTATGATACACTTTATATGATCTAACTTAACATGATATTGTCTGTATGTTATAATGTTCAAGATTTTACTGTATTTAACTAAGTATTTGCATTATTTTAACATATTAATTTTAGATCTTGAAACAAAATGACAAACTTAAAATACCTGGAAATCTTATCAAACACCTTTGTGGTATATTTCATACATGTGGATAGAAAAATAATTCTCTACAGAAGTTATTTGGCCTCATTTATTTTGGAATTGTTTATTTTCTGTCAGATTAAGATTTTTGCTGTCAAATTATAATAGATATGCTATAAAAGAAGAAAGATTAAACCAAGCATACATTACCTTGTAGAATGACTGGGAATTTACAAACAGTATGAATGAGAACAACAAAGCATATTGCATAAAGAGGATACAAAATACCCTTTACAAAGGGAATCATTTCAACGTTAACCACGGTATGTATAAAGAAAATCAGCATATCTCTAAACTAGCTGTTTTAAAACAGAAAGATTCCTGTTAAACATAACACCACACTCAGCATATCTCTAAACTAGCTGTTTCACATTCTTACAGAATACAATCCCCAAAGAATAATATATTTAGAAGCCATGCGAAAAACATACAAAGAAGCAGTACCATATACACGTGCACTTTAATTTAGGGTTAATAGATTCCTTGTATTGGCTCTTCTGTTTATGTTTGACACGTCTGTGGCGTCTGGTCAGGCAGCCTCAAAACAAGTCCAGAACAGTTGAATAGGGGAGCTGACACCGCTTTGAACTATTGAGGATGTTTCCTGTCTTTGTAAAGCAGGGTCATAAAACACCTTTACACCCCCCTCACCACCAAGTGTTTGTATGCTAATATTCTCATTGTGTTGTTACGTCTGTGGTACAGAGACAAAATAAACAAGTCTAAACAAGTTTAAACTACTTTGAAAGCGCCAGCACTTTAATTAAATACATAAATGTAATTACAAATTGGGTGGTTTTATATTTATGAGGCTGTTTCTAATGATGAAGTTTTGGGGTAGTGATTGCTGTGTGTGTATGTGTGTGTTTGGCCTGTTAATATAAAGTTTATGAAGGAGGGGATAGTGATGGTGTTAACAGGGGTGCTTTGTAACCTATAAGAACGGAATTGCCCTGTAAATAAGTGTACAATAAAAAATGGTTAAAACTGATAAAGCACAGATTACAACAGAAATAAAAATAATTACTGAAATGTAATTTCTTGTAACTTATTTTTAAAACAAAAAAAGCTGTCATGCATCTTCAAAAAAATATTAATACTTGAAATTACTATTTAAAGAAATACGCTGTAGTCAACTAATATTTGGATGAATTAAAAAAAAAAAAATAAATAAATAAGTGGTGTTACTTTTAACAGTAAGCTTTCTGTTTTATAACAGCTATGTTACTGTTTACTTAAGTGCACTTACTGTAGTTACATTTTTCCTACAAAATCAAAATATGTTCCATTAGTTTGAATTTGAACTGTATGGTGTGCAGAATAGCCGTTGAGAAACATGATAATGCTATAAATAATGTTAAATAAAGAGTTATATTATGTACTGGCTATGAAAGCTTTTCAGAGCTTCTCTGAATTTACTATTCATAATCATAGTGAACTATTTCTGTTCTGTACTGGTCATACTTTATTAATACATTTGATAAACTCCTCAGCCTTAAATGAAATGGTAAAAGAAAAATAAACGTGAAGGATAACGTTCATGGAACTGTCCCTGTTAAATCTGTTTTGACCAAGTAAGTTACATGCAGTTCTGTACTTGGACCCGATGTGCTCCTGCAATACAATCTTACTGCATAGAGTTTGCAAGCATCATCTATTACATGCACATAAAACAACGTGTATTTTAATCATGAAAAAGTGATTAAGAGGAACGGTGATACTCGTGGGTGGCGAATGTATTCCCACCCAAGCGGTGTTACCTGAATCCTGCATGCTCTGTAACGACCTCTTCTAAAATATCACCAGATGGATGATTTCATACCTTTTGCAAGAGGGAAATAGGTCATTTTGTTACGTGCACAAATTGTTTACTATCTGACATTTTATTTTGCTTGTTGAGTTTCAACACAGAAGACGTTCCATGATAGTACTTGTAAAAACTTTTGACGCAAAAATTTTAAAATGAAAAAACTTGCTTATAGTAATCGTTTACTAATTTATAAAAATATAGCATAGCGATTGTTTTTAGCAAATATACTATCTACTCACGTCTTAAAAATAAATAAATAAATAAATAAATAAATAAATAAATAAAGGGTCTTTAGTAAACTGAAATCTTAGCGGCCTAAATTGAAGAAGGCCTATAAGATAGAGGCGTGAACCTAGTCCACTATATTACTATACTGAAAGATCGCCTTTTAAAAACAAATGAACATCAACTGAAAACAAACAGAAAATAAAGAAAACACAAAAACATTAAATTACCTATGGCGTTTCAAAGAGTCCTCCGATTGAAAGTGTACACCCCCGTTACTGATCGAACAAGTGGAGATACCTAGGGCGTGCGTGGAGGGTTCAAAAAAAAAAGTAACATCGTTGTCATGGTTCAAAAACAGCCGGGGGTTTGTTCGAGATCTTAACATGTAAATTAAGCAAAGGTGTTTTATGACCCTGCTTTACAAAGACAGGAAACGTCCTCAATAGTTCAAAGTGGTGTCAGCACCCTATTCAACTGTTCTGGACTTGTTTTGAGGCTGCCTGACCCGACGCCACAGACGTGTCAAACATAAACAGAAGAGCCAATACAAGGAATCTATTAACCCTAAATTAAAGTGCACGTGTATATGGTACTGCTTCTTTGTATGTTTTTCGCATGGCTTCTAAATATATTATTCTTTGGGGATTGTATTCTGTAAGAATGTGAAACAGCTAGTTTAGAGATATGCTGAGTGTGGTGTTATGTTTAACAGGAATCTTTCTGTTTTAAAACAGCTAGTTTAGAGATATGCTGATTTTCTTTATACATACCGTGGTTAACGTTGAAATGATTCCCTTTGTAAAGGGTATTTTGTATCCTCTTTATGCAATATGCTTTGTTGTTCTCATTCATACTGTTTGTAAATTCCCAGTCATTCTACAAGGTAATGTATGCTTGGTTTAATCTTTCTTCTTTTATAGCATATCTATTATAATTTGACAGCAAAAATCTTAATCTGACAGAAAATAAACAATTCCAAAATAAATGAGGCCAAATAACTTCTGTAGAGAATTATTTTTCTATCCACATGTATGAAATATACCACAAAGGTGTTTGATAAGATTTCCAGGTATTTTAAGTTTGTCATTTTGTTTCAAGATCTAAAATTAATATGTTAAAATAATGCAAATACTTAGTTAAATACAGTAAAATCTTGAACATTATAACATACAGACAATATCATGTTAAGTTAGATCATATAAAGTGTATCATAAAAACACAAGCAGATCACATTTGCAGCTGCCTATCCACCCAGTAAAATTAGGGTACACGGTACCAAAAACATGTTTTTTTTACATAATGTCCGACCACTTGTGATTGTAAAACAATTTCTGACCTCCATTCAATCAATTCAAAGATAAGCATCCATAGTTTGTCGCTGCTTACATCTGAACTAAAATATTTGTAACAAACTTGAACACTGTCTACAATTATAGACTATACTTGAACAGCAGACATGTATTTACTTATTTGTGTATTTATTAATTTCATCGCTTTGTAAATGTTTTCATCTTAACTAAAATAATTGTAATTATTAAAGAATTGAATTTACACACAAACAAACAGCCGACATTGAAAGATTTTAATTTGTTTTTTGTTTTAGAACTTTAATTTGAAAATAATTAGAGAACCTGTATACAGTAGATAGAAAGATCCCATATTCGAATATCAACCAACAGCCTTGTGGGGACGGTCCATGCATTACCCTTGAGCAAGGTACTTTACTCCAGTAAAAACCCTACTGTATAAATGGGTAATTGTATGTAAAAATAATGCGATATCTTGTAACAATTGGAAGTCGTCCTGGATAAGGGCGTCTGCTAAGAAATAAATAATAAATAATTACACAGTGAACAGCCCACCCAAGTCTACCTCCCCCAAAAAAGAACAGGCTCAATAGGCTTTTCACAGTGAGATAAGGGTCTTTTTCAGTGTAATAGTTTAAAATATTATATATTGATTAAGAAGCCTTTATGTAAGACGTATTCTTCTGAAGGATAGTAGTTAAAACTATTATTTAAGAAAAATCTCTTAAGTAAAAAAAAACAAAACTGTTTTTTTCCCCTTTTCTTCTCTAGGGCCGCTTCTTTCTTCTTGGCCAAAAGACAGGGTCTGTTCACCATGTTTCCCATAACCCTGCTGCTTGGTCAAAAAACAGACCCTCTTCCTTCTTTCTCTATAATTTCTTACTAGTCCTGAGAAACCCCAAAATATATTCAGTTTTAACAGAAAAAGATGACCCTTACTTCTAATCACGTATTAAGCCAAAGAATGTAGTGGTCAAATTTTTTGCTTCAAAAATAACATTAACTAGGTTTTGGAGTTCTCTGTAATGTTAATAGAAACCATTATGCAAATACAGGTGCGTTATGGTTAGGCTCCTAAAACCCTAAAACCTTTACAATTCAGCCTGTGCTAACCTTTATTGGATTCAAAAACAACTTTAAATCGTTTTCTAGAATACGTTGTAATATTAAAATCAACCATTAGATAGAACCATGTGTATTATGGAAGGGACACCGTTACCTACCACGACCTGGAAATCCAACAGAAATGTAGGGCCCCAGCACATTTAATGGTTGCTGTTATGAGTTATTGCTTAGTGTAATATGTGTATAATACACTGATGATGAAACTCTTTCATAGGTTTAGGGACACTCTGTTTGTTAATAACCCCAGTTATTGTTACAGGGAATCTTGAACATAGTCACAAATGTTTAGGGGCTCTCTGTTTGTTAATAACCATGGTTATTGTTACGGAGGATCTCGAACATAGTCCAAAAAAAAATACATTATAATATAACTTGCTTTCTTTATAATTTCTTACTAGTTTGGAGAAACACCTCAGCATTTAACCATGAAATACACACACACACGCCCCCGTAACACCAAAAAAACAAACAAAAAAAAACATTACAGCCCAGAGTTTCAAACAGGGGTCTGCAAAAGCACAAGCACACACACCCACACACGGCGCAACAAAAAAAAATTATGACCCAGAGATTCGAACAGGGTGACTTACAGTTGTATCCAAAAAATACATATCAGGAATTACAGTATATACCACTTATGTAGGTTACGCTTTCAAACATGCTTTTTATACAATATTTATTTTGAAAATAATTAGAAACCGATGCTAGTATATTAAAAACGAGCTACAGACAGGAGTCAGCGGTATGGCTAATCCTACCTCGTTTATACAGTTTAACAGAAAAGACGATTCTTAGTCCTAAACACGTCGTGTATGGTCTTAAAATATTCGTATGAAGTCAAATAATGTAGTGGTAACATTTATCAACGTCTAAAATAACAGGATTTTAAAATACTGTTAACTGAAGGCAGCATAAAAGCACCTTACATCGATTGAATACAGTGCGCAGAACGATTAATTAACCTCGTTACACGGCATCTGTTTTACTGCCCGCGGATGTAGGAGTTGAAGCTATCGAAAATACTTTTATTTCTAATAAAAAAACATTAGGGTTTTCGCTTTCAAACATGCTTTTTAGATATTTATTTGAAAATAATTAGAAACCGATGCTAGTATATTAAAAACGAGCTACAGACAGGAGTCTGCGGTATGGCTAATCCTACCGCATTTATACAGTTTTTTAATATAAAAAAAAATATTATTCTTATCCTAACCACGTCTTGTATGATCTTAAAATAATCACATTAAGACAAAGAACGTGGGGGTCAATTTTTTTAGCTTCAAAAATAACATTAACTAGGTTTTTAGAATACGTTGTATATATCCAGGTGTCGGCAGCTGCAATATTAAATTCGACCAGCAGATGGCAGTATGCAGAATGCTTAATCCTCTGCTATATTAAAGTCGACCAGCAGATGGCAGTATGCAGAATGCTGAATCCTGGCGCATTTATACAGTTTTTAACATAAAAAAATATTATTCTTATACCTAACCACATCTTGTATGATCTTAAAATAATCACATTAAGACAAAGAACGTCGGGGTCAATTTTTAGCTTCAAAAATAACATTAACTAGGTTTTTAGAATACGTTGTATATATCCAGGTCGCGCAGCTGCAATATTAAATTCGACCAGCAGATGGCAGTATGCAGAATGCTTAATCCTCTGCTATATTAAAGTCGACCAGCAGATGGCAGTATGCAGAATGCTGAATCCTGGCGCATTTATACAGTTTTAACATAAAAAATATTATTCTTATACCTAACCACATCTTGTATGATCTTAAAATAATCACCTTAAGACAAAGAACGTGGGGGTCAATTTTTTAGCTTCAAAAATAACATTAACTAGGTTTTTAGAATACGTTGTATATATCCAGGTGTCGGCAGCTGCAATATTAAATTCGACCAGCAGATGGCAGTATGCAGAATGCTTAATCCTCTGCTATATTAAAGTCGACCAGCAGATGGCAGTATGCAGAATGCTGAATCCTGGCGCATTTATACAGTTTTTAACATAAAAAAATATTATTCTTATACCTAACCACATCTTGTATGATCTTAAAATAATCACATTAAGACAAAGAACATGGGGGGTCAATTTTTTAGCTTCAAAAATAACATTAACTAGGTTTTTAGAGTTCTCTGTAATGTTAATAGAAATACTGGTGCATTATGGGTAGGCTCCTAAAAAACCATAAATCCTTTACAATTCAGCCTGTGCTAACCTTTATTGGATTCAAAAACAACTTTAAATCGTTTTTTAGAATACGGTGTAATATTAAAAGCAACCATTAGATAGAACCATGTGTATTATGGAATGTACACAGCTACCTACCACGGCCTGGAAATCCAACAGAAATGTAGGGCCCGGTACATTTCACCTTCTACTGTTACGGGTTAATTTTCAGTGTAATATGTGTATAGTATACTGATTATGAAACTCTTTTATATTTTTATGGACTCCTGATTATTATTATAGAGGGTCTTAAGCATAATCAAAAATGTTTAGGGACTCTCTGTTTGTTAATAACCCTGGTTATTGTTACGGAGGGTCTCAAACATAGTCAAAAAAGTGTTTAACATAAAAAAACAGTATTCTTATACCTAACCACATCTTGTATGATCTTAAAATAATCACATTAAGACAAAGAACGTGGGGGGTCAATTTTTTTAGCTTCAAAAATAACATTAACTAGGTTTCTAGAGTTCTCTGTAATGTTAATAGAAACCATTATGCATATACAGGTGCATTATGGGCAGGCTCCTAAAAAACCATAAATCCTTTACAATTCAGCCTGTGCTAACCTTTATTGGATTCAAAAACAACTTTAAATCGTTTTTTAGAATACGTTGTAATATTAAAATCAACCATTAGATAGAACCATGTGTATTATGGAATGTACACAGTTACCTACCCCGGCCTGGAAATCCAACAGAAATGTAGGGCCCGGTACATTTCACCTTCTACTGTTACGGGTTAATTTTCAGTGTAATATGTGTATAGTATACTGATTATGAAACTCTTTTATATGTTTAAGGACTCTTTGTTTGTTAATAATCTCCTGGTTATTATTATAGAGGGTCTTGAGCATAATCAAAAATGTTTAGGGACTCTCTGTTTATTAATAACTGCGGTTATTGTTACGGAGGGTCTCAAACATAGTCCAAAAAAAAATGCACTACACTACAACAAGCTTTCTCTTCTTTCTTTCTGTTTTTCTGTCTTTTCTTTGTAATAGTCTATAAACTCGGGGTACAACAGACGCCATTTTTAGGGGAGGGTTATATTTGACGGACGTCCGGTTAATATCAGAAAAAAAACGGGTGGGTCATAAGGGATCATAAATCACTCAAAGCGTGGGAAAAAAGGGGCGGGTCTAAAGGGCCATAAATCAATCAAAGCGTGGGAAAAATGGGAGGGGCTTAAGGGTCATAAATCACTAAGGAGGCGTGGAAAGGGGCGGGACTTAAGGTCATAAATCAACCAATAAGGGCGGGATTTAAGGCCATAAATCAATCGAAGGTGTGAAAGGGGCGGGCTTAGGGTCATAAATCAATCAAAAGGGGCGGGGCTTAGAAAAGTGACAGACGCTGTCGTGCCTTTACTACTTATCTATTTAAGCAATGAAGTAACCAGTAGGTTTTTTATTATTATTTTGGGCAGTGTCAGCTATTGCATTTTCTGTATTGTTTTTCAATTTCAAATTTAAACATTATGCATATCAAGACAGCCAACATCTGCGTTTACCATAGTAAAAACACAGCAGGGATAACAAGTGCTTCAGTACCATACTTCCCCACAATGGCTGCAAATTAAAAATTACAGCCATCAGTATGACAAAGTTGATGACTGTAAAATATTTAACAGTATGTACAGAATAGTATAGAATAAGAATTAGCAATGGAATATTTAATCATAATTTGATAAGCGATTCTCCAGATATATGTGTCACTTACAGACAGATTGACACAGTCAACTCCATGTAACCCTGCAATCTGATACTCTCAACAACCTAAATAGTGTTCATACCAAGTTTCATAACTGGAGAAGTTGTTTTTCCGATCTATACAGATGGCTGGATGAAGCTACACAGACAACTGCCTATAGCTCCAGAATCTGACACTCAAAAACGTCAACTAAATTATGTTAATACTGAGTTTCATGACAACTGGATAAGCGGTCCTCAAGGTATATTCAAAAATGTAAGCGTGACAAACAGATGGACAGATGTAGGACAGACACCCTCATATATATCCTCACAATCTGACATTCTTAATAGCTTATAAAATAATGTCAACTCTCCAGTGGAGATAATAAAGCAAAGTGCAAGCATACTAAAGCTATAGGTAAGCTTGGATATACTATGCTATGATAAAGTATCTTAATAAACATGGCAGTCCACAGTAAACTATGGTAAACACATAGTAAAACCAAGAGAAAACCTAGAGCAAAATTATCATGCAGATATACTGTGTAATCTTTTATAAGGGATAGGGAATCGAGCATGTATTACAAACAAATACAAGAAAAATCATAAACAAGTTATCTGTCCAAACCAGTACATTCCTAACATTCTGAAGCTCTGGAGTAGGTCTGTTAGAAGCATATGTATGCACACTTTTTATTAAATCTTTTTTCAATTAGAATGGAAGTAAGGAAAATGTGGTTTCAGATCATCAAGCTCCTGGGCCGAGAGACAGAATAGGCATTAATGGAGCGTTCCTCCTAGTCTTTCATTGGAAGAAGTGCAAAACCACGGCCTGCCAAAGCCCACATTCGTTCTCTTGGTAGGGTAGTATTTCATCAATCTGACTGTTAAAAACAGGGACAAGTTGTTTCCAAGAAAGAGGTTGTTGCATCTCTGCTGGAGCCAGCAACAATGAAAAGATGTGTAGATTTTAACCCTTTAAACCCTCGCCTGTCTACTGGCCTTCTGCTCTAGGAACTGGTTTTAATTCAAACACAAGTTGACAAGAGCATTCATTAGAATGCATAAGAAACAGACTGCAGATCTGTTACTTCAGTTATGTATTTTTTTATGTTATGTTGTCTTCACCAATCAATGTGAGCTTTGTATGGCCTGGGCGAGAGAGCCTATCTTGCAAACGGAGACACCCACAGCAAATACAGATTTTGTCTTGCATTGCTTGGCAGAGCCTCGCTGTACTGTACTCAGGTATGTCCCATTCAGTCTCACTCAGCACCCCTGGGTAACTGTTTTTTGTTTTTTCATGGTACCTCTGTGTCAGTTTGTGCACACGTTCTGTAAAAAAAAATCTGATTCTGGGCTTGATGCCAGCTGAATTAATGAGATGGGAACTAAATAAGATGAAAACAGTTGGTTTTGTCAGAGTGTAAGCATCCACAGAGGGTTTGGAGCAAATCGAAATTCATTGGGTTGCCACTGCTGGTTGGTAGTGGCTCTTTTTACCCTGGTTTTACATTGGTCTCCCAATGGTAAGTTACTCAGAGCCCAAACATGCATGTTGAACTGGTGCTGGCAGTCTAGTTATTTGCCAGCTCTGCCACATTCTTTAGGGTACGCTGACCCCTGGTGGGGTAATACAGTAACACAAACAAAATATAAAGAATCAGTACCTGCATACCTGCTGAGTTAATGTGCTTTAATTAAAGTGATTGCCTTTATATAGTAGTAATCTATTAACCCATTTAGTCATGATAACAGGATCAGATTGTGTTCCTTTATTAGTTTGTAATATGGAATGCTACTTCAAATAAGGTATACTAAGATATACACAATGTAATATAGCTTTCTCATTGGCTCAGGTGAACATACAAATACAAAGGCAAACCTGAAAGGTCCATCACTATATAATTAAGAGGGATACAAGGATAGTTTTTTGGTCAAATAAGAAGTATATAAAAGCAGCTGAGAGGTGCACAAGTGACCCCTAGTGGTCATTTTTATACTGGCCTCATTACAGAAATGCCACCTTGCTCAGAGAAGTAAATATGCTAAACACCCAAGAGTGCAGAAACAGTAATAAATGGTGATTAAGAATACTAAACCAATCAAATTAAATACTGTATTGTTCAAATAAATTCAGAGGATAGAAAGTCTCCCTTTAAGGTTGTCCTTCCAAATGTTGCATAACCCTGCAGCCTGTCATATTTCATATATTGAACAGTGTTATCTTTCATTCAAAACCTCTATTATTTTAATAGAATACTTGTTTTGACAGAAATTTTATAATCCTTTCCCGTTTTCTTCTAAACACACAAGGTTTTGCGTTGCTTTCAAAAGCCAAACCCACGTATGGAAGCAGTTGATTTGTGGCACCAAGTCATGTTCTCTCAGTCTCAAAACAATCACACATCCGCTGCAGTGCACTGTGCCAATGAGATACCTCCAGCTCAAAGCGTCCGCAATAGGATAAACAGGCCCATGGGTACTGGGTACTCACTATGCGTTCTCATGGTTTCCAGGGCTTGTCATGTATGGAACATACGCTGCGATAGACTGAATCTGTCTCATGAACTCGTCTCCAATTCGAGCATTGTCCTGGAATAAAAAAAAGGACATCCATTGCTGTTAAATAATATCATTCTTTACATATGCATTTAGGCAGCCTGAGAGAGATAGCACAAGCAGACAGAGACTCAAAGAACAAAACTGCAGAGTGAAGTGCCGAAGCACGCATTTATTACAGAAAAATAAAACAAGTAGGCATGGGGCCAAACAAAAGGTTTTCACACAAATACAAATCAAACATAAAGAGTCAGGCTGAGCAATGCCTTCACTGACTAAAGACAAACGCCAACGCCAACGCCAACGCCAACACCAGCCAACGAACAGACCTTCCATGTGGTCTCCCCTCCTCCTCTAATGGAACCCTGGGCTACCATTTATAGGCTGTTTCATACATTCTCACATGTATTTTGGCAGGGACAGGAATTAACCCCATCCCTGCCAACCACCACCAAACATCACAACATACATAGCAGAGCTCTCACTGTGCCACACAACTGCTTTAGTAAAAAAACGTTTTCAAAAAGACAAACCCTATCATGTTGCTGCCACCCCTTTCAGAGTTTCTTAACTATATGCATGCAGTATATAATTATTGCCTCTTTAACCCCAAATGTTTACGGGAGCTGTGTATAGTCAGCAGATAATGGGCATGGACCAACAGACTGGCCTTGACCCCAAATCATGTTTGGATGTTTGTAACTTTGTGTCCTGCAGATAAACTGTTTAAAACAAGAATGCATTATGCATATGAGTGACTGTTAGCGAGCTGTACAAGTGAGGGTTTACCCCAGAACACTTACAAGATAAACTATATATTAAAAAATGTCATGCACTGTACAAAATAAGTCAAGACAACAAACAGCTAGCAGCAGGAATTCAGCTTTAATAGATTTAGTTTATTACAGCATCCGAACCATTGTGATAACACAATAGGCTCAATTCCTAAAGCTCAGGAGTTATTTAAGGAATGTTTTTTGGAAATCCATTTGGATAGGATTATTTATGAAGTGCACTGAACAGCTCATTGTCAGAGAAATAGGCAACTTTATTTAAAGTGCTACGGAACCCTCTACAGTTCACAAGAAATGCACCTTCGCTGTATCCCTTGTTTTTCGTATCACAGCGATATATCTTTCAACACAATCCTGGAGAGATAGAAATGCTGGTGCAAATAAGAGGTGTATCGTAGAAACAGCAAACCAGGGTTGTTGCAGGAGGAAGCCTGGTCTGTATACACTAAGATGCTTATCACAGAGTCTCCTTCTCCTGGCAGACGCTCCCAAGTAAAAGTTAAGAAATGCATTCCTCAATTGATTTTTGACCCTTGATGTGAGAATAAGACAACATGGCACACAGCAAAGGTAAAGTAACATGTTTCTTTTTAAATAACTCTGAAGATAAAAGTGAGTGAATATATTATAACAACCAAATTCATTTAGCAATAGATTTAGAACTACCAGTTATAATCCCAGATATACAGTACTGTGCAAAAGTTTTAGGCAGGTGTGAAAAAATGCTGTAAAGTAAGAATGCTTTCAAAAATAGACATGTTAATAGATTATATTTATCAATTAACAAAATGCAAAGTGAGTGAACAGAAGAAAAATCTAAATCAAATCCATATTTGGTGTGACCACCCCTTGCCTTCAAAACAGCATCAAGCATCAATTCTTCTAGGTACACTTGCACACAGTTTTTGAAGGAACTCGGCAGGTAGGTTGGCCCAAACATCTTGGAGAACTAACCACAGTTCTTCTGTGGATTTAGGCAGCCTCAGTTGCTTCTCTCTCTTCATGTAATCCCAGACAGACTCGATGATGTTGAGATCAGGGCTCTGTGGGGGCCATACCATCACTTCCAGGACTCCTTGTTCTTCTTTACGCTGAAGATAGTTCTTAATGACTTTCCCTGTATGTTTGGGGTCGCTGTCATGCTGCAGAATAAATTTGGGGCCAATCAGATGCCTCCCTGATGGTATTGCATGATGGATAAGTATCTGCCTGTACTTCTCAGCATTGAGGAGACCATTAATTCTGACCAAATCCCCAACTCCATTTGCAGAAATGCAGCCCCAAACTTGCAAGGAACCTCCACCATGCTTCACTGTTGCCTGCAGACACTCATTAGGTGTACCGCTCTCCAGCCCTTGGCGAACAAACTGCCTTCTGCTACAGCCAAATATTTCAAATTTTGACTCATCAGTCCAAAGCACCTGCTGCCATTTTCTGCACCCCAGTTCCTGTGTTTTCGTGCATAGTTGAGTCGCTTGGCCTTGTTTCCACGTCGGAGGTATGTCTTTTGGCGCAAGTCTTCCATGAAGGCCACTTCTGACCAGACTTCTCCGGACAGTAGATGGGTGTACCAGGGTCCCACTGTTTTCTGCCAATTCTGAGCTGATGGCACTGCTGGACATCTTCCGATTGCGAAGGGAAGTAAGCATGATGTGTCTTTCATCTGCTGCAGTAAGTTTCCTTGGCCGACCACTGCGTCTACGGTCCTCAACGTTGCCCGTTTCTTTGTGCTTCTTCAAAAGAGCTTGGACAGCACATCTGGAAACCCCTGTCTGCCTTGAAATTTCTGCCTGGGAGAGACCTTGCTGATGCAAGTATAACTACCTTGTGTCTTGTTGCTGTGCTCAGTCTTGCCATGGTGTATGACTTTTGACAGTAAACTGTCTTCAGCAACCTCACCTTGTTAGCTGAGTTTGGCTGTTCCTCACCCAGTTTTATTCCTCCTACACAGCTGTTTCTGTTTCAGTTAATGATTGTGTTTCAACCTACATATTGAATTGATGATCATTAGCACCTGTTTGGTATAATTGTTTAATCATACACCTGACTATATGCCTACAAAATCCCTGACTTTGTGCAAGTGTACCTAGAAGAATTGATGCTGTTTTGAAGGCAAAGGGTTGTCACACCAAATATGGATTTGATTTAGATTTTTCTTCTGTTCACTCACTTTGCATTTAGTTAATTGATAAATATAATCTATTAACATGTCTATTTTTGAAAGCATTCTTACTTTACAGCATTTTTTCACACCTGCCTAAAACTTTTGCACAGTACTGTAGTTGGAAAGAATCTTTCATAATCATACAGTAAACAAATAAGAGCTGTTTTTAAATTGTCTGAAAGAATTTCTATCCACACAAACACTCAGACTATTGCCCAACTATTTTGTAATGTTTGGGACAGACTTCTTGTGGCAGACAGGTCTTTAAGTGTCCCAGTAGTCTTTGCCAGTGTCTATTTTAATCTCCATGATGTACTGGCGTGGCGATCAACATTCCTCATCAATGCACTGATTAAACTGGCCGTCTAGCATTAGCGGTTCCATTTCATTTCTTGGATTTTTTTCCATGAATGTAATCGTCTAGATGAATGAAATGGGATACGAGAATTTTTTTTCAACTGATTTATTTAAACAAACTAAATGAATTTTACACATGTACTCGAGGCAAAGCAATGTATCCTGGGAAGTGTATTGGGTACAACGTGCATAGCTTGGCCACTTTATTAGGGCCTGTCTACCCAATTGGATTTGGCATCATCCTGTTGTGGGGCACATTCTCCTTTTTGTACCCTGTGGAAAGCTAGACAAATGCTGTAGTTTACTTAAGCATCATTGTGGATCAAGTTCACCCAACTATTTTGCACCTGATGCCAATTGCCACTTTCAAGACGATAAAGCACCCATCCACATGCCACAATTGTGTGTGAATGGTTTGAGGTGCATGACTTTAGGCATCTTCCATGGCCACCACAATCCCCAGATCTCAATCAAATTGAGCATATGTAGGATGAACTTGAACGACACATTCATCATCACGATCCTCTAACTAGCTCTCTGCACCTATTGCATGAAACAGTGATGACTGAATACATCAACATCTCTAAGACACCTTCCAGCACCTTGTGGAGTCTATGCCATTTTGTGTCAAGGCTGGGATCAGGGCAAATGAGGGCCCAACCTGACTAAAGGTACAGGTCCTAATAAAGTGACCAAGCAGTGAATGTATATGCATATCCAATAATCCCAAATCCCATTATTGTCGTAATGTTGTAGTGATTTGGAATTATTCAATGCTCTTTACAACAAAAACTTCAGCTAAATAAAATTAAAAATTAAAAAGTTACCTCATCCATGTCGTAGGCAAAATCGCCTGAGGAAAAAAAAAAAAAAAAAACTTTTGAGATACATCATCATTTAGAATTTCAAGTTGTACTTTTAACAAATATTTCATAAAACCACAAAATGGGAATTGGAGCACATTCATATTTGTAGATGGTGTAACAGAGTCATTCTAGGTGCAAACTAGTAAATCATTTAAAACTCTGTAGACAGGGTTACTAAGCCTGAAAAAGGACTCCTGCACCTTACCGATGTGTAAGATGACATCATACATTCCCAGCTGCGTTTCCTTCTGAAGTCTGGCCAAAGACTGGGGGTTGTCGTTGCCCAAGTCACCGAAGAGAGCAAACTTGGGGCTCCATTCACTGCCTTCTTTAATAGCCGTGAAGAACAGGATGTCACTCCAGCCGTCATTGCTGCCACAGTGATAAACTGAAAACACAGAGACATGCAACCATTTAAAAATAATACTAACCTTAGGAAGCAATCTCAAGAACATGGGAATGCTGGTAACTGGCATTGGGAATGCCCTTGCAAGTACACCTGGGCAGTATTCGGTTGTTTTCAATCTTCCCGGGGTTTTAGCTGTTAACTGGCAAACCATTACACACATGTATTACTCTCTGCTTAAAATAGCGCTTCTTAACCTTCCATTCTGCTCTTACTTTTACACAGCTTCCATGTGTGGCCTCTCGCCCTTCTCTCTGTGCTGAGTTTGAAGTGGTGACTTGAGTTAGCATCATATATTTCTGTGGCAGGGCTGAGGCCTTGCATACGGGTGTGTGTTGCATTTTGTTCGCTTTTCTTTCATATTTTTTTATAAATAATACAAAAATATTAAAAGAAGTCAGACACTCTGTTTTGCTTTTTTGTAGAGTTACTCTTTACACTTTTTTTTTGTACCGCACCCTTGTGCTTTACCACTGTTGGTACACTAGAGCAACCCCTCTCTAGGGGTACCATTGCTGTTACTCTAGTGGCGGCTGACTGAAACTGCAACAGGAGTTGTGTAAAAAAGTGTAAGTATTGTAAATAAACCTTGGCACCGGTGCAGTGTTTCAAATACAATCCCTCCGTATCTCTCAATCTATCAGAGCGGATCCACACACCCTATTACAATGCCATTTAGGATTTTATAAAATGTCCCGTCTTTTTTTTTCCTAGACTGAAGAGATTTCACCATTTTTACCTGTCCTCATAGTTCATGCCACTTAGCCCTTGGATTGACCAGGTTGCCTGTCTCTTCTCAAGGGCAATAATAAGAATATAAAAGTCCTTTGTTCAGTGTGACAGTAATTAACTGACTGGGGCTCCTATGATTTCTAATTGACAATTCACTCCATAGACATTGCAGAGGATCGAAATATTAAAAATTGAACCAACCCTCGAATATTACTAACATTTAGACCCAAGAGGACACTATCTATATTAATGAGACTTCCGGGCACTGTTAGATACATTTTAACAAGTTATTGTAACAATTCAAATGATGGCTGTTGTTAGATCTGCTACTGTTTAGATCAATCGAATATAACTCACTGTCTACCAGCCTTGTGTTTAGGAAATATATACAAAGTATATAAATACAGTTTGAGAAACTGCTTGGAACAAGATAAGCGTCACTGTAAACCTTTAATACATCAAACTGACCTGCTGAAATCACTGAAAGGTAAGCAAAAAAAGGAAATATATTTCAAACTAAAATAAAAATCACAAAGCAGGAACTGTAAATCTTTTCATTATAAAAAAAAAAAAAACATTTTCATTATATTCTACTAACTTAGATCCCCTTCGAAGGAGCAAATTGTATACTCTACAAAGCCACATAAGAATACATGGTATGATAGCAGTAACTGACTGCCATCACAAGCAGAACTGGAAAATACAGCTCTCGTTGAAGTACAGTATTGTTCACAGCTCATTCCGAGCATGCTGCAATTTGGTACACCTAATCCATTGCTGGCCAGTTTACATACCATAGGCCGTGCCAGGTTTGAGGTGGGTTAGGGTAACTCGGTGCATGTACAGCTTCCTCCCTTCATCTCCTCCATCCTTAAACAACGTGCAGCTTCCTTGAGCTGTCAGCTGAAACAGCTTCCCTCCCCACACTCCATACTCCACCCACGACTCAGTCTTATTGAAGGTTGTCCAGGTGATGATCATGGACTGTGGGACTCCTAAATACAAAATAAAGAAACAGACGCTCGCAGGTGAGAAATCCCAAACCCTGCGTTAACACTGAAGTGTAGAGCCACAGGAGGGTCTGCACTCCATGTGCAAAGTATTCATATTGTTCTGGAGCAACCACTCCTCAATGATTTGAAGAAGAAGAAACTTGATTATCAAATTAGACAAAAGACTGCACTAACTTCCATTGTTCAGTCTCCTCACCTTTTAAGACTTTATATATATATATATATATATATATATATATATGTAAAGTCTTTCACAATATATACATTTATAATTAATCTGTATATATACAATCAATACATATTAAAGTACTTAAAATTTCACTTGCCATCATTTGCAGTATGACCTTAGTATCTAGCAGTCAAAATAAAAGAGTCACTTAAAGTTATACTGACATTGAAAATACTGAGTGATAAGGAGCAAGAAAGAAATATATAGTATATGACTATATTTTAGTCAACATCCATATCCATAAAATAATCTGTATTCCATATTTCTGTCAATTCTGAGTATAAAAAGCAATAACTTTTAGTACAGAATACTGGGGGTTCAGTATCCTCCCAAGTAGTTACTTTATTCCTTTGAGCTATATATTAGCTCTGAGGAATAAAGTAACCACAAGTGTGCACTGTGGATTACTAGCTTTGAGTGTAGATACATATCATGTTTAGTTGTAATGTTAGGTGAAGGATAGTGAATCTGGCTATAGTCTGGCACAGTACCAACTACTGTAGTGTAATACAGACCTGAACACCCCAGTGTTGAAAGTCTCCAGTATTCACGGTGGGTCTGCTAACTACTAACTACAGCATTACTTTTAGCTGCGAAGCTGAGCCCCAGACACAATGTCTTGAAACCTACCTGTATAGGACACATGCACCTGCTCTGGCTGTAAACCAACTGGTGGAACAGACAGCACCGGTGCAGCTGCGAAACAGAAGAAAACCCAGAACATCCACAGGCAGCCCATCTCGCCTCTGATCTCTCCCCAGTGTTAGGAGCTCACTGTCAGCCTGGGGATACAGTGCAGTGTTAGAAAACATTCAGTGCCCTGCGCAGTCTGTCTCATGACTTTAACAACCACTACTCAACTCAAAGGTTACAATCTAACACACAAAACATACCACATACCTTATCAACCAGCAGACTCAAGTTGAACTGAGATCACATTTCCAAAGTTGCTTATGCTGGTTCCCTTTTTTATCTGCATGTTGCATGCGCACAAAAAATGTAACGTTTGTTGATGACACAGTGATTTAAGCTAGACACAGTTTAATTTGTAAATTTACTGTAGCTGTTACACTTATTCTGAGAACAGGAAGTTTTGCTACAGAAATAAGGTTGTGGAGGAGAAAAAAACTACTAAACGAAATATTTGTCTACTGTAGCAGCATTTTTACTTCTAAACACATTTACAAATCAATTTCTCACTTCTTTCTTAGCTTTGTAACATTTATTTTTATTGTGCCGAACATCCTCACTTGTTTTTTTTTTTTTTTACGCTATGCAAAATTTCAAACACAACAAAACAGATAAACCTCTGCATATTGGTACCTGTGCTGTAGTTCACACGGTCCAATCGCAGCTAGAATGAACTATCTGCATATTGCTAAATGAAAACACAAGCTAAGTTTTAAAACACCTTTAACAGAATAAAAGGGAGGCCTGCGTTAATATAGTTAGTACTAACAAGAGGCACAAAATGACACTCTACAGACCAGAGGTTCTGGATAACACTTACAATGGCAGGTCTGTAAGTCTAGACATTTTTCTGGACCTCTGTGCATACTTAAGCAAAAGGTATCCATTCTGCTATCTTAGGTTACCTTGCAGCCCCACACAAGGCATCATGTTAAGGAGTGAATGTTTCTGTGCATTGTTCAGATAAGGTGTATGATAAACCTGCTAGTCTGTTCTGGGTCTATCACTGCTTCACATGGGGTGTGGGAACATATCAAATATCTTAATCTATTAAGTGCCATTGTCCTTATTTAAGGACAGGCTACTTTGTATTATCTCTTTGTGACCCCTCTTTTGACTTGCTACTTTGCTTCAATTTAATCATATTCTGCTTTTTTTTTAAATATTGCAAGACACTGTCACATGCACTGACCAAACAAAACGACCACAGAACAGAACTTCTGCTTTGACCTCGTCATCAGCATATCTTAAGGGTATGTTTTAACAACTGCCAAGTTGAAAATATTAGCTTTCCTGTAAAAAGGTTTTCAGTATAATAAAAACACGATGTGAGGGAAAAGGCAGTCCCTTTTATTCTGTATAGCATAGATACTGAAGAGAGATTGATTATAACCTGCTGCTGTAAATGGTAACAGAAGCATTTTTTTAATGTAAAAGAAAGCAGCTGGTACTTAAAAAGTCATGATTTCACTGTGCTTAAACTACAATGTGATTGTGCTTTACCATGAATGTTACCATTCTAGCACTTATCTGTGATTTTTATTAATATGCGTGATTTCTTTAAAAAACACACCGTTTTGATATTTACTGTTTTAACAGTTAATATCTAACTTGATTTAATTAATCAAACAGACTCTTGAAAAATGAGTCTTCAAATGCTAAAGCTGTATAGTGAACAGGCTCCAGAATCGGATTTTGTGTGTGAATGATGCATAATATCTGAGGTTCTTCATCAAAGATAGAAAACAGATTTTAAATTGAAATGAGAACTTCACAGATGTTTATTCCAAGGTATTTATGAGCTGGGGTTATGTGAGGATTCATCTAATCATTTGCAGCAGCATGCTGTAAAATGCGGCCATGCCTAAATCTGGTAATAACAGGTTATAGAAATTGCTAAAATAATAAAACTTTTTCAAGCAGTAACGTAAAAAAAACAAAAGCAGACTGACAGCGGTGTTATGGTTATGAAGTCACATAATTCTTCAATCTTTGTTTACATTGTCTGGTTTTTTTTTTATATATAAAGGACAATTTAACATAAAAAATGCTTCTCCGTCTTTTTCTACCAGTTGCAAATCCTATAAGTGCAGTACTGTTTTGATTCCTTTAATGTTATATTGTAAGCCTGTGTGGCTGATAGCATCTCACTACCCTTACCCTGTAAAATGTTATGAGTATAACAAAACATTTGGAAAAAAAAGAAAGCCTGTTTTCTTCCTGAGGTGTGAGTGACAGACCTTTGTCGTGTAAATTCCTACTTCTGTAAGTCATAACAGTTGCATAGCTATTTGTCAAACCGATATTAAAAGCATGGAACTGTACCTACTCTTAAAAAGGTTACTGTGGTTTACCATGGTAAAAATATGATTATATATAGTATAGCAAAGTAAAGCTTAGGGAAAGCATGTTAAAGCCCAGGTAAACATTGTAAATCCCAGATTTGCTTGGTAAAGACAACCAGTCTAGCATGGTAAGTACAACACAGAGAAACGTTTATGAGAGTACAGCTAAAAATACTTTTGGAGGAAATTATACCTTAACAAGGTCTGCTTAGAAGGCTAAACTACAGATTTTCGGTGTGCAAAGGATACATAGTTCAGTGTAAAATCAAACTAGATTGTGGGGCACTGCAGTTAAAGAAGGAAATATGGATCTTTATTTTCCAATTCTTACTCTTACTGACATGAAATTTTGAAAGGAATAGCACACCTGTGAAAAGCACCCATATCAATCTAATTAAACTTTCAATTATTAGCTGTTATATCGATAAGATAGTTGATATCTGCAAGAAAGTTAGTGCTGGCAATATATATATTTTTTTCAGATAACACTGAATGTATATATCACTTTAGGAATATGCTGTGTTTGGTGTATGACTCGAATAATATAGTAAATAAATGAATATTTTTCCCACCACTCTCCATCCTCCCATGCCCACTTCTCCTTCCTAGCCCCTCTGTGGTGGAACCAGCTACCGGAGAACTCTCTCACTGCCTTCCGCTGCCTCCTCAAGACACACCTGTTTAGACTGCACTTGTAGATCTCTAGATCTACCCCTATGCACTGGACTTGCCTGACCTGAGCACTACGTTACTGGATCCTCAGCTAATGCACTATCCTTGCACAAGTGCACTACTAATAAGCCTTTGTAGATATAACTTGATGTTATCCTTACTTGTTGCATCCTAGTTCATATTGTACTTTAGTAGTATTATTTGCACTTACTGTAAACTATACTGTATTTATTTAAATATTAATCTTGCATTGTAATACTGTCCTGCCCTGTAAGTTGCCTTGGATACAGGTATCTACCAAATAAATAAATAATAATATGGATCTCAATTGGATTAATATTTAAATAGATTATTTACATTATGATTTACTGTACTGTTACAGGGCTTCAAGTGAATAAAAGGTCTACGTTGCAAATATATATTTAATGTGCAAAAAGTGTTCTTTCACTATTGTGTTGTGAGTCAGGCCTTGTGTGCTGTACACACAATATGCATAGCACACCTACTTTCTTTCACCTAGTTTTTCTTTCTTGTTTGTTAGTTGCCTTTTCCTCACTTTGCAGCTTGAGGTCCCTCTGTTCAAAATTAAACAGTGTGGAGGAGCTCAGGGCTCTGGACTCTGGACCTGAGGGTCGTGGGTTCAATCCCACGTGGGGGGACACTGCTGCTGTACCCTTGAACAAGGTATTTTACCTAGATTGCTCCAGTAAAAAAACCCAGCTGTATAAATGGGTACTTGTATGTAAAAAATAATGTGATATCTTGTAACAATTGTAAGTCGCCCTGGCGTCTGCTAAGAAATAAATAAATAATAATAATCTAACGCCAGGTGCGCCGGCTTTCAAAGCTGGAAACATCAAACACAGCACAGTCACACTCACAGGTGCTCCCACGGTCTGACACTAGAGGGCGAAATAACCCGTGTGACTCTACCTGCTGACAGATCTATCCCAAGTCCCAACATTCTGCTGCTCCTTAACCTTAGTTTGAATGGCGCAGCCTTCGCTCACTGGCTGTGAATTTGCAGTTTAGTTCCTTGTCGTTTACATTGAATTACAATTTCTGGGGTTCCTTTGGGGTTCGTAATTAGATCTTACACTACAGTGGGAAACCAATCCTAAGCGAAGCACTCCTATTTAGAATACAAACAACCTTACAACATGTAACGGTAAGTTGATTTTGTACAAAGAAGAGAAAACAATTGCGTCTTTTGTTGTAAACTTGTTTGGGCGTTGCGCTTTTTATAAGAATTATTTAAGAGGGGTTTTTTTTTTGTTTTGTTTTTTTGTTAGACAGCTTAAATACAACCCAATCAATAACAAAGGAATATATGTTTTTCATCAGTATTTTGGACGAAGGCCTTGCTTCACTGTGAATCCACTAACTATTGCAAATCGGTGTGTAGAATATTCGATTTTATTGTCTATAATAATAGTAGTAATAATAATAAAAATAATAATAATAAAACATCTTACCTTGGTAGATGTTGTTATTGAAATGCTGGTAATAATAATAATACAATGAAGCCCAGTGTAGTTTCTGCAGAGGTAGTTAGACGAATCCGAGAAAGCAATGTCACTGCAATGTGAATTAACTGTTTTTCTTGATGTCACTTAGGGCGTTGTGCGTTTCTCTGCATCGTTCAGCACTCGAAGATCATCAAGCTCTTTATTTAAACTGCGCAATATTGTTGTAGAAATAGAAATAGGTTCCAAATAACATGACATAATCTGCACTGTGCGACGGGGATTGTGGGTAATGCTTGCTTGGGCAGACCTGTTGTAAATATGCCGTAAGTTATTTGTTAAGAATTTTACATTTAGGTCTGGGGAAAAGTAGATTTATGATTCAATGTATGTGTATTTTACTGGACACTAATAATACGGCCGTCCGTGAGTGACACGTTTCAGGTGTACTTTCTGAACAGCACGTTTGTTAAGGGGAATACTACGTTTCTATCCTGCTGTGCCGTGTTACTGATGTCCTCCTGACGAGTAAACTACTGTACTGCACTGTACAGTCGGTGGTTAGTTTCACCATTGTTCAATGTAGTTTGTCATTCCTGCTGCCAAAAAATCGGGCTCAGATACTCATGTCTTAAAGAAGCCTGTGATATCCCAAATGCTTTTATTTCACTTGCAATACAAAGTGTATGCTTCAAGTGACAGACATTTAAAGGAGAACTACAGTAAATATTAGTATGTCGCTACTTAATTAATTAAACCTGTTCTATTGTATTAGGACCAGCCTTGGTTATAAATGAAAGTAGATTCCTACAACAGGCAATCAGTCTTTAAGACAGACGGTCTCTAGCTTGTCAACAGGTGGTCTGCACCAAGACCTGTGCCACCCTAGTGTAGGCTCATCCTTTTTTATGTTTTGAAATGTGTTTTCTCATACTGTACGTGAATTAGCACCACACACTATTGACGGTTACCATACGTTTCAGTGTTCATAATTTGAGAGGGTAGTATGAGGTGGTTTTACATTAAACTACTAACTTTGTCTTGTGTTTCTTTTTCACATATTTGTATAAACAATGTACAGTACTGATGGTTAAGTATGGGATAAGCTTTTAACTAACACATGACCATTGCGTAACAGCCACGTGTTTTTAATCGAATGCATGAATTCACAACACTACAGCTGTTTTTTTGTCAGCTTTTTTTCTTTTAAATGAACTGCTATTCACAGGGGACCCTTTTAAATCTCCGCGGAAATTGATGTCCTCTCCATTGAACATATGTCAAATTACATTTTTCAAGCCAGCTCTGGACCATAAGAGGCGTTCCTTTGCATAAATTGTACAAAAAATTAAAGATGAAATGTACAATATTGTTTGTAAATGATTGCTTACTTTTTGCAGTGGAATTATTACAATCAGATGACAACTGGTGAAATTAAGATCACTAAAAACACTAAAATATGTAACGCAATATCTTAAAGGTCGTCCCTTACCTTAATGGCATTTTAAATCTTTTTCTGTATCAAGGATTTAGGCTATTATGGCATCTGGAGATCACAATGTTGAAAAAAGAGATTTCCAATATGTCGAGGAGGGTCGGCCCAATGAACTTCTCAAACAAAAAATGCAACCTTCTGGCAACAAGAACATGAAGGAGGTACTGTATGTTGAAGTGTATTGTCACTGAGAGCTGTGCTTGTGCTGCAGGATTTAAAGATATCATATATAGAAAGTTACACAGAAATAGGACAGATACGTTGAATAACTGAATTACTGTATGGGGGATTAGACTGAAGTCTTTAAAATGTGTTGACAAAGTTAACCCATACCTATAAGCACAGAAGCCAGGACCTGAGAACACAGTGGAGATAAACTTGTGACAGAGGGTAGGGGACCTAGTCATGTTGTTGATGCTGAATCAGTGGTATCCTTTTAAGACCCAATTTTGAGATCAGTTAGCTTCTACTGTAGGAACTGGACAAGCAAATATGTCTGAATGTCCTCTTGTAGATTTTCTTAATGTTCTCAACAAAAGGCTATCAGCAGTAAAGTTTTTTTTTACAACGTGTTCTCATCAGAATGAAACGTATAGCTTGTGAAAACAATCTGCATATAAATGCTTTGTTGTTTGAATTGGGGAACAGTGACTGATGCTTGAGTTTCTCTTTTCTGCATATTGCATACTGTAATGCAGACACAGGATGTTTTGTGTGTGTTGATACATTTTCCATAGAATATAAAATGAAAGCTGCAATGTCCCACGATCATATCTCCGTTCATAATGAAACGTAAGTTCCTTGGTGTCTGTGTAGTTGTGCAGCTGTTGTTTTGGAACACAAGCCTTAATAGGTAGTTCTGATCTTGGATTTTCTATTGGTGAAATACCCACACACACACACACACACACACACACACACTGCTCTACGTGACATGTGTAGGCACCAGACCCAGGTTTGACTAGTTCACATGCACTGTGGTGATGAGATAACCTCATAGAGTAACATTTAGACCATTTAGACACAAAACTGGTTTCAAAGATGCTCATGCGCACCAGTGAATTAAATTTGTTTCCTTTTCTTTTATAGGTTACATTTTTTAAAAAGGAAGAGTTAAATAATAAGAAGAGGTGAGTACATTTTTGCACGCTTTCTCAATCATGACAAGTTTTAAAGGAGAGTGCAGCTGGTCGGTAGTCTGGTAACCAAACCCATAGTTAAAACAATGGGAGCGGTTGAGAGAGATCATTTCAAGGGAAGGGAAGGCTCTAGATACTCAAGCAAACTGTCGCCATCTCATGTTTTGGTTTAGAACTGCATATTTGCCCATCTCTTTTTAAAAAGCTTTGTCTTCAGAGGACTAGGTATTGTCTCTATGCTGACATAGCTGGGGACTGAGTCTTATACTGTAAAGCTTTTTATCTTTAATTGTCTGGTGTTCTTGTTTAAATGTAATGCTCACAGTCTGCAAGCCCTATGAAAAAGCTCCACAAATACACCTCAATAGTACCCTGTTTTACCTTGGGGATCAGCTTACTCCCTTCATACCTATACCTAATTTGAAATCCAGTCCTAGCCTTCAGATATGGAAAGGTAATACAGTGCACCCCCCCCCCCCCCATTTCTGTCTGTGTTTTATAAGCACAAAGCTTCAAATTACTTTTTGGGTTTTTTGTTAACTATAGAAATCATAATAATAAACAGAATACCCCAAGTTGGTTAGAAATCTCAATGTATATTGTTACAAAGGATTCAGCTTTCTTAAGACTGTGGTAGTAGGTACTCAATGTCACCATAGTCAATCAGTGACAAAAACGTAGTCAGAATGAGTTTGTACTGAAAAACAGGATTTATGTCTAGAAAAATAACCCAATTTCTATTTTACTTTTTTTTAGAGCATATCGACGTGTCGTAAAATTGAAATTCCTGTCTAACCAAATATTTGTAATTTATTTACTAGTACAATGCAAGAACATATACATTTTGCATATCAAGAAATTTATTTTTTGTGAACACCATTGATTTTGCTTTATCAGAGTTTAAGACAAGTTGAATGAATTGAATGCTGCAATCGGTGCATAATGTTATAATCAGACATGTGCACGTGTGGAGAGCAGCAGCACAGGAAAGTGTTGTCCAGCAATTAAGGAATTGTATTTAGATCAGTAATCAAAAAGGGCAAACACAATATGTGCAGCACTGAGGTAAAACAGTTTTTCCACTTACTTATTTAGTTCCAAATCTGCCTGATAAGATCCACACACAGCCAGGTCCTTTCCATTGCTGCCCTTCACACTGCTGCTGCTGAATACTCAAAGCTACACTCTTTTAATAATTAATAACCTGAACATTTGTTTTTGTTTGTTTCATAGATCTCCAATTGGTCAGACTGCAAACAGCTCCTGTAAGGGGAAGAAGGTGGTGTCCCACAAAAGGAAAAGCAGACACCAGGTTTTGAACCCCTGTGGGAGACGGAAGCAGCCCCCTCTGAGCAGGGGCTGTGACATGGCAAACAAGGAAAATGAAGTGGCATGTGCAAGCAGCTTGCATGAAAAACTACACAAGGACCATTGCACCTTCCCAGTGAACTCGGGGACTCCACTAAGATGGAGGTGCTGCTTGAAGTACAGCGATTATTTCACAGAGGTAAGTCTGCACACCAACCACTTCATTTTGAGCCTTTGCATTGCTATTACAAACTTGGTTTCTAAAAGAATTAAATGATTTTACAGGTACTACTGTTCCTAGCTGGCTAAGTTTTTTTTGTGCAAATGCACGGTTTAAATGTGTGGCTCTTACTTGATTTTTGCTTGCTTTGTTAATGGCTTCCCCCAGATGGAGTACTGTAAATTATTTAGTGTAAATGAATATATCTAACAGAACTGTACATATTTGTGAAGAACAGTATACTTCATCTATTACAGTATATGATCCTTAGCTGTTGCTTCACAGAATGCTAATCAGCATTGGTCAGATACTGTAATCTAATCCCATTGGTTCTGATCTGGTGAAGGGATGTATAATTATATTAAGCCTCTTGTACCTTTTCAGCCCAAAATGGAATTTATTTGATGTACTGAGTTTAACTTGTTGGCAATATTTTTATTATATTTTTACATTATAATAGCAAGCTGCTTACAGTAGGATGCACCGCTTTAGGGGAGCAAGGCACTGGAGGTGTGGCTCTGCTTTGTGTTGTCAAATCTCTGAATGTACAAGACTGCAGCTAGCAATCTGTTATGCTAATGAGAAATGAATTTTAAAGCCTAGGTTATATTAACTTCTTAAAAGTGAAACTGTTTAAAACGCATGTGTCAAATCTTTGTCTAACTTCATACATTCTTACATGAAGCTAACTAGGACAGATGTTTTGTGTCTAGTCTCACTGAGAATCTTTTGATTTCAGATATAGATTTTATTACTGTAGTTGTCTCTTCCATAACTATTAAGCACTCAATGGCGCTAAATTTAGAAATAATAAATGACACTTAATATATTGAATACATTGAAAAAGACTCAACTTTATCATTTAATTTATTAAGTTTTGTTTTTCTATTTCTGTATTTGCTTCTTAGAAACGTACGTAGTTAGTGTTATGGGTGGGTTGTGTTTAAATATTAGTACATTAACATATATGGGAAATCTGATATGACTGACATTCAGCTATGTAAATGGAGTTTCTCTTTCAAGTAGTATGTTAATGATTTGCATAGTTGCCCATGAAAGATACAGTACTTTACTTATAATATCTTTAAGCTACTGACGTACTACTGATATTGGGGGTTGGGCAGGTGCGCAGTTGTACCTGTTATGGTACTACAAGGAAGAGCACCAAACAGATGGTCTCAAGGATCTTGACCAATCTTCTCAAATCATATTTGGGGACCAGAATCCACGCAGCACGGAATCTTACACATTCAAGAGGAAGTGGCATGATCTGTGAGGGTTGAGCCACCCTAAAATATGTGTCTTTGTATTTGTTTTGAACAGATATCTAAGGATCATGATACAATGACACAAGTGCTTTTTGGGAGAAATCTGAGACTAAATGTAGCTCTGAGTCTTTGGCGAAGAAATGCAAGTGAACTGGTGGCGTACCTCATCAGGTATTTGAAAGAGCATGTTCGTGAACTCCAAGTGCAGGCACTGTTTTGCATGTGTAGCATGTGTATGTGCTGTATGTCACTGCCTCCCAGAGAATACAATTTATCCAATTGTATTAAAGAAAAAACACATCGTCTTCTAATTTTTGCTTTTTTTCACTGTTGCTTTAGAATTCAAGATATTGGTGTGCTGGCGGATTGTCTACCTGTAATAACAAAAAGGTGAGGTTTCGAAGTAATTGTTTTTTTGTTTCTTTTAACATTTTATTTGTTTGAAAATCAGTTTTTTATATATTGATATTGTCTTATTTTCTAGCCTTCAAGAGGAGAAACCAATTATTTCTATTGGCTGCTGTGTTGACCTCTTACCACTAATTAAAGATATTCTTAAAAGCAGATTTGAAGAGTAAGTATCCCTGTAAGTTTCAAACTGTTTCAAACCCAAATTAACAGAATAGTTTGGGTATCACATTTCCCTTTGAGAGAGACCAGCCAAACCATATATGTTGTGTTTTTTGTTTGTTTCTTAAATCACAGTATAAACTTGAAAATAATGCCAAGGTTTTTAGAGTATCTGGTGATGTGACCACAACATTTTACTGTAAAAGGGTATAAATAATTATTTGAACACCCATGTCACAGATGCACCCTAAAAGCCCCAGCAGTGGATATATTAATGGTTATTGGCCCTAGAATGACATCCGGTCTTTTCCCCTTGGTATTCTGCACACCTTGGTGTGTGGTACCCACCCTCCTTTTGATACTTGGTGTCAGGCATGGAAATGTAATCATGTAATAACATGATTGACTGTGTTTTCTTTCCATCCCTGATCTCAGTTAAAAAAAAAAATATTCAAGAGATCAGTGCTCATATCACGTGTGATTCCCCATTATGGCTTCAACTGCCTCTTACATGTGATATGAGTCGCTAGTACTAAACTAAACTGAGAAGTTTTTTATTAAGTGTCTAAATGTAAAATACAAGTGTTTTCATAAACTAACACATTTTAAAGCCAATGTTTACTTTCTCACTATTGGTATATTCTAAAAACAATGATCTGAAGTTAACTGAGGTACGATTTGATAGGGATTTTAAGGCTTGTGTTCGGGAGAAAGCAGAGATGTAAAGGGATGCGTCTCTGACGATGTGTCACAGTTCGATTTTTTGCTATATTTTGAGAACCACTCATCCTTTGCACAAGTTCTAGAGCAGGGGTGTCCAAGCACAGTCCTGGGGGGCCACTCCACTCCAGGTTTAACAGATCAAATGAAATCATGATCTACTTTAGGGTCTAGATGGAAGTTTAATTGGTTCAATTAAACAATTTAGAACACGTTTGGAACAAAGAGCTCCACTAGAAAGGACTTCTTTGGCCATCTAAGTGCAGATCATGGTTTTGCATGATCTCTTACCTAATTGGCTGGGCTGAAACCCTTTCCCTGAAAATGTGAGTGTAGGTCACAGTGTATAATATGTTTAATACCCTTGGTAGAGGATATGAACCTTGTGAAGATCAATATTTCACATTCAGGGGTTGGGCTCAGAACTATGTGGAATAGGTGAAGATGAACCAGGTGCTCAGTTATTCTGTGTGTTTCAGATACCTGATAGCTGGTTTACACTGGGTGCAGTCTGTCATTAAGAAATGGTGGCCTGAATTATCTGCAAATGGAACAAGTGCTTGCGATAGCCATCCAGAGGATGGGTAAGTTTACTTAAGCTAATTCAAATGAACATAAAATAAAAGTACATTATAGTATTGAAGTTGCTTGATAATGCTGTGATTGGTTTATCTGTTTGGCTTATACTCATTTTGTATAACAGTTATTTTGTCTGTCAGTATTTCTGGAAGGAAACATTATCTTCCAGAGCAGAACAAATCCTAATTATTCTTACCTGATCCCTTTTGTTAGCTGGTTGTCTCAAACTGTAAATGTTTTGAAACCAATTTTTTTTTTTTTTTTTTTAAAAAGGAAAAACTTTTAACCAAATAAAAGTAGGATTAGGAGTCCTCAATGGCTGATCCAGCATGCAGAGTGGGTCATACTATCACAAGTTTGCTGGTTCAAATATTGGTCGTGCTGCAGATCTTGATCACAGGGGGGAAATATAATAAATTGATGTATAATAGTTGGGTTGTTTAGTTCACTTTGGCATATGGGTATACAGTTCATTTGAAAAGATATGTGTCACATGGGGTTCATGAGGTGTGTGCTTCTCTGTTAGGAATATTCAGATTATGAAGCAGCAATTACAAGAACTTTGGGAACAAGGAAGTCATTTGAGTTTTGTTCCAGGAACTGCCGGTGAAATCGCAAAGGTAAGGGATCAGGATTCTAATACGACACCTTTTTTAATCTGTTTTTGTTAATTTGTTTTTGGTTTTGAGAGAGAATATATTAGGGGTGAACTAGAGTGCTTAAATAAATAGCACTTCAAATAATCTGATAAATATTTGTTACTCAGAAAACCACATTACTTTGCAGCAAGTCATTCAATTAATCTGTAAAGCAATTGGAAGAATGCACTGGCTACAATCAGTAAAGGGGCAGGTATCAAAATTCCCACCCCTAGAATATGCAAGCATAGTAAACCTGAACTATTCATTAAACTGTGAATAGCTCATTAGTGCTGATCATGGTTCCCTTCATGCATCTAAGACAATAAGAGCAATGTATTCAACATAACTAGGAGTCGTCATGATTAGCAAGTTTTGCCACCTCCTTTCGTCATGTTTTTTTTTGCACATGCTGTACCAATCGGAGCCCTCTTAAGCTTGCTTTTAAAATATTATTATTTCTATAGGATTTAATATGTTCAGGACCCATGCAGTATACATTTAGGCAAGTCTTCTGTAAGCCTTGTCACATTGCTTATCTATTATTTATTTCTTAGCAGGCACCCTTATCCAGGGCGACTTACAATTGTTACAAGATATCACATTATTTTTTACATACAATTACATTATTTTTTACACATTATTTTTACATACAATTACCCATTTATACAGTTGGGTTTTTACTGGAGCAATCTAGGTAAAGTACCTTGCTCAAGGGTACAGCAGCAGCGTCCCCCACCTGGGATTGAACCCACGACCCTCCCACTGCTGCCCAGTTTTCTAACTGTAGGGAGTTTATCATACTTTTGTTGTCATTAGTAATCTTATAATGTATCCAAGCAGTTGGACAATTGGAAGTAATTCACAATCGATATAACATTTAGAAGCTGATCTTGTCTCTATAAATGCTTATTGTTTGTTTTTCTTCTTTTTTCAGACTGTTGAATCCTATTTATCACAGCTGCGCTGAAGTATATGTGAAACACTTAGAGGAAGTAACCACTCCCAGGACTTGTCGTCACAAAGCTGCTTTTCAGCTCTACAGTGATACGGTTGAAACGGATCACATGGTCGCATATCCAGGAACACTACCAAGAGTGGTTCAAAGAACTCTCCGCTTTCCTACCCTGTATAAAGCCTTCAGTTCATTGAGAATTACTGCTTCACATTGAAGCGGTGGACTTGCCTGGAGGCACACACTGTAAATACATATTTATCAGGACACTGGTAAGAGCTAGGCTATTAAACAAAATAATAGAAAAAAAAATAAAAGCCTTGTAAGTGCCAATTGATTTTCACTACAGCTTATTTTGCAATACAGTGCATTTGTATAGATGAATGTAATAGTTATTGTAACACGGGTTTCAACTCTGCAGCTCTGAACTTAAGTTAAACAGAATTTGAAGACATTCACAATTTTCCTGATCATGTAAACTTGAATGTACATGTATATACCACTATGTTCTTTCAATCAAAGATTAAATACATTTGCAAAATGTTTGGTGTCACGTCATACAAGAATTACAATTAATGACTTAAAAAAGAAAAAGATAGGATTGTGCTTCCTACACTATTTTTAGTTGACCATCAAAGATGTTACCTCCTAAATTATTTCTTTTACAGTTTTTTTTTGTTTTGTTTTAAGAGAAAATACATTATGTTCATAGCTTATCAATGAAGTATTTTATGTTGGATAAGTGGATGGACAAAATATTGTGTAGTTGATCCAGCACATCTGAGTAGGCAAAACTGTCTTAATGTAATATATTTAGAATTGCTTCCTCCATGGATCTTAAAGTAACTTGCACTTTTAAAGATACTGATACAAAGCATACAAGATAAGCACTAATTACTTTTTAAACTATGTGTTTTGAGCTTTTCCAAATTGTTTAAATGTTGAGTATGACTGTGTTGTTGTTTTTTAATGGACTGAAATGCCACTTTTTGCATAAAGTTGCATCAATCAATGATTCATGTTATGCATTGAGAACCAGAGTTTTCAAAGTGCAAAAAAAATTTTATAAGTTTGAATAAAGATGTTTGTGTGTGTATGTGTATATATATATATATATATATATATATATATATATATATATATATATATATATATATATATATATATATATATATATAAATAGTTAACAAGGAGTTTTGACTATTTTCTTGTGACCTCCAAATAAATAAATAAATAAAAGTGCTATAAACTCGAGGGGTCCTACCGCAGTGGGAGTTACCAACAATAGTAGTAATACAAAACCACCATGCTGTGTAATGATGATGTTTCAATGACTTGCTGACTGCAGACAGTTCCCTTGAGAAAGACAGGTTGAAACAAGTCTGAAATCATTATGAGGGAACCTGCCCAACTGGCATAGCTGTGTACTCTAATCATCACACCTAGTCTTACCAAACACTGTGTCCCTGCAGGTCTTCTGGGATGATGGCGCTGCTGTTGATCTTATAAACACAATTCTTCCTACCAAGTCTGTGTTGACAACATGGGCTGAGTGCATAATAAACTGCTGAGATTTAGTTTTGCAGAAAGATCGTTTCACTTGTGACCTGATCGTCAAGCCCAGACCTCCAGTAAATGAAAGGTTGCTAATTGCTGTGACACCTAATCTCAGGTTATGTGCACTACAGAAGAGAACACACAAATTAGCACCTGCGTTCTAAAGTGGACCCCATTTAGGTATTTTGGCCCTTTCAGTTCAGCTTCTAAATTGAATCAAGTACTGTAGCAGTCAATGATTTATCTTTTAAAACTGGGAACTAAGGTTACAGAATGTATTAATAAATAACCCATGTGAACTCTAATAAATCAATTCATATTTTGTATTATATATTTTAAAAGCAATGTGCTAGTATGGACTATTGCAAACCATTTAGAGGCATGTATAAGAATGTTGTTACTTTTACAGCAGAAACTTTAGGTCTAACTACTACATCCTCCTCAAAACAGGTTTTATCTATTTAAACCTGAAACCAAGTCTTAAAGCAGATCCTTCACAGGCTCACTTTCATTGTAACCATTCCACAAGGTGTCAAAATCTTTCTTTTTTTAATTGTATTTATGTAACGAGGCGATTTGCCCATTGAAACCAAGGCCTCGATTATAAGGGGGTCCTAGAAAACAATTTTAAAAATTGTTATACTGTATAACAAAGTTGTTAACTCTCCACATCTCATTTTTATTCTGAAACAGCCGCAGCAAGTACCTGGAGAGTAGAGTTCGGAGTGGCCAGAAAAGGACATGGGATTATATGACCCCTCTGCCTACAAGTGACGACAACGTAGCATTTGATTTTAAAAAGACCACTTTATGGGCTCAATTTCAACTTAACAATTGAGGCCACAAGGTGCTAAGGTAGTAGCTGTGTGGTGGCTCCTCATCTATAGAGTGGCCAGAAAAGGGTTTATCATACGGCAATTTTGTCTACTAGTGGCAACCAAAAACGGAAGTAGTAATATATGGCATATCAACATGTTAATTTTTAACCAATGAGAATGCAGCATTTGGTTTTGACAGGTGCCCTTAGCCAATCAGGATATACCGGAAGTCCCACCTCCCAGTTCTGGTCATGTGTTTGTAGTTGTAATGCAGTTTTGGAAACCATGTTCCATGACTGTAGTTTATCACATTAAAATGGGGAATTAAACAAAGGTTTTGGGTATTATTTTTTAATTTAAATGTATTTTTAAGAGTGAAATAGGGAAAAACAATGGGAATACATTGTTTTGTTATATGTGTTATTTTTAAAAAATGAAACAGGCTTTTTAGAAAAATTAAAATAAGTTTGAAAACGGGTATACAGTTTGTTATATTCTTTATTTCAGAAAAATGAGCAGTAAAATAGGTGAAAACAAAAAGGGTACAATTCACATTTCTCCCCCTTTAAATTGTTTTTTCATTTTTAAGTAATTGCATTGCAACCTTGTTTTTACCATTTCCTGCAATGATTCGCTATTGGTTCTGGACCGTTTCTTATCTTCTAAACTGAGCGACCAGCAACACCCTTAGCACATGACCAGCAATGCTGCTAGCCAGTGCTGAACCCCCCCCCCCAGTTTCTTACCTTGCAGGGACGCCCTTAGCACCTGCGGGGCACAGTTTCATACATTGTCCCCATTTTCCACCAAGCACAGTCATATTTAAGGTTTGTAGTATTTAATTTTTTTAAATGTTTTTTCTTTAAGCAAATACATTGTAACGAAGTTGGAACTTGTGCTTGGGTTTCAAGCTGTGTAAAATAAATAATGCTATAAGGTTTTTTAAAATGTTAACGTAACACTGTATACAGGGTCTCACTTTTTATTTTGTTTTATTTATTTATGTGTTGGATTAAGAAGAATTTACACAGCTTAAACAGGTTGTTCCTTATTTTAAACATTTTGTCTTTTTTCAACATACAGGCTTTTCTGTTCTCTGCAGGTTTTACCAAATCACATTTCTCCACTTCTAAACTGTTTTTCATTTTTAAGTACACGTATTGTAACCCTGTTTTTAACATTTTACTGTCTTCGTGTTATTTTCAAAACTTACATTATTTTTCAACTCTTTATACATTTTTGTTTTCCCTTTTTACTAATTTTATTTTTAAACACTTTTTTTCTTCTTTTTTTCCCAATTTCAAGCTCGTTTATTTTTTCAGCACTTTGTTCCCTTTTTGTTTTCACCCATTTTACTGCTCATTTTATTTTTCTGAAATAAAGAATATAACAAACTATATTCCCGTTTTCAAACTTGTTTTTATTTTTCTAAAAAGCCTGTTTTATTTTTTAAAATAACACATATAACAAACAATGTATTCCCCGTGTTGTTTCCCTATTTCACTCACAAAAATACATTTAAATTAAAAAATAATACCCAAAACCTTTGTTTAATTGCCCATTGTAATGTGATAAACTACAATCATGGAACATGGTTTCCAAAACTGCATTACAACTATAAACACATGACCGGAACTGGGAGGCGGGACTTCCGGTCTATCCTGATTGGCTAAGAGCATGCTGCATTCTCATTGGTTAAAAATTAACATGATTATATGCCATATAGCGTACTACTACAAACGTAATATTTTCCTAACAAACTAAATTGCAAAGTGGGTCAGTATATAATTCAATACACATGGAAAACATCTTCAAATTCCCCAAGTATACCCCATGGTATTCCATTAAATATGAAACAACTCCACGGTAAATATTTCATTTTTGGCCGTCAAACGTAGGCAAAATACAGACACATGTGCTTTCAATGAGGGGGAGCGTGTGTGCCTGCAAATAGACCCTAGGGGTAACACTGCCTAGTTTGTGATGAAGCACAGTGAATGAATTTAATAAATATTGACCCAGAAATTATATTTTAGTGTAAAATTGCACTGGATATTGGGACACTGTCGGTAGTTTTAAAAGAGAAATGCCTTATTTTTCAAATGTGTTTGTTACAGCTTGAATGTTCCAGTCAAAGCAGCAGAGCTACCATCAGAAAACCAACACTGCAGTCGAGGCATGGGGTGGCGTTGTTGAGCCGCGTATGAGGGGCCAAACAGGCCATAATTCATATACTCTGTGTATGTAGTACATTGCTTTGTGTGCGTACTATATTGGTTTGCTTGTGTACTATATCGGTTTGTGTGTGTACTATATCGGTTTGCTTGTGTACTATATCGGTTTGTGTGTGTACTATATTGGTTTGCTTGTGTACTGTATCGGTTTGTGTGTGTACTATATCGGTTTGCTTGTGTACTATATCGGTTTGTGTGCATACTATATTGGTTTGCTTGTGTACTATATCGGTTTGTGTGTGTACTATATCGGTTTGTGTGTGTACTATATTGGTTTGTTTGTGTACTATATTGGTTTGTGTGTGTACTCTATTGGTTTGCGTGTGTACTATATTGGTTTGCTTGTGTACTATATCGGTTTGTGTGTGTACTATATCGGTTTGTGTGTGTACTATATCGGTTTGCTTGTGTACTATATCGGTTTGTGTGTGTACTATATTGGTTTGCTTGTGTCCTATATCGGTTTGTGTGTGTACTATATCGGTTTGCTTGTGTACTATATCGGTTTGTGTGTGTACTATATTGGTTTGCTTGTGTACTATATCGGTTTGTGTGTGTACTATATTGGTTTGCTTGTGTACTATATTGGTTTGTGTGTGTACTATATTGGTTTGTTTGTGTACTATATTGGTTTGTGTGTGTACTCTATTGGTTTGCGTGTGTACTATATTGGTTTGTGTGTGTACTCTATTGGTTTGCGTGTGTACTATATTGGTTTGTGTGTGTACTATATTGGTTTGTGTGCGTACTATATTGGTGTGTGTGTGTACTATATCGGTTTGCGTGCATACTATATTGTTTTGCCTGAATAATATATTGGTTTGCATGTGTACAATGTTGGTTTGTGTGCATACAGTATTGGTTTGTGTGCGTACTATATCGGTTTGCATGCATACTATATTGGTTGTTCATGTGACCTAAGTGGGCGGGCAGTAGTAAAATGAAAATCAATGCGGCAACAGTATTGGACTGGTGCTGTCCACGTGGAGATTGAGCGAGGAGAGGTAGGTGTAGTATTTGATGAATGTATTTTAGAATTTTGCAAACCGTTTTCGTAATTAATATACCCTACTATCAATAGTTAATAAAGGACTGTATACTCTTGTGTGACATGTATTTTCAGTTTGTAAAATAATAATGCGATTTGAAATGCTGAGGTTTAAACGATTTTGGTCACAAAGTGAAATTAATATTAATTTGAACCAAAATTAAATCGTCAAATTAATGAACAATGATTTATACATAAACAGCATCTATAACCCGTATGCACCGTGACTCATTTTAGTATTTGTATTCCTTTAAAAAAAAAAAGTGGCAGTAGGCCTAATAACGATTTGTACACCCTTTGAGTCTGAGCCCGGCCCTATTGACCATTTTCTCTAGGAGAAAAATAATAAACTTTCAAAGAACTGATCGAAATCGCAGTTATTAGTTTTGTGTGTTTCAGATTCTGTGTCATGGAGGATCGGCAGAACATAAGTATTTGCAGAAATCTTATTTCGTCAGTTCTTAGCAGCCCTACTGTCCTCACAGCTGTGGGCGAGGCATTACACCAGACAAACTCGCCATCAGACAGCGTAGCTCAACTAAATCAAAGGGAGGCAGTGTGGTCCAGTGGTTAAAGAAAGGGCTTATAACCAGGAGGTCCCGGTTCAAATCCCACCTCAGCCACTGGCTCATTGCGTGACCCTGAGCAAGTCACTTAACCTCCTTGTGCTCCGTCTTTCAGGTGAGGCGTAATTGTAAGTGAATCTGCAGCTGATGCATAGTTCACACACCCTAGTCTCTGTAAGTCGCCTTGGATAAAGGCGTCTGCTAAATAAACAAATAATAATCATGTATGTAGCTGTGGCAGGATAGCTTGCAGTGGTGAGGTATGGTGACGTCCACGGACCAGGAAGTAACTGAATCAAAACAATGGATGGGCGGTTGAAGCTGAATGCTACGGCACTCAGCTGGATTTATTAAATAAACAAACCTAAAACAAAAGATTTAAACAATAACAAAACACAAAACAAAAAGGCGTGATGGCCAAACAAACAAGTATATTTTTAAATATAGCAATTGTTCTTTTTCCTCGCTCTTTCTCTCCGCTCTCCGTACTCTCCTCTCTATACTCAACGACCCAATGCGGACAGCTGCAGGTTCTTATACTCTGGCCGAGGGTTAACTAGCTGTTAATTATCTTATTACCCCTCGGCCACAGTCTGCAGCGTTTGGTAAGGATGCGTGACTGTCAGCTAGTTAAATAATCAGTAGCTGATCAGTCACGCATCCTCACAGGGTTTTAAATTATAAATAATAACAAAAGACGCGGCGCTTTTATCTGCGCCGCAAACAATAATACAAATAATAATAAATAGGGGTGGGACACTCCATACAGTAACCTTATAATATTTTAGCGAATATTTACATAAAATATTGGATCACACTTTTTAATGTGCACAAATTCCTACAGAACAACCTAAGGGTGAGCACCTGAATACCTTCTGCACTTCCTCTGAGTTCTGATGTTGATCACATGTGAAAGGGTTAACGTTAGGGTTATCGTCAGGGTTAGGGATAGGATTACAGACTAGGGTTCAAATTAGGGTTTAGACATGTAGGAATTCATTAGGATTTTTGCCCATTATTCAAAAGTGTAACTAAAACAGTGTTTATTTTTACAGAAAGCATTGCACCGATATTTGTTGTAACCAAGTTAAATGGTTTTCCATTCTGTTAATGTTAAATTTTTGGAACCTTTTAGACTGTCACTTAATATCTTATCAATTAATTTTTTTTTCCCCCAGAAGAGGAAACCGGAGTTTCACTTGGAGAAATTCTGGCTTTTGCCACAGGCACGGATTATCCTCCAGCTCTAGGATGGGAAACTAAGCCGTCCATTGAATTTATTTACAGCAGCGACCTTTTCCCAACTGCAAACACATGTGCTAATGTTTTGCGTTTACCAACAGTTCACAAGGAATATGAGGACTTTAAAAGAACATGGACTTTGCCATTCAGAATTCTCCAGGGTTTGGGCAGGCATAAAAGACACATGAGTAAATTTATGTATGTACTAAAAAATCACATGACTTGTTTTATTGTGGTAACTAAGGACCTAACATTTGTGGTGGCATTCAAACTACTGTCTTATTAAGTTTTGATTCCAAATCCTTCAAGAGATCAATCAAACCACTCCTAGTTAATTGGTCAAATTGTGCTGGAATTCAGTAGGTCCTTAGGCATACACTGGAAATGAACATCAGATACTGCATCTTTTTCTTTTCAGAGATAGAATCACTTTTTTTATTATTATTTTTCAGTTGAGGATTTTGTTTATCAAATAATATATTTGATGTAAGAATTACTGTTCATAATCTGAAACTTTGTATTAACTAATCTGGCCTTTAATGTTAAAAATCGTTATGGCACTGACCAAGAGATACATTCTTATAGAAAATACCATATGGTGTGTAGTATATAGTTTATGTTTCAATTAAAAATATAATGTTTTAAGCACATGAAAATAAGAGCATGACTTAAAATGTTAAATATTAAAGGTAATGACAGGTCAGTTTGTGTTGTTAGACAAGGAGTTCACATTGTTGGAAAACTTGTTACAATAAGTTGAGTATGAGGAATTGTGAATTTTTTGGGCTATTTTAGTCTTTGAAGTATAGTCAAAACTGTTCTTAATACAACTATTTCAATATTGTGCACAGTTACATTATCTGTTTTTGTACCTTTTGGAGAATGTCATAAATGTAGCTGAGATGTACAAATTCTTGTGAACCAACAATTTTGATACTTTAAAAAATGTTTGAAATTCCCTGACATTTTTAATTAAGCTTTTTATTTATTAATTTTTTAGATATTTTCCACTGTTTTCAGCTCTTAAACAGTTGGAGATAAGTTAAGTGTTCAATTAAGTATCTGACAACTCAATTAAGTAGCTGGAACGAAAACCAGCAGACACTGCGGCCTTCCAGGACCAGGGTTGAGAACCACTGGATGAGGGCATTTAAGGGTGAATACATAATCATAGAAACCTTTTAAAATATAAGTATTCAAAATACTGTATTTATTTAACAAAGTATACACCCCAGTTTTTCAGCCTTTTTAAAATGTATTTTACAACAGGGAAGTACAGTTCTGGTTATTAAGGGCTGCACTATTGTTTTAGTTGTACAACATCTCTTAGTTATTGATCTGAATGCTCAGATGATAACAGCAGGACTAAGCGAGAGGAGAAGGGGTTTCAAGTGGCTTTATTAACATACAAGTACAATATTACAATTCACCCATAGTTCAGTATAAAGGGTGGTAATAAGGTATTGCAGTCACCTCCTAGAACATAATTTCTGCTGCCATTCATGTTACCATGTGTGTACTATGTGAATTTAAAGTGCATTGGATGCACAGTTAAAGAGGTCTCAGAGGTAACCTAGATCTGGGCTGGTTACCTACAGGTGTTGATATTGGCAGCATGCTGGTTGCACTCCAAAGCT
The DNA here is from genome assembly GCA_030684275.1 of Acipenser oxyrinchus oxyrinchus. Taxonomy (NCBI): domain Eukaryota; kingdom Metazoa; phylum Chordata; class Actinopteri; order Acipenseriformes; family Acipenseridae; genus Acipenser; species Acipenser oxyrinchus. The sequence goes on from CM060266.1 coordinate 18,649,543, forward strand.
GACTTCTGTATTGATGTGCTCTTCAGATTTCCAAGTGAGGGATGGTAAGTGACTAATCAAGTTCAAACAATAATAATAATAATAATAATTTTTATATAGCACCTTTCATAGTGTACCACCATCACAAAGCGCATTACAAGATATGAGACAAGGGTGTGTGAACTATGCATCATCTGCCAAGTCACTTACAACATCTCACCCGAAAGATAGAGCACAAGGAGGTAAAGTGACTTGCTCAGGGTCACACAATGAGTCAGTGGCTGAGGTGGGATTTGAACCGAGTGTTGAAAACAGTTACATGAGAATTCTAGAAAGCTACTGTTTTTCTTTTTCAAACACTGCAATAAAGATTATATAAACCTATTATATGAAGATTCTAGAAAGTTCTATTATCAAAAATGTAGGGAAGGCACAACATTACTGGAATTTTCTAGAAATATTCAATTCAGTATAAAATGTATAAACCATAAAATACTTTGACAAAATTATATTTTATTAATCTCTGGCAAGCACATTCTCAACATATTCCTTGACAGCTAGATAATTATTAATTCCATGGCTGTTATCGTCCTGTAAGGGATCAATCAGTTCTTGTAAATGTTCATACTGTGCATCTGAAAGGGTGAAAACGTTTTCAGGAACAACAACATTATTTGTGGTTTCAATTCCCAAGTCTAACTGTACTAAAGAATGAAAGTTAGAGAGTCCTAGACTGTTTGTTCTGTCTCCTGAAGAAAGAATGCCAGCGTGCCACATCTGAAGTGGGGACACATTGTTCACTGTGCTTAATCTGTGACTGTTCCACTGATTTACAAATTCATTGGCAGCTGCAGTAATCCTGGGCATGTAAACATAATGTAGACAAAAATATCAAGTTCTGAATTGCTGTCAAGAAGCAGGTTTTGTTCCATGAAGCAAAAGATGTCTTTGAAAAGGAAGACACCACTCTATTCAGTTCTGCCCAAAGGCGTTCGATTCTCTGATTGTGAACACTACGTCCCACTATAAAGCTTCCACAATTTGATCCTCTTTCGTTTATCATGTATCTTGCCACCTGCACATTTTCAGTTCCTGCATCACCTCGAACCCGCAGAGGTTAGCCAAAATTCCTTAGCCCTTCCTCAAACAGATGGAGAACTGTTGATGCAGTATTGTTATTTGCTGGTTGTAAGTACACTATGGTCGGCTGTAACCATCAACACACCCATGAAAAACAAACCTCCATGATATAAGTTTATGGTTACTGTCTATGTGCCTAAAAAGAAAGAAAGAAATTACAATTACAATATGCATATGCATAAAAACCATGAGAGTCATATGCTCCTGATTTTTAGAAAGTAACTATAAAGGTATATATGTGGTATAACAGGTGTGTATATATACAAACGCTACAGGTTAAGTTTGGAATCAAGCACAAAAAAAAAATCGGGTAAGTACATTAAAAGTATATTTACATATGTTTTTATTGTATGTTATAATGCAGTAAAACTACAAAATACATGCCAACATTCATGATCAATGAAAATTATAACAGTCATCTGTCATCTTTTGCCCGACCATGGTGATATGTTAAAACGCCAAGAACCTTCTAGATGACCTTATACTCTATCTGTACAAATTCTGTTGGTTGAAGAAAGACCCAATCAGAGATTACCAAGTGCTTCAGAGCCCTATAAATGGAAACATGTACACTGTCAGGAGCTCAGTTTCAGTAAGAACTTCTGAAGGTGGCTGTTGTTAAACCTTTTGTAAGGATGGCAAAAGAAAGCAGACTGATATAGGAAAAATGTTCTGCTATTTGTACCTTAAGGAAATAAGGCATGACTGAAAGAGAGAGAAGTATTTGCTTCCAAACTTTTGACCTGTAGTGTATATATAATATATAATTATTTATTTAAACTCTTGGAAATTTTGCTAGATTTTATTTGGACATTAAAAAGTAGAACAAAAAGCTATGAAAGTTATCCTGTAAATATTATGTTATTGATGTAATGCAATGATACTCACTCCTTGTCCTGGAGGGCCACAGCCCTGCAGGATTTATAAACAACTTCAAATTTGCAAGGGCTATAGACCTGGAAATAACTGATAATTTAGACCAATTAATTCAATAACTGGTTCTCTTAAGTCATTAAGAGCTCAGGTGGAGTGAAAACAAGAAGACCCTGTGGCTCTCCAGGACCAGGCGTTTGTACCACTGATGACATGTATCACTGTTTACTTGCCAAAGATAGTTTGGTCCAGGAACACTATATATTCTTCTTTGAATTGCAGACCTTCTACAATTATAACTCCAACAGGGTCAATTATATGAAGTCTTTCTCTTATTAAGCCACCGTTGCACTCTGATGTTGCGTGAGCGTATGCTGCCAGAAATATATGTCTCTCCTGCATTTGGAGTTGAGCGCCTTATTTCAAGGATCAGATTATCAAGCTCAGAATCAGATATGTTGCTGAAGCTGGAGTATGTAAGAAGCCCCAAACGTTGGCGGTGTCGGTATATGGTCCGTGTTCCAACAGACAGAAGTCTTGCAATGGAAGTCCAGGAAAATCCAAGATCACTAAGGTTTTCCAAAAGGTTCCTAGGTATCTGATATCTGAAAGTATTAATACATTTTATTTTAAACTGATTTCTTTGTATTTGGTGAAATATTTTGCTTACAACCTAAAACAAGGGTGGCCAACTCCAGTCCTTGTGGGCGCAATGTCTTCTGGTTTTGTAACAACCAAGCTGTCAGTTTATTGGCGAATTATTTGATAAACTAGAAAGAATAATACTTTTGCTCTGGCCTAATTTTGTTATACAGATAGTGAACCTTCAATCAAGTGCATATTTTAAATCATCAGTATGTAAAATATCCTGGAAAATGTCTCAAAAACCTTAAATATTTTCCAGTAGCCAAATAATTAGATCTATAAAGCAAGACCTGAAGTTAGAATAAAAACCAGGCTTGGAGTTAGCCATCCCTGACCTAAGATATGAGAAATGATTGGCAAGATTGCATGCTATTATGCATAAATTATCCACTAAAATGCTTTATTAACATCATTTTTCTTTTACGTTTCCTCACAACAGCTTCCTGTAATAAGCCTTAGCTTGATAAAAATGTAATCGTATTCCAATAAAACTTACTCCAACCTATTACATTAACCTTTGCATTGTGTAAGTATACATATAACACATTTACCCATCTGTACTTCTTTACAGTAACTAGTGAATTTATTAATGTTCTCAGTAGTCATTTGCTGAAAGTTAAAATGTAAATTGAAAATCTTAAAATAACTAATAGGCTAACTGTAATACACACTGGAGGATATTAAACAAGTAAGCAATAAGTAAGCAATGCAATAACAGAATCACTTAATATATGATATACAGTTAATAACCTTTATGTACAATATGCAGTTAATAAACAAGCAGTGTGCTTAAAGAAGCAGGGATATCTAATCCCAAGCCAAGAAATAGACAGCAGTGTTTTTAAAATCACTATATAACTTTAGATGTTAAAATATTCAATTTTTAAAATATTGTGTTTGGAGTTAAGATGTAACTAATATAACTTAGTACTAAAAGGATAAGTGTAATAAATATTGGATTACCTCGGTCTTCCAGGGCGTTCACTGAAAAAACGACCAGGAATCAGTCCTCTCTGGTTTGTAGAAGGGGCAAAACTGAGAAATTCTTCATTTCTTTCAAGCCACAATATTCTTTCTTCAAGTTGTTCATACAGGCAAATTAATGCATGAGGTAGTTGATTAAGAATAATGAAAGCTTGATTTTGAATGGAAAAGAGGCAAGGATACTAACAATTTCAAAAATCAACTGAAGATGATCTACAAGATGAGGATGAATTCGCTCAAATTGAGTAGCATCATTTTGCACAGTTTCAATACTGGACACTGTGTGATCAATACTTAAAAAATAATCTGTTATATCTTGCTCAGATGACATCTTTCAAAAATGTGTTTCCAAATCTTCCCATGAGGTATTTGGCTGTTAGTGATTGTCTGTTGAGTAATCTCCACCCACTAAAGGTCACAGAAGTCAGTAATGAATATGCATAAACCAATATTTTATGCAGGCAAACCAATATATTCTGACAAAATTAATACTACACACACTAACCAATATAGTACGCACACAAACCGATGTAGTATGCACACAAACCAATATAGTACACGCACAAATCAATATATTATTTAGGCAAACCAATATAGTATGCACGCAAACCAATACAATACGCACACAAACCGATATAGTACGCACGCAAACCAATATAGTAGACAAGCAAACCAATATAGTACGCACACAAACCAATATAGTACACACGCAAACCGATATAGTACACACTCAAACCGATATAGTACACACACAAACCAATATAGTACACAAGCAAACCAATATAGCAATATAGTACACACACAAACCAATATAGTACACACACAAACCAATATAGTACACACAAACCAATGTAGTACACACACAAACCGATATAGTACGCACACAAACCGATATAGTACGCACACAAACCAATATAGTACGCACACAAACCAATATAGTACGCACACAAACCAATATAGTACACACGCAAAGCAATGTACTACATACAGAGTATATGAATTATGGCCTGTTTGGCCCCTCATAGCCGCGGGGACAAGTAGTCTGCATGTTGCTAGCAAAATGTAGAAAGGGATACTTTTTTGTAGAAAGTGACGTGCAAGATACAAGTCTCAGGCAACTTTGTTGCAAGCAACTGTATCACAGGACTGTTGATTTTGTAGAAGCAACATAACGTCATAGAACAAATCAGCCAATGAAAGCTTATCCGCTGGCGAAATTATTTTTTTTAGCTAATCGGTCCATTCCTGGTATTTAATGATCAATTTGTCAGCCAATGCCACAAGGTGTAGTGGAGCGGCATTAAAGTCGGCAAAATTATGAATATTATATTCCTTGAAAAAAACAATTTACTATTAGGAACCGTTTTAAACCTAATGTTGTGTTGTCATTATAGTCTAATATTAGAAATTGTATTGTCTTCTCCGTGTTGTCCATCAACACGGAGATCTACAGTGTCTACATACTGTAGAATAGTCCCCTGAAATCTGACAATGTGGAAGCAACAGATTTTATTATACATTTTGTAGCAACATGTGTCCCTTTGGCTTTACAGTGATATACTGTAACTGTAGGATGCACACTGATGACACCTTCTGGGCATTACGTTGTATTGCGTTTGATAGGCAGTTCATAATATGTGACTTGACAGCACTGGAGGAAAAGCATCTGTCCGAAAACAAATACTATAATTGAAACACTATAGTTTTCGAGGAGACGCGTTTTTAGACTATAATATGTTGTCATTGGATCCCGCAAATGTCTCATGTGATATGAATTGTTAAACATATTTTCAGTGTGCATTTTTTTTTTAAAGTAACCGGCCTACTTCTATCGTTACTAGGTTTTGTTTTTTGTATTGTACCAATAAAGTTTGGTGAAACGTTGCGTATGCTGCGTCACGTTGCCAGAGGGGAGGAAGGAACAATAATGGTGGCAGGCACCTGATGTTTATCGGTGATTAAAAGGAAATATAGCTGTTGCCGATACTGTTTGATTGAATTTCTTCAGTTAGTACAATCTTAATTTTGCCAAAAACCCTCAATATGTTGCCACGGAGCACCACCTCGCTGTTTTGTGTTCTTTTTCAAGTCCTTGCAGCGGTTTCGCAGGGATTCGGCGAGTTTGAGTCCGTCAGTGTCGGAGCTCCGATAAACGGGGACCGCTTCAGGATCGAAGGCCGGTGCGTAGTGCCGGGTGTCAAAGCACAAGACTGGGTCTCTACAGCACGAGTCCTCGTCGAGGGGGAAGACCATGTCGGCTTTTTAAAGTAGGTCTTCTGTGATGTTTTAACGTGTAATTGACAACCGGCAGTACTGGCAGTGTGGTGATTGCAGTAAACAATGAATGATATTTCGGTCGCGGAGCTTACATTTTTCACACAGGTTCAAATATTCACATATTTGATATGCCACACAACTGTATTTTGACGATTTTTACAGTGTTTGCCTTGCAGCTGCGACTGGTATTTATTGTGGATAAGAATGGCAAATCAATCAAACTGACACAGCAATGTCATTTTTTACCAGTTTGTGCGTCTCTTTTTTGTGCCCCATGTGTTTTCGTTTCGCTTCACTGCAATATTTAAGGAATCGAAATGCTTTGTTTAGTTGCAGAACAGAAGACAAACTGGGGCTAATCTATTTTGAAACGCTAAATGCAGCCATACTTCTGTAATTCTGTACGCTGTCTCTTAACGGGGAGAGTTACAAATTCTCACTATATTTTGGTTTTTTGCTGTATTAGTCAAGGCAAGTTACTAGTTACTGAGTCAGTAGAGAGGCCAAACCTAAAAACACAGGCGGACAGCGGCTATAAATATAGCAGCGATTTCTACAAAATTGTCGCACGTTCATGGTGAAAATTATACTAAACTATTATGGGAGGCTTTACAGTTTCCATAGTTTACAGAAATTGAAAAGCTTTAGATTTTCTTTTTTCCTTCCCTAAAGATGCTCAGTTCGTACCAGGAGGATTTTTACTGGCGGCAGCTGATTTCACTACTGCCAATAGTTCCAGAAAACAAAATTTGTAATATAACTAAGCCTACGTATTTCCCTTTCTCCAATTGTATTTATCTTTTTATACAGCCCCGACTAGACAGGAGTGTTCTGTGGGGGTTCTTAGGCAGTAAAATTTGTGCTGATCATAAGAAGCCCCAAAACGGCTGCTGCCTGTATTTGCTACTGAGCTGCTCCAGTTGGTGGCCTATTGTTTTTGACTGTCAGCCTGTGAACAAACCAAGCATCCTGCCGATGCTACTGTAGTACCTGCATTAGCAGGCAGTTATGAATGACATCTCCACTGTAGCTCAGAGAAACAATAAAAAAAAAAAAACATTTAATCATACACATACATTAGATTGTAAACAAGAAAGCTGTAAATTGTACAGTAAATAAATTCTTTATATGTTTTGGGGTGACAATGAGTTGCATTAGCTCTTAATTTCCAACATTAATATTTGTTGTTCTTTCCCCTAGAACCGATGGAAGTTTTGCTGTCAATGATGTCCCCTCGGGTTCCTATGTAGTAGAGATTGTGTCACCAGCATACAAGTTTGAACCAGTTCGAGTGGACATTACATCAAAAGGCAAAATGAGGTATGGCTTCTAACCCTGCTGCATCATATGCATCTTTTACATGGATGTGGTTAGCTTTGTGAATAGACTTCTGTTGCTCCAATATTGAGACTTAATCATTTTCTTTACAAATGTGTGAACCTTGATTTGAGCATTGTTAGACATAATTACTTGTTCATAGTCTTTTCTTGAGCCCATTGTAAGACTGTGACCTTTCAACTTAGTCCCAGCTGCCAGATAATGTGCAGTGTTGCTGTAAGACAGAAAAAGCTCCACCCCTAAACACTGAACCTTAACTATCTGGTTGACCTTATTCATGGTAAGCTGGCTTCATTTCCTCTGTCAAATGGCTGATTTATAGTCCAAGATTCAGTACGTCAGGGAGCTTACCAATGATCAATTAGTAGCACATATTTTAGAAGGAAGTAATTGTAATAAGGCTGTTTTAAAAAATAAAAAAAAATGCAATAAGGGTGTTTCTGATCTGGATGAACACAGAAAATCTCTATTGGCAGAATTTTCTAAAACTTGTTAATGTACAAATGTAATTGCAATCAGAAATATTTTTTTCATAACAACCCTTGCAATCCTAATCACATCTCCTCTGTTTTCTATTTCAGGGCCAGAATGGTTAATTTCATTAAAACATCTGAAGTCGTGCGCCTGCCTTACCCACTGCAGATGAGATCCTCTGGCCCACCTAACTATTTCAATAAGCGTGAAACGTGGGGGTGGACAGATTTCCTCATGAACCCAATGGTAGGCATTGTAGAATTAGTGACAAAAAAATAAGGGAGTGTCTTTCTCTTTGTCTTTTCAAAGCGTTAGTTTGCTTGACTAAGAATGTGTACCCAAATTTAATGACTGAATTTTCTGCCACTAATCCAAACTGAAACACAACTAACCTCTCCTATGGTAAACAAGTTAATATCATTATAGATGTTAGAAAATTCTTTCCCAGACCTGGGCTGTAGATCCCACACACTTATATCCTCTTCATTTAAGGTGTTGCATTTCTATTCAGTCTTTGTGACAATCAATATGCATACACACAATTGTTACATTGATTTACAAATGTATTGTTTTTTGTAGAATAAGATATTGATATACATACTGTACATTAAAACAGTTTCCAGAAAAGCCATTTTTTCTTTATAGATGCTAACAGTGACAGCCGGGTTAAGCAGTGCACAGATATTCACATGAAGGAGCATGTTTATTATTAATATTTATTTCTTAGCAGACGCCCTTATCCAGGGCGACTTACAATTGTTACAAGATATCACATGATTTTTTACATACAATTACATTATTTTTTACACATTATTTTTACACACAATTACCCATTTGTACAGTTGGGTTTTTACTGGAGCAATCTAGGTAAAGTACCTTGCTCAAGGGTACAGCAGCAGTGTCCCCCACCTGGGATTGAACCCACGATCCCCTACTCCACACTGCTGCCCTGTGTTTAAGTTTAATCTGACTGTTCAACTTCTCTAGGTTATGATGATGGTCCTTCCATTACTGATTATCGTCTTGCTGCCCAAGGTGGTCAACACCAATGATCCTGAGATGAGACGGGTGAGTTCATATTTATAAGAGAACCAAAACATTTTTAAAAAAGGAATCTGACCTGTTATATCATGCTTATACCATGTACTGCTTCCAAAATTTTAGTGTCTACAATTTAATGATTAACATTGCAGACCAGGCCAACTAATGTACTGTATTGGAAAGCCAGTAGTCTATGGTTACAATTTAGATGCTGTTTTTTAGTTTGTTTATTTTTTATTATTTCTGCATTTTAGTTTGTTGAAACTTGTCCAGAATGAAACGATACATAGCATCATACTGTATAATGTTAAATACAAGTTCAAGAATGAAGTAAAAGACTGTATATCACATTTTTTCTTTTCTTCTTTGTTTAGGAGATGGAGCAATCTATGAACATGCTGAACCCTAATCCCGAGTTACCTGATGTGTCTGAATTCATGACCAAACTCTTCTCCTCCAAGGGCCCGGGCAAGTCAGGAAGCAGCATTAAAGCAGGAAAAAGTGGGCAATTGAAGAGGAGGTAGTTCCTTCTTGTAACCAGGAACATAAATGCACAGAAACACTGCCTGGCATGAAATTATTTAGTTTGTTTTATTTTTGTCTCTTTTTTTCTGTGTTTGTGTTTTTTATTTTAGTTTTTGGAGACTGAAAACAAATCCAAGTCTCTTGGTGTAGGTCTGTTACAGTACAAGCTAGAGAAGCTAATGATGCTAGGAACAGCTCCAGTATACCCCCCCCCCCCCCAGTAAATAAATGGATTGCTTACAGTATAAGCCAGTTTTGTGAACATTTGTTTCTTTTAAATACCCCAGTTTAAAATATTATTAAAATCTTCTTGGGGCTGTTCATGGCATCATTTGCCACCCCAATTTTATACTAAATCGGGTTACACCATAACACATTTTAGATTTTATTATCATTAATTTATTTTACTGTTCTATGCGCTGTTTGATATACATTACTAGTGTAACCTGTAAAGTAGCTTTGAATTGTATATTTTTAACAGTGCTAACAAAATTGAGATGCCTATGTAATAAACTACACCTACTTGAATACTTTAAGAGCTGAAAACGAAAATGTCTAAATAAATATTAATTTGAGAGTTTTATTTGCCTGCATAGACCCAGGATAAGGGTTTAGATCATTATAAAACGATTATTGTGAATTCTTGTACTTTTAGAAAAGAGTAAATCTGTATTTAAATGCAAAGGATAATAAAATTGTAATCATCATTTTGGGTGGTTTTTATTGGCGATTTTGAGATTTAAAGATGCAGTGTTTAAGACGGTTGGTACCTATTATTATTATTATTATTATTATTATTATTATTAATTTCTTAGCAGACGCCCTTATCCAGGGCGGCTTACAATTGTTACAAGATATCACATGATTTTTTATATACAATTACATTATTTCTTACATACACTTACCCATTTATACAGTTGGGTTTTTACTGGAGCAATCTAGGTAAAGTACCTTGCTCAAGGGTACAGCAGCAGTATCCCCCACCTGGGATTGAACCCATGACCCTTCGGTCAAGAGTCCAGAGCCCTAACCACTACTCCACACTGCTGCCCATACCTACGCTGCCCATACCTATAAAATGTTGCGCATATAAAAACAACATTTTGCAATAGCAGTTTCTCAATTCTGCAATTCAGAAGCAAGGGGAGTAACCTTGTGACCCTACAGCTAATAATCCTATTTTTTTGGGGGGGGGGAATTAGAGAGTTGCCACAATGATGGGAGCCCAGGATAATTCTGCAGAATTCTTCAAGTAATCTGGGAAGCATTTCACTTGTATTGGGTGTTTAGCAGCTCCCAACATGATCATATTTATAATGATAGACTTCTGTATTACATACAATGCAGTGTGTGTCTATTCTCAGGATGGAGCATTCTTCTGAGGCTGATCTAGAAGTGTTGGACTGCCACCAAGTCTGATTTGTCTGCTTTCGTTGTATTATTATTTTTTTCTTAGCAGACGCCCTTATCCAGGGCGACTTACAATTGTTACAAGATATCACATTATTTTTACATACAATTACCCATTTATACAGTTGGGTTTTTACTGGAGCAATCTAGGTAAAGTACCTTGCTCAAGGGTACAGCAGCAGTATCCCCCACCTGGGATTGAAGCCACGACCCTTCGGTCAAGAGTCCAGAGCCCTAACCACTACTCCACACTGCATCCCCAGGGACTTCATGTGTTTCATGGGACATTCCCCCCATGAGAGAGGTTCTGAAGGCAAGATTCATATGTCAGAGGTATCAGTGTGTCAATGATTGCAACTAACTGTTCAAATGTTTTGTAAGTTTCTCCCTGTTCAGACCGTGGTGACACAATAGCCAAATGACACCACATCAGGCAAGTGGTAAAAAGTGGCTATTGACAGACGTTTCATTACTAAATGTTTCTTTGTTTTATTACTGCTGAATATGCAATGCAAGTGTTTAAAGTTATGGATGTTGAGGTAACTGTTGAGCAATAATTAAATAACCGAACAGCTGGTATTGCAGATCCCAATTAGCTCTAGTCTTGGACTACCTAATGTTAACTTGGGTAAGAAAGTCCAAGGTTAATGCTAATCAGGGTGTAAACAACTGTACATATTTACCATTTGTCATTGATCTGTGTATTTCAGGAGGTGGGTTTGTTTTAATTTCTTATTTGCATTTCTGTTTAAATGTACCCCCTCTCCCCTTTTGCTCTAAAGAAATACTTTGTTGCTGATGCTTTATGGATCTCTTTATGGTAGGTTACCTTGCAGTACAGATAAGACCAGTGATACCATGCTTAATTAAGCCTGGCAGTTATCCAGACGCCACACATACATCTAAAGTTCACAGGTCTTGTTTGTTACCTTTGTACAGACTTGGATTCTAGAACTGTAACTGCAATTAAAGTTTTATATAGGAACATCAACTTCCGTTCTAAAAGCATTCCAAGTGTATTAAAATAGCCAGATCTATTGGACAGGTTACTTCTGATTGAAGATTGACCATGCATGTGAGTTTTTCCGATTTGCTTGTTAAAGAAACGTCTCTCATCCCTTACATGTTAGTGTGCACTAGAGATATCAGAATATCTATGAGAAGGAAATTAACTTTAATGTTGATATTGGATATACTGTACTGCACATTTTGCAATAGGAGTTTGGCACAATCACTTGGCAGTGGGGCAGATGGCCTTTATTTTTGTTCAACACAGATACTGGGTTAATGAAGGGAAAAGGTTTCTCTTATGTTCCAGTGCTTCACTTCTATGCACAAGAGCAAGTAACATTTAAAAGGAAGCCATTCGATATGGGTATTACAACATGCTTTACTACAAGTTATTTAGAATATCTGGGGATATGTGGAGAAACCACTCTGCCTGTATGTCACACTTAAATTTGAAGTTGTACATGATAGATGTATGTTCTGGTCTATTACAAAACAGTGATCGCTCTAATTCATTGTAGCAGGCATGGGGGATGTATGTTACTAACATATGTATCAAATTCTTTACCATGTTGGTGTAATGATTATTTTTATTTTTTTAGCTGGGACTGCTAGGAAACTTAAAGAGTTCTGAAGCTCACCTATGTTGTCTCCTACCAGATTTGTAACATTGTGTTCATTACTCCTGATTAAAGTATTAGATTGTTTCAACCCAATAATTTTCATAGGTGTCAAGTAATCAAGTTGGGCGTGACTAAAGATTAATCTTCAACAGTGGATAAACTTTCCCCCACATACTCACTGAGAATGGTCTGCAGAAGTATTATGCAATTTATCTAGAGGGAACATGGAGCAGAAGCAATATAGCTGAGAATGTTTTAAAAAAATATATAGTTTGCTGCTAAAGATCATTTATAAGTACTGGGTCTGTTTCCCCAAAACAAAACCATGTTTGCATCATCACAGCAGCCTAATTTCGCAAGAATTGGGCAATGCTACAAAATATCAAAGGTTAAGATCTGTCTACAGGGCAGCAAAATACAGAAACTAGGGGGAAAAACTCTTTAGCAAAGAGCATTGTCATTAAATCATGATAAAATATGAAATGTCAAATGAAGATATTTTGTTTGTTTTTTTTTAAACTGAGGATAATTTATACACATGCTAACCATAACCAAAGACAGAAAATAATTATAGAAGACAACAGAAAGAGCAGAGTATTTGTAAAGTTGTTGGCACTACAAAAACAGATTTCAACAGGCAGTTTTGAAAGAAACATGTTATAGCAAACATGTATTTTATTTTAAAAGATGATACCTGGTACTAGATTAGGATAATGGTCTCAGTTGCCTTACTATCAGAAAATATGTTATACTTGCACTCCCTGGGTCATTTCACCCCAGCAGTGTCTTCTGGGTCAAATCATGTTACTGGCTGAAAGCATATCAGTCAATAGGGAAGCAGCTGGTTGGTTAAAGACAAGTAAGAAGCAATTAAAGGGATTGGGACAATTTCACACTACAGGTGAAATAACCAAGGAAGTGCAACACTAGCTGAGATTTCTTTAACTGGGTGTAGTACCAGATATCATGTAACCTATTCAAGTAATGAACTACAGGTAAGACTGATGGAATTATTTTATGACTTTAAGTGTTGCCACTTTAACCCTTTACGTGTCACTCGCATGTTTCGATTCCTTGACTCAAAGTCCAGCGCTAATTGCATAAGTGTAAACTGAAGACACTGCCTCATTGGACTGTGAGTTTGCTGTAACGCAGTTCAGTCTATCACAGGAGTGTTCATTTGGGCAAGAGCTGTGTAACAGATTGCTGAATCTGTTCAATGAGTAACACTGAATACACCAGGCTTCAGCAGACAAGGTAATCTAACCGCTTATTGTATTATACAAGTTTACCATAGTAAGAAGTGCAGTAAAGCATTGTGAAAGCTTTGTAAAGCCCAGAGAGATGTTAAAGCACATGTGTAAACAGCAAGAATACTGTGCAGATTTACTGTGGCAAACTTTCAGAAGGGCTTATAAGTAATCCCTTGCTTATTTCATTATTTATTTCACTCATTTCTGGAGAGGTAGGTGGAAATGAATAAACCTACGCAATCTGTTTTCTTTTTCAGTACATCCCTCAGCTTGAAGAATGGATTTAAGGCAGTTTTTGCAGTTGGTGCTGTTTGCATTGCTGCTCTGTGTGGCTGTGGCACAAGCTGATCCACCTCCTGTAGTAAATGCACATCTCCTCTCTCCAGAAGAATACAAACTGGTTTTGAATTTGGAACAAAAAGGTACGTTTACCATTTATACTGTGGACAGCTCTAAATAAATTCAGTGTCTGTTGTAGCCACTTGAACACAAGCTGAAATTAGCGGAGGATTTTAAAGGGTAAAGGCTGGTGGGCACTAGTCTTGAATTACCTAATGTTACCTTAAGTAAGGTAGCCTAAAATTAATGCTAATTGGTGACTCTGAAACCAGCTATTAGTGTCCCATACAGTCTTTCAGCTGGTTTCACAGACCCTGGTTAGCACAAATTCTGAGCTACATTACCTTCACCTTATAAAGTGCTGGTCAGGGTCTGTGAAGCCAGTTATAAGATCAAATACATCGCTTTTCATTCCTGTTTAAATGAGGTAACATTTAAATGTAGTGAGGTACATTTATTTTAAATGTGTTGTAAAATTAAATTATTATGGATGAATCTGCCTTCTGATAAAGTTGATTGCCCAGAAGAATAAACTGTAAAAGACTGAAGTGTTGTGTGACACTGTGGCTTAAACTAAATGTGTCAGAGTAAGCTCAGGTTTATTGGCCTGCATTTGGGTTTGTTTGCTGCTGGTAAGAATGCATGGCCACGGCACTGCTCGTGAGTTGACAGCAGGGGTTCATTTGCATATCAGATTTTCTTGTTCTAATGTACGGATCTTGATTCACAGTAGCTTCCATGTGATATATTCTTCATGTTGTCATCTGCTTGTGGATCTGGGTTTCATACATTATTGCTGGTGTTGGTAGCTGCATGCTGACCTTTGCTTAGCAATGTTTTACCATAATCTTCAGGTTTGAACAATAAGAGGCAATCCGACTAATCTGATGAACAGGAGAGATGACACTGTTGTTGTTAAGAGCTCTATTTTTCTTGCATTTCGCCATTAGCGGTGTAAAAATACTAGTATTTTTCTTACTAATAGACGTCACATCCTAAAATATATCGGTACAGTTTCTTCGTTCAATTCATGGAACAGGAAAGTGTTTTTTTTTATTGTACATGTTATACATTTCTTTTTTGCAACACAAAGTTTAAACTTGACCACAAAACCTTCCCAAACCCAGGTTCTCTTAGAAAAATAAAGAAAACCTCTTGAATCTTGAAATGATTCCCCAAGAATTATTCGCTAATCATTTTCAACCCCATGGGATTTTTCTGGAGATTTAATAATACATTTAAGCACAATACAAAATAGATAACAAGTTATTTCAATCAAATCGTCAATAAATAAGTCTAACAAGGGAAAAGCATGTTGTGCATCAGAAGATTCCCACATGATTGAGACAGACAGAGATTATTAGAAACCAACTCAATAACCTGCACCAGTTGAGCAGATCAATTCAATAAAGATTAGGACGTACAGGTCGAAGAGTCACATCTTTGGGAGTTCATTTTTAAAATTACATTTTCTCATTGTATATTTTCTTCTTTTTTCAGTCCTAGACCTCATTTTTTTCAGACTAGCAATTTCTGAAGTATATTGTCTAATCTCTTTCTTTTTTTAAGGTTAGCTTTTGTTTTAAAAAGAAACTTTTCAACGACAAAGGTCTACCTGTATTCTTGAATCAAAACGTTTGTCATTGAATTTAATACGTTTCTTTTAATCTTTCTAAAACAAAAAGTTAACCTTTGTTTTGAATTTCTAATTTTACCAGTTGAGTTATGGATGATTTTTTGTTTCAGATTATCCAAGTGACTGCTACGAGGCCTTGCAGCACTCTGAAGGTATCTCCCGGGATGGTCTCTACGTGATCAAGCCAATGAAATCCCACATCGTGGTGTTCTGTGACATGCTGAATGGCGGCTGGACTGTGATCCAGCACATCACCGTCAACAGCAGCGTGGACTTCGACAGGACCTGGCACGAATACAGGCTGGGCTTCGGGGCGGTGAGCGGAGACCACTGGCTTGGCAACGAGTACCTGTACCAAATAACCAACAAGGGCGGGAGATACAAGCTGGGAATCAAACTGGTTGACATGGACGCTGGAACCAAGGCTGGGGAGTATGATCCTTTCTGCGTGGAAGGAGAGGAAACTCAGTATAAGATCCGCTTGGGTCTGTATGAGGGGGCTGCAGTGGATGCTTTAACGCAGGATACAGAGGCGTATCTCCATGACAACCAGAAGTTCACCACCAAAGACAGAGACAATGATAACTACTACCAGAACTGTGCCCAGCTGGAGTATCTCGGAGTGCCAGGGGGCGGCTGGTGGTACGACGCCTGTGCCGGCGCCAACCTCAATCGTAGGAATGTAATTTACTGGCAGAAAGACTGCAACAAGGAACACCTCTGCAAGTACGCCTGGATGATGGTGAAGCCCGCTGAGCATGTGAAGACAACCAAGGCTGGAAACTGTCGTCGTGATGAGTTGTGACGCAAACTAAAACTGAATATTTAACTTGTTAATGAATCCCTTGTGAAAGTTTACCACAGAATATTTGCACTGTATTTTTAAAAAGATTTCCAATGCTTTTTCCATGATTATACTATGCAATTACCATAGTTTAAAATTATTTGCCATATTTTTTTTAATTTGCTTTACCATACCTCTCTGTGCTTTACACTGCTTACCTATGCGTTACCATGCTTTCACTGTGCTGTATCACACATTTTACTACGGTAAACTTTAATAAGGAATGATCGGCTCCAGGGGACACATTTGCAGATTGGGTCTTTGTCGCCCGGGGTACATTTCGAAATATCAAAGTGTACCCTGGTTTAGACAAAGCTATCGTTTTGGTACTTCGGCCTGTTACAAATGTCTCTTACCGTGTTGCAAGTCATTTATAGCATCCCTTTGTTACATTGACAATACTAAAATAAAAACCTAGTAATTACATTCATTACATTCCTTTTACCAAATAATTACTCATTTGTAATACTGTATGTAGCCTATTACTGAAACTGTAACCATTTTTGGTTTTTGCAATTTTTACTACCAGTATTGGATTTCTATAGTTCTTGGTGTCTGCAAAGCAAATTAAACCTTTGATTTTGTACCTTTGTCATTCATTATGTACGCACTCATTAGGAACACATCTTCTAATATGTAATGTGGGGTCCCTGAGTGGCTCACCTGGTAAAAGCACAGCCGTGTGGTGTGAAGTTGCTGGTCTTCGCTGGGGTAACACAAGATACAGTTAAGAAACAACATAGTTAGTACAGACATCCCATTACAAAATGCCAGTCTTGAAAGATTAACAATATGTTCGGATATATCATACATATAATTGATTCATTTTTTCAGTTGAAACTTAGCTGTAGGGAATTAGCCAATTTGCTTAAAATACTGTATGAAGGCTGCCAATGAATGTAAGTTTTATGTTCCTTAAATAGTGAATGGTATCTTACATAAATGCACTGTGTAGGATTCCATAATTATAGGGTTATTGGTAAGAAGGGCACAATAGACAATAATACATTAACATGGCTCTATATATATATATATATATATATATATATATACAGTATATATATATATATATATATATATATATATACAGTATATATATATATATATATACAGTACTGTGCAAAAGTTTTAGGCAGGTGTGAAAAAATGCTGTAAAGTAAGAATGCTTTCAAAAATAGACATGTTAATAGATTATATTTATCAATTAACTAAATGCAAAGTGAGTGAACAGAAGAAAAATCTAAATCAAATCCATATTTGGTGTGACAACCCTTTGCCTTCAAAACAGCATCAATTCTTCTAGGTACACTTGCACAAAGTCAGGGATTTTGTAGGCATATAGTCAGGTGTATGATTAAACAATTATACCAAACAGGTGCTAATGATCATCAATTCAATATGTAGGTTGAAACACAATCATTAACTGAAACAGAAACAGCTGTGTAGGAGGAATAAAACTGGGTGAGGAACAGCCAAACTAGGCTAACAAGGTGAGGTTGCTGAAGACAGTTTACTGTCAAAAGTCATACACCATGGCAAGACTGAGCACAGCAACAAGACACAAGGTAGTTATACTGCATCAGCAAGGTCTCTCCCAGGCAGAAATTTCAAGGCAGACAGGGGTTTCCAGATGTGCTGTCCAAGCTCTTTTGAAGAAGCACAAAGAAACGGGCAATGTTGAGGACCGTAGACGCAGTGGTCGGCCAAGGAAACTTACTGCAGTAGATGAAAGACACATCATGCTTACTTCCCTTCGCAATTGGAAGATGTCCAGCAGTGCCATCAGCTCAGAACTGGCAGAAAACAGTGGGACCCTGGTACACCCATCTACTGTCCGGAGAAGTCTGGTCAGAAGTGGCCTTCATGGAAGACCTGCGGCCAAAAAGCCATACCTCTGACGTGGAAACAAGGCCAAGCGACTCAACTATGCACGAAAACACAGGAACTGGGGTGCAGAAAAATGGCAGCAGGTGCTCTGGACTGATGAGTCAAAATTTGAAATATTTGGCTGTAGCAGAAGGCAGTTTGTTCGCGAAGGGCTGGAGAGCGTATACGAATGAGTGTCTGCAGGCAACAGTGAAGCATGGTGGAGGTTCCTTGCAAGTTTGGGGCTGCATTTCTGCAAATGGAGTTGGGGATTTGGTCAGAATTAACGGTCTCCTCAATGCTGAGAAGTACAGGCAGATACTTATCCATCATGCAATACCATCAGGGAGGCATCTGATTGGCCCCAAATTCATTCTGCAGCATGACAACGACCCCAAACATACAGCGAAAGTCATTAAGAACTATCTTCAGCGTAAAGAAGAACAAGGAGTCCTGGAAGTGATGGTATGGCCCCACAGAGCCCTGATCTCAACATCATCGAGTCTGTCTGGGATTACATGAAGAGAGAGAAGCAACTGAGGCTGCCTAAATCCACAGAAGAACTGTGGTTAGTTCTCCAAGATGTTTGGGCCAACCTACCTGCCGAAGTTCCTTCAAAAACTGTGTGCAAGTGTACCTAGAAGAATTGATGCTTGATGCTGTTTTGAAGGCAAAGGGTGGTCACACCAAATATGGATTTGATTTAGATTTTTCTTCTGTTCACTCACTTTGCATTTAGTTAATTGATAAATGTAATCTATTAACATGTCTATTTTTGAAAGCATTCTTACTTTACAGCATTTTTTCACACCTGCCTAAAACTTTTGCACAGTACTGTATATACTGTATATATATATATATATATATATATATATATATATATATATATATATATATATATATATATATATATATACTGTATATATATATATATATGCACACACACACTTAGGACAGTTAGTTTCAGCAACAGAGAACCAAATGTGCAAAATCAACAGAAGAGCAAAAATGGGCTGGAGTGCCTTTAGCAGATTTAAGCATGGTTCTGAAAGAGAAACTACTCTTATGCCCAAGAGAAAAGTCTTCGACCAGTAGTACCCGATATTATGATTTCAAGTGAAAATACATGTTTCTATAACATGTGTTTTTTTTAAAAGTGCACATTTCAGACTTCTGTAACAAATGAAAGTGCATGCCATGTCAGATTTGCTCACAAATTCTGTTTACATTTTTTATTTTAGATATAAGTACAAGTTTACAGTACATATTTACATTTTATAATAAGTGTTGATGGCACCAGCCGAAAATTATTCTACTTAGTTTCTCATAGTTTTACTTATAAATTATGTTTTTGGAGTTTTACATGATACATTTACAAGTATGGAAGGGCAAAACTGAGTTGGAAAAGTGTAGGCTTGAGTAAAAAAAATTTGAAAAATGCTTCCCTACTATACAGTAAAATACCAAGATCCACTTGAAGGGCACATAAGGACCTTTTTATTTTACCTGCATGGACCTCTCAGAACTACATTTCTCATCATCCTCCTGCTCACTGGTAAATCCATCTCAGTTACATATGTGAGCAGGAGGATGATGGGAAATGTAGTTCTGAGAGGTCCATGCGTGTACACGAGAAGCCATCTTGAGGCAGGGAATGCAATTTAAAAGTTTTAAAAAAGTGGTCAAAATGTAAAAAAAAAAAATTAAAACAATACACACACCTTACATAAACAGTTGTAGCAACACATGGGAACATGTAACACAATAAAATAAAAAAATCCTTTTGTGCTCTTTAATAGAGTACGTATTATACTTTTATTTCATCTTCGTATATATCTAGCTATACCATACATAGAACATATGCAAAAGTCACTGTACCCATTAGTATAACAAGGTTCCACCTATTCTGTTTATGAATGCAGATATGTACAATACACCACAGACGTTAGCAGCACATGGAGTGTTTCACAGCAGACTGATGGCACCATGATCCCATTGCTTTATCAGCGAGGCAGTCATTACAGCCCTGTCAAATTCAATGGCTCTAAACTCTACTCAGCAGTTTCTGCAGAGGCACAAAGAGTGCTTTTAGGAAACTGAATACAAAAAAATAAAGATTACAAATCAATAAATACAGGATACGTGGCGAGAATACTTCCATACATATAAAAGGCTAAAGAGCTTCACATTCTGTTTAAAGTTCCCAGTGTTTCAGATGTGATTCATCTGGTAAACTCTTCCATGCATTCATTTTTAGGAAATGAAAGTGCTTTCATTTGTCCTGCTCTCTGTGTTGCCTTAGGTACATGTTATTTATAACATTGAGGATTTTAATCAATTAAATCCCTCCTACCAAGGATGAAGAGATGTTTTTCTTCGAACATTTTGAGGTGAGGTGACCAGAACAGGACACAGTAATCATTCAAAGTGGGATCTTTTTTTCTTCCCAGTGGTTTTGAGTTTTATGCATTTCCCCCCAATATTGTCTCTTAGCTAGCTTTTAGATATATGTAGTGCTTGCTGTAGACTACTAAAGGGTGGGTTTAATCAAATAATAACCCTGTGAGGATCCGCAGGTGCGCACCCGCTCATGGCGTGCAGGTGAGTTATATGACCAGGAGCCTGCTGCTTGTGAACATTCAGCCTCATTTCCTGAGGTGCGTAATGTACGTGTTTTTAATTAAGGGCTAACTGAATGTTCCAATAAAAGTTTTTTGTAATTTATGCAATGCAACAGCATGGTCATGTATGTTTAATTAAATAGTGCCTCAAAACAGAAAAAATAACCCAAGCTGTATTTATTTTCAGTTGGGTGGAAAGACATTTTGGGAAAATGATTTATCTCAATATTGAAGCATGAGAACTCCAAACCACTGCAAACATCATGCAAAAACATTAAAATACATTTGAAGCTCTACAGATGATAACACTGCAGCTCAGAAAGGACTCCTTACTTGGGCTTTCGTTAGTTTAGACAGGAAGATCAGTTCTGTGTTTCTGATCAGATTGAATCAAGTGGAAATATGCATTGTGTATACCAGTATATCAGGCTTTGAAATGACATGTTGCCTCAAAGCTCAGGGGAACACTGTGGGTTTGATAATCCACATTGTGCCCCTCCCCTCTCTATATCACTGCATGCTCAGAGGCCCTCCTTCTGTTTCCCACTTTGATAGCCCTAACCACATCACACACTGAATCTGGAATGGGTCAGAGAGGGTATATGGGGAAGAGTTGCGGACTCTGAGAAAGGCTCATTTTCTGGGCACATACTTGGCTGGGTAACCTGGTTCTATGGGAAAGGTTACAAATTTTAGATCTGAAGAGGCTCTCCATGAATAGTAGTGTTAGTGGAAAATAATCACCTGTGTTAAAGCCAGGTTGCCTAGCCTGGACAGAAACCAACTATAGACAATGATTCAAATATGTATTTTCTATGGAGGGCATACTGTTAACCATCAATTTTATTTTTCAAGACAGCTGTTGGCCAATTAATTTTTATGATGTTAAATTGCAGAGTTCCAACCTTACCTTTTCTTCCTCCAGCCCATTCCAGATTCTGTATCTCATGCTATGCTAGCTTTCCAGGGTGAAAAACAGAGCAGTTATACAGAGACAATGCTGTAATGAATTTGATGTAAGAAGCATGGTTGATTTAGTGACGTTGCTTAGTAAACAGCCAATCACAATGCGTTTTAAATAAAAAACCTATGTGTGTGTGATAAGGGTTGCAAGATAAAAGAGATACATATTTTCACACATGGTTTTGGTGCAGACAATAGCCTGTCAACCTCAGATCAGGACAAACACAACTTATTTGCTTCCCTTTGCAGCAGACATTTAAGAAAAATGGATATCAATTGTACCACTGCTGGGACAATTCAACCCCATTTTATAATAACTGCATTGTGTTCTATCTTGACTGGCCACTCACGGCAGTTTGCTATTAGCAGTGGGATTCTGGCTATTCCAATATAGCTTCTCCTTGGCCCTCTTCTTCTTATTCCACTGACAGAACAGCAGCAGCTTAAAGGTCTTCTGAAAGGTCTTGTTGCACAGGGCGTAGCAGATGGGGTTGATGGTGCTGTTGACGTAGCAGAGCCAGTAACCGAGATGCCACAGGGAGGTGGGGATGCAGTCTGAGAAGGTCGAGATTAAGACCATGATGTTGTAGGGAGTCCAGGTGAGGATGAACGCCAGGAGAATTGCACTCAGAGTCTGTGCCGCTTTCTTCTCCTTTATAAGAACCATCCGTTTCCTCTTGGTGAGCTGGTTCTTCAGGCTGGGGTCGATGTTTTTAGAAGCCGAGGGTCCCATGGATTCTGCTGAGGAACCAGACGAGGCTGCCAGCTGGGAGCAGCCGTTTTTGCTCAAAGGGGGGCTGCTGTCTTTAGCGACCAGCTTGAATTTGTAGGAAACCCCTTTTTTACTGTTGATGTATTTGGCGGGTGAGGTGAAGTAGCTTCTCAAGTTCGGCTGGTCTTCACCAAAGTCGTCTTTCCCCTCGGAGTCTGCAAGGCTTTCGTTTTGGCTGTCTCTGCTGATCTGTTTCTTGTGAGCTGCCTGGAAGATGGGCTTGGACATGTGCTTGTCCTCGTCTTCAGAAGAGGGGTAGCTATTGAAGGACGTCACCTGGTCATTCTTGGACCACTCATCGTTGGTGTTAGGCGCGAGGGCTGCTTTCAAGACCGTGCTTCTGCTAGAGGACGACCAGGAGGTTTCGTTCCGATCCCGGTTGGCGTCCGTCTGTCTCTTGCAATTGAAACACGATTTGAGAAGAGGGTTTTGAGGTTTCGCAATCCTCAGGTCGGCTGAGAAGTTTGAGCCTTGAAGTTCGGCCAGGTCTTTGGTGCGTTTTTCAGTCTCCTTGTAGATACGACAGTACAATATCGTCATGATTGATACGGGGATGTAGAAAGCCGCAATGGCGGTGCCGAAGGTGATGACAGGCACAGAGAAGAACTGGATCTCGCATTCACCTGAAGGCACAGTTCGTTCTCCAACAAAGTATTGCCAACATATAATGGCAGGAGCCCATAAAACAAAAGACACCAACCAAGCAAGGCCGATCATGATGCCAGCCCTTTTGGGTGTACGTTTCGCCCTGTAAGTCAAAGGTCTTGTGATAGAAAAGTATCTGTCAAAGCTGATGACTAACAAGTTCATTACAGAGGCGTTGCTGGCCACGTAATCCAGAGCTAGCCACAGGTCACAGGCGAGGGTCCCGAGTGACCAGTATCCCATTAGTATGTAAGAGGTATAGAGATTCATGGAGAACACGCCAATAATGAGGTCGGCAAAAGCCAGGCTCAGCAAATAGTAATTGTTGACCGTCTTCAGCTGACTGTTGACTTTAAATGAAACCATGACAAGGATGTTGCCAATTATTGTTATCAGACTCACAATGGCAGAAGCGGTTGCTATGGTTATGATCTCCCAAAGACTGTGGCCGCTCATGTGTTGAAGACTAGAGGCGTTGCTACTGGCTAGTGTGGAGTTCTTCAGCAGCACTGTTTCCATTATGAGGCTGGGTTTGAGTGCTCTGCAGGCAGCGTCCTAGAAAATGGAGTCACCAGATCTTGACACGGTACAGTGTTATGGGCCTACATGTAAGAAAAAACAAAGATAAGCGTCAAACAACTTTTAAATATAGTATATTCCTTTTAGTGTGGAGACCTCAGGATAGAAACCTTTCTGCACATTATAGAGCTGTCTACATATTAATTCATGATGCATCCCTTCCCATTTGAAAAAAAACAGCATAAACCAAAGGATCCTTTCTTTCTGATCACAAGTGCTGATAAATAAATAAATAAATAAACCTGTTTTTACAGTATGTTTAGTTTTCAGAAAACTACATAAAGCCTTGGATAATCCTCACCGCATCAAGTCATTTCTCACCCCCAGGTCTGTAAAAGCTTTTTGAGATATTTGCCTTTCTTCTGGCTTCTCAACATGCACTGGAATTTTGACACACATATAGTATAAGTGTGCAAGTCCCAATATAAAGATAAGAAGCAATAGACTCGCTCTCTGTAGCGCTGGAGAAAAAAGCTCCCAAAAGCATTTGAAGTTGGACAAAATACCTAATACATGATTTTGACAATATTTGAAGCATTACAAACAATTCTGAACAAAAGGGAGAATGGGAAACGATATTCATCAGATACATCACAGCCAATACTACCACTGTACTTTCCATGTCCTGTCTGTGTTTAATAAACGTTGGTTACTTTGTCTACATCACCATGTTTGTGCATGCTGTTCATGCTCTCAGGCTTCCAGTACCACCAACACTTTCATGCATACAATATTGAAAATAAATAAATAAAATAAATAAATGTATATATTGGTTTTGACACATAATAAATATATTTTTCATTTAATATTTTTTTCTTTTTTTCCACCATTGCTTTTATATGGGGGGAGGCATCGTCTTATGAGGATTCATACCATTCATTTGCGTCTAAATGTGTCCTCATATAAAGACTAGAAGAGAGTTTTTTTCCAACAACTAGCATCTTTAAACGAACATGGTTTTTATTGTGTGTACATACAATAACTTTTTTTTTTTTTAATAAAGCCATGTAACCATTCCAGCGGTATCGAGGAATTAAAGAAATATCAGTTATGGTTGTTTGGGGGGATTGTTTTGACCGTGACACTGACTGAATTACAGCAGTGTAACGCTGAATGTGCTCCGGCTGTCTCTGTGAGAGACGAGTGTGGGAAAGGAAGGACTGCTGACTACTGTGTTGATGGAGCCAAGAGTTCGGAACCGGGGGTCTGGCAGGGGAGGTGGGAGAGGTGGCTGGAGGCGAAATGCCGGGGACAAGCAGAACCGAGATCACCACGAAACGGGAGCACCTGAACACCGTGGCAGAGGGAGGGGAGGCGCTCACCGTGGAAGGGGAAGACAGGAGCATCGCGGCCGGGGGCACCTATCACCTCACGGGAGGATAAGTGAAAAGCAGGTACGTGGTAAAATGTATGTATTGCG
This sequence comes from Acipenser oxyrinchus oxyrinchus, assembly GCA_030684275.1. NCBI lineage: Eukaryota > Metazoa > Chordata > Actinopteri > Acipenseriformes > Acipenseridae > Acipenser > Acipenser oxyrinchus. The sequence goes on from CM060266.1 coordinate 18,674,798, forward strand.
TGAATTAAACTCCAAAGCAAACACCAAGATACAAAAAAGTAGTCCAACAGGATATACAGAAACTTTTATTTTCCTTTATTCACGTACACGGGTTCTCTTAACTTTTCCAACAGCACTGAGACAGTAGCATTGAGCACTGTTTGTAACCCTGCACTGCCAGTGCACAGCGTTGCAAAACTGCAATAAATAACATCTCAATAAGCTGTTACAGGTGATTTTTGACGGCTTCCTAATTTGAAAATTTGAATGGACTGAAAATCTTTTCCACTGGTGTAGTGGCATCACTTTTTCTTTAAAATAACGGTTCATTATGCCAACGCCTTTCATGTCAGCAGTAAACCCTTACCTGGCTGTAATGGTGCATGGTTATATATATACAGTATATATATATATATATACTGTATATATATATACTATATATATATATATATATATATGTGTGTGCATATATATATATACTGTATATATATAACCATGCACCATTACAGCCAGGTAAGGGTTTACTGCTGACATGAAAGTACTGTGCAAAAGTTTTAGGCAGGTGTGAAAAAATGCTGTAAAGTAAGAATGCTTCCAAAAATAGACATGTTAATAGATTATATTTATCAATTAACTAAATGCAAAGTGAGTGAACAGAAGAAAAATCTAAATCAAATCCATATTTGGTGTGACAACCCTTTGCCTTCAAAACAGCATCAATTCTTCTAGGTACACTTGCACAAAGTCAGGGATTTTGTAGGCATATAGTCAGGTGTATGATTAAACAATTATACCAAACAGGTGCTAATGATCATCAATTCAATATGTAGGTTGAAACACAATCATTAACTGAAACAGAAACAGCTGTGTAGGAGGAATAAAACTGGGTGAGGAACAGCCAAACTCAGCTAACAAGGTGAGGTTGCTGAAGACAGTTTACTGTCAAAAGTCATACACCATGGCAAGACTGAGCACAGCAACAAGACACAAGGTAGTTATACTGCATCAGCAAGGTCTCTCCCAGGCAGAAATTTCAAGGCAGACAGGGGTTTCCAGATGTGCTGTCCAAGCTCTTTTGAAGAAGCACAAAGAAACGGGCAATGTTGAGGACCGTGAGACGCAGTGGTCGGCCAAGGAAACTTACTGCAGCAGATGAAAGACACATCATGCTTACTTCCCTTCGCAATCGGAAGATGTCCAGCAGTGCCATCAGCTCAGAACTGGCAGAAAACAGTGGGACCCTGGTACACCCATCTACTGTCCGGAGAAGTCTGGTCAGAAGTGGCCTTCATGGAAGACTTGCGGCCAAAAAGCCATACCTCCGACGTGGAAACAAGGCCAAGTGACTCAACTATGCACGAAAACACAGGAACTGGGGTGCAGAAAAATGGCAGCAGGTGCTCTGGACTGATGAGTCAAAATTTGAAATATTTGGCTGTAGCAGAAGGCAGTTTGTTCGCGAAGGGCTGGAGAGCGATACGAATGAGTGTCTGCAGGCAACAGTGAAGCATGGTGGAGGTTCCTTGCAAGTTTGGGGCTGCATTTCTGCAAATGGAGTTGGGGATTTGGTCAGAATTAATGGTCTCCTCAATGCTGAGAAGTACAGGCAGATACTTATCCATCATGCAATACCATCAGGGAGGCATCTGATTGGCCCCAAATTTATTCTGCAGCATGACAACGACCCCAAACATACAGCAAAAGTCATTAAGAACTATCTTCAGCGTAAAGAAGAACAAGGAGTCCTGGAAGTGATGGTATGGCCCCCACAGAGCCCTGATCTCAACATCATCGAGTCTGTCTGGGATTAAATGAAGAGAGAGAAGCAACTGAGGCTGCCTAAATCCATAGAAGAAGTGTGGTTAGTTCTCCAAGATGTTTGGGCCAACCTACCTGCCGAGTTCCTTCAAAAACTGTGTGCAAGTGTACCTAGAAGAATTGATGCTTGATGCTCTTTTGAAGGCAAAGGGTGGTCACACCAAATATGGATTTGATTTAGATTTTTCTTCAGTTCACTCACTTTGTATTTAGTTAATTGATAAATATAATCTATTAACATGTCTATTTTTGAAAGCATTCTTACTTTACAGCATTTTTTCACACCTGCCTAAAACTTTTGCACAGTACTATATATATATATATATATATATATATATGTGTGTGTGTATATATAAATTTATTTATTTATTTAGTGACACAGTACTCAAGGTTTTTATTGTAAGTACATTCATGTCTCCTATCAGTCAGCTGTCAGCTCAAAGCTTTTTTTTTTTTTGGTGTAAACCTTGGTGATGCTTTGGTGGGTGGTACAGTATGAATTGGGTAGAAATGATGTGCAGTTAAGTGCAGGCTGTAATCCCTTCACCACATCAAGGCAACAGGCCCTGCAGTTGACTCAGTTTAGTGATATTCAGGACGGTGGAATGGTGTTGATTCAGAAAACACCTGTAAGGCACAGCCAGTCTGCTCAGTTGGAGGCGGTCAGAATGGCAGCTTTACAGTACAGACAAGCTTGAATTAAATTACCTTTTGTTTTACTCTTGTAATAGCTCAGGAAGGAAAACAGAAATTAAAACTCGGGATCCTCATTTACCAAGCAGTGTTCTAAGAACACTGCCCAACCCAATACTAGATGTGGCTGATAAGCTAATCCTGCGTACTTGTATGAGCCACATAGGATCTGTCTTAATCAAAGCTTTATACTGACTCTATAAACAGAGAAGTACATTTGGACAAAAAAATTATGTATTTATTTATTTATTTTAGATTTCTTTTGATTTGGGTCACAACTGCTTAACGGTATCTGATACTCGCACGAGCCTTGCATATCCTTTCAGAAACTTCCCTTGTTTAGGTATGTTATTGAAATGACCAGGTGTCAGGAATTTGAACAATCAGGTCTATGATAAATCTGCTCTAACTGATCATACTTCTCATCACACTATAAGTCACACTCATCATAGCATTAATAAGTCACACCCCAGTCTTTAGTAAACATTCATGCAGATATAATGGAGGTATAATTTATTTAACATCAAAGTGATCATTAAAATAACATAATTTTTTTTTTTTGAAACACAGGGTGTAGGGCTTGTGTGTTTCAATCCATGCTTTGTGTGCACGCACACAGACACTGAAACTTTGACTTCCTTGAGTGATCGTGATCAGAGTATAACTGGTGTTCTCTGTTGTGAAGGTTGAGGAAGAGGTGGATGTGAAACACAGTGATGATGAAGATTTTGGGCCCAGCGTCTTTTCTCGGAGGAAGCTGGTTTCGAACTGGGACCGCTATGAGGCAGCTGAGAAGGAGGAGGTTGGGGACAGTGGACAGTCACAGCGAGGAGCAGACTTCAGTGTCCTCCTCAGCTCTGCAGGTAGGAACGACCAAACCATGAAACAGTGCTCTTTTGTATAGAAACCAAAACCCTGCCAGGAGTTAGTGCTGAGACAAACTTACATACACAGTCGACCAGTGCGCACACATACAGAGGGTCTTCAACATTTCTTAATGTTATTGCACAGTACCTTTAAAGTTTCAGAATATAAAATCGAGAGTTTATCGGATTATAGCCAAATGCTATAAGAAATGTCTATAGGCGGCTATGAGTGTACGATAAAAGTTTGGTGAAGATTGGATAAAACATAAAGCGAGGTGTCATGTTCACCATGCTGAGCATGTCAGATGGACAAAAACGATCAGCGTGTGAGGGTCCCCATTTCTTTTAATGACAGCCCTAAAAAAAGCATGTTTGTGTTTACCAGAAGTTCTCAAACTTGCCCAAACCCTTCTTAAGTTCTCCTTGCCATCAGTTTTGTATGTCACATAATAAATAATTGCTGAAATAAATAAAACTGCTAGCAATAACAAATCCCTGTCTGTACAATTTAAGGACACTGTGTTTTTTATGGACAGGGGAATGCAAACTGCTATGGTAGTGTATTTTTAAAATGAAAGAATATAAAAATATTCATCTAACAGAATGTTTGTTTGGAAAAAATAAAGTTGATCCCAGCACTAAATAAAACACATTTAGGAAGAGAATCTAAATGATAAGAAGCATGTTAAATGTATGAGTTGGAGATGGTTAGCACCAGATTCCATTAACATGATGTTTAAAGAGAGCCAGTGAATCGGAGCTGGGAGCAGCCTGCGGGTCAGCATTCCACAGGGAGCCGCAGACAGAGACAAAGTGGCAGATTCCCAGGATGTGGCATGGAAATAGGGGCATGACGGGCACTCTGCTCAACTCATGAGTCTCATCGGCCCGCTTCCGTCAGGGGAAACTGATCCGGTGGAAGACAAGGTCATTAAAAACCATTAGAATACCATTAACATAACGTGATTCTGATTCCCTGATTTTTTTTTTTTTTTTTTTGTATTTAAAAAAAAAAAAAAAAAGTATTGTGTATATAAAATACATAAATAAATGATAAAGATTTGGTTTTGGTATAAATATAGGCTCCATTCAGTCTAAACTCTTTTCCAGTACAATACCCATGTGACCAGACAACACACAACTATAATTGAGCAATTGACAGCACTGTTTTCAGTATCTAGTCATGATTTCAGGCTTGCTGTCGCTGATGGCTTCAAAACCATACAGGCATCAGAGCAACAGTGCATTGAGTCTTGAGCCCCTTTCACAATGGTGTTCCTACCCTGGTCCTGACCCGGGGTCATGCTTTGACCCGGGTTGAGCGAGACCAGAATGAATGACGGACGCTCGTAAGTGTACAAACTAAGTAACCAACCGTTAATTTCGATTCAGCCAAAGAAGCAGGCACGGTAATTTAAGAGTACCGTTACCAATGAAAAACTGTAATGTAGCATGAGTTTTGTACTAAAGAGTATTTTTTTTAAGGAATTAAAATGAAATGTACTGCAGCTTACTTGATTGCATAAAAAAACAAAAAACAAGCAAAATATCTAAAATACATGACAATGTGCTTGCTGTGGTGTATTTAATATCATAAATATAGCAGAACGAACTCGCTGCAATTAAAACTTGTTACTGAAAAATAAACAGTAACATGTAATCATAAGAGCTGTTTGTGTTACATGCTGTTAGATCAGGACTTCAGTTCACTAACACTGAGCATGGGAGCTGCAGCATGCTGTTTCCCATATTAAAGCTACACAATTAAAGGTGCGGTCACCAATTCCATACACAACACTTGCAAAATATTAAAAATAAAAACATGCTGAGTTTGTTGCAGTCATCAGCTGCTTAGATTGATCATTCAGCAGAATGAGGCAACAAACAAGCGAGTACAGACACAGCAAACCTGTTTGTAATGGGTCAGGTCTCGGTTTTACAGCAGCTGTTTAACATTGCACATAGTTACGTGTGCTCCTGGTGGTCCCTGCTGGAAACACTGGTACTTGAGATGAAAACCACTGATCTAGATTGTGTTGCCTGTTGTGTGGCGTTTTCTCCACAGCAGCAATGCTGACAAAGTGATTTTCCAGCCCTGCTTGTATGTGATTATTGTTCAGTATTCAATAAGACAAGCAGGCAGTAACCCGACAGTGTTCTTAGTGTCACAAGAGCACCATCTGAGGATCCTAGTAGTTTTACAATACCGTAGAAAACGTACACTCAATTAAGCAGTGTTTTAAAGTGTAATGTTACAATAACATCTGATGGAAGCTGTTTTGTATTGCTTCTGCACATGTATCATAATGCACAATTTCTGTTAATGTGATTCATTGAACCGTTTTTAATATTTGGTAAATGTCATGTGATGTAAGGTTTCTACGACTGGAAAGAACTGAATCCCACAAGCAATTTTGGATTACCGTACACTGTGTAAGTACTATGTAATAGACACCCCAGTTCCATGTGCACCACCAGTAATAGTCATTGATTTTTAAATCTGTGATACATTTAGACACAGAACACTGAAGTCTCCTGCTTATCCATTCAGAGAGTTCATGCTGCTTGTGTCAGCAGGGACTGCAAGCACAGCCTGCTGGAAGCCCTTCAAGCTGTACAGCTGTGTAGCTAACAAGGAAAGCATTTGCCCATTATTCATATTGTGTGCACTTTCTCTGGAAACAGCTTGACACTTTTGCACATTTTAAGTAGCAGGAGATCATGCCTTCTTCAGAAGACAGAGAGTAAAACTAAGGCCAAGTACAGTACAGGAAGGTTATAAACTCACTTAGTGCAGAGCAATACAACATGCCAGATGGAGTCACCAGTAGAGGGCGCTCAGATCCTTGAGTGAAGTTTATTGGAAAGTTTGATTAAACGTTTGTCTGCTTGACAATGTTAAAATGTTAAGTAACTGAGTGGCTCAGACTGGGAATATTTCTGCTCATTGTGATCACTGATGAAATCTGCTCTGCTGCTCAGAGCTCTGTTTATTTCAAGAAATTGTTTATTGAGGGTTGGCAGTTTAACAATGTGTCTTCATTATCCTGCATTCCACAATGAGCTGGCATACCCTGGCTTGGATTAAAACAATTGTGGTTCTGACATTTTGCTAACATGTGGCATGTTATAACACAACAACATGCCTTTTGCATTTTGACTGTACTTGCTTCTATCAGAGACTACCATTTGCCCCTGTAGTCTTAAAAAATACTCTAAATCAAAAGCTCCATGTTGTGGAGCTCACTGAGCCCCATATGGCTTAGTGTTACAGAGCACCCTCACCCTGCAAAGTTTGCAATAAAGATATACTTTGATGTGTCTTGTGTTGTCTGTATCACAGTATTAGGCAGTATTTTTAAACATATTGCTAACTCTTTTTATGTTTTTAATCACACATCATAAATTAACTGGTCTATACATTTCTTAACAATTACTCTGGCATGTTTTGCCAGTAGAAAAAAAACCAATTTTCTAAGGATATCCAGACCACGCTCCATCCTGCAACAATGTTGTTTTTCTGTACTCGCAGTACACCACTCATTTGTTTTTTACAAAACCTTCAGGAATATGCTGGGAAAAAAATGGACACTGGATTCAGCAAAGGTAACATAAGATGTTTTTTGAACACACTGCTGGGGGTTCTGTAACACTTTAAGCCCTTTGTTGGATAGCCCTGCCATAAACTTTGATTTGTCCAAATTTGTATGGTAGCTTCATTTTTCAACAAACAGGTTTCTGATAGCATGTTAATTATTTTTATATGTTTAAGATTGAATTGCATGATTTTTTAATGATATACTTGAACGATAATGTTGAGAAAGAATAGTTTCCTCTCAATGTGAAAAACGGAAGAAGACGTTTACACCTGTATCATGTGAAAGCCGTGCCCATAATGTGGGGAAACATCCACCATGGACTGATTTTCAATCAATATTAAATCTGTTTCTTAAAATACTTCTTCAATATCACCAGTCAGGAGCTCCCTGTCTTTTAACTCCCCCAGTGGTTTCTCAGTAAGTAGAAGTACTGCAGGTGCTTTTAGGGGAAGCTGTGTTACTTGAATCCAGATAGATATTGCTCTTGCTGATTATAAAGACACGTTTCTAATAGAGTTATGAGCTTTTGGAGTGCAAACTGACTCAGAAAACATATTGTGTATTAAGTATTCAAGATCTGTTTCTGGCAAAGATTTTGGTCTGGGATTCAATTGACGCACAGAAAACAGACAGATTGGGATTCTGATATTTAATAAATGTTGGCAGTTTTAGTATAACAGTTCTTTTTTTAGTTTTTAGTTTTTTGATAGTTCTTTAAAGTCTCTAAAGGGGTAGGAGCTCCATAAATTAAATGTAACAGCACAGCTGTGAGAGATTTAAGATTTTATAGTTTACATGAAAGAAAAAAAAGCTTAATTTTACTCCCATACATTATTGAGATCTTGTCATTATCTGTTTTTAGATTCATCAAAATCTTATCCTGATTGCAATTCTAAACTGGGATTTCCGTCAATTAGTCAGAGTTGCTCATTTCTAGTTTTTTAACATTTAAACTGAACTTTCACGGAAAAAAATGGTGCAACCTGATGAAAATAAATCAATTCTTGCCCTGCATATTTTATTTGAAACTTCTTGTTATTAATGTCATTGTAGAAATTAACTACATGAGTCATGTTTATTTCCTTCATTATACATTTAACAGGAACTCGCAAATTATAAACTGTAATTGCATTTCAAAATATATATATATATATATATATATATATATACACATATTGTCAACCGTATGAAACTGATATCAGCCCTGCCCTAATTTAAAGATTAGCCCAATATTATTCTGTGGACCCACGCTTAATAACAAAAATCATATTAAACTCAATAAGATTGCAAAATGAGTATATATCTAAATTCATAAAGAGTGAATTATTGTCCCCGTCTTCCATTACCCGATCTTCATGACACTTTTGACCAAGTGCAAAAGCTTTTCATGTCTGAAAATGTAAATCATTTTTATGAACCAGTGATTTTGTTCAATCCAGTTGTTGGCTGTACTTCGAGTGCATCTGCCTTTTGGGATGCAGACAGATTTGTACGGATGAGCACAGCGCCTGAAGGAAATGCCTGACTGAGACCTAGCACAGGGACAGAGAGCCGCAAGGAAGGCAGATGATTCTGCAGCCAGAGTCGGTTAGAGATGCCAGCGTGATGGGACTGGGGTTTTGGCAAGCAGGAAGTCAAAATAGAATTGACTGTGGACAAGCATTGTTTCTACAGCCGTGGGCACAGGGGTGGGGGGTGATGTTGGGATTAGAGGATGTTGCTAGGTGCAGTGTGTTTGTCTTATGTCTGGTAGAGCTGAGCTTCGTTATTTATTTTGTATTTAAGACAGAGCCTTTTTGCACAATAGACAGCTTACTGTTTCACAGATTGCTTCCTGATAAACTAAAAAAGGCACTGTAATAGTGATATTTATCTGTACGTGAAAGCAGGGCCGCAGAATTGTTGCGCACACGCACACAGTGTGCGGCAAAGGATTTGGTCGGAACCCAAAGATTTTCTTCTAGCTATAATTTTTGGGGAGCTGATAGGAGCATTTTCATGTCCACATCAGCTGCCCCCAGAAACTGTCTTCTTAGCACTTTTTTGCACAGCTAATCGGATCTCATATTAGATTCAAAGTGAAGTAGAAATCTTAAACCTAGTCTATAACTGCTGTCGTTTTGTTAATTATAAATGTCTAATTATTTGGTTCTGAAAGGTTGGGAGTCTGTGCCCTGAAGATTTTGAACCTTCTGCTACCCTGGGTGAAACTGTTCTGAGATAAATACACTAGCCCTGGGTCTGAACTGATGATAATAAAATGGCTTTGGTGATCTCAGCTTAAGTTGGTTCCCACCTCCTGCACAGTGGTTAGCTGCTAGAGGGTTTAGCGTTTTGTTTGCTGCTCCTTGTCTGCCAACTTTGTTGGATGCTGGCCAAGTCATCGATGCCCATGGCCAGTAGCTATCTGGGTGTTGTAAAGACAGTGAGAACAGGACTGAGATGGTAGGAGGACCTGGGGGAGGTGTATAAGATTGTGCCTTGGGCTTTTGGTAAAACTATGCATGCTGTTGCGACCTGAATCGCCATGTCTCCAAGTAGTTTGTAGTTACGGGTTCTTCCTCCGATTTCTCTTCCAATAGCTCCTGCTCTGCCTCTCTGGTATTTTCTCACCAGGATTCCCACAAAGCTATAGGGAAGATGAACCAACCACACAGCAGCTAAGGCCTCCTATGTGCAGTAGGGGTCTAATGAGCCACTGATGTCACTGATACAATTCATAGAATTATATTCAGGTTGAGATATAATGTGTTTCTCAATACTTTTAATGGTCCTGATAGGCTACTTGTAGGATGCATATTAAGATTAAATGATCACCTAATAATGGACTATGTAAAGAATTGTTACATCCCTAATTTGCAGCAAGGCTTAGATTTGGGAAGAGTCAGTAACCAACTTCATTGTACTTAGCCCTGATTGTACTGTGCTTCACATCACAAAACCTCTACCTCAACTGGCACCATCTGCCTTGGAGAGGCTGAATGGCAGGTGGGGGTCCAGTAGTATCAAGATGCATCCACAGAGCTTTACCGGGGAAGCTCATCATTTCAATAGATTTTGTTTAAACGTGTTATGTGAAAAATAAATCAATCTTGTGGCAAGTGGATCTGTCATGTTTAACTTTTCATTTTTATCTTTGGTAGTGTAATACGCAAAGGGGTTCGCTTCCTGTTCTTGGACTCTGATAGAAGCAGGCGGATATGTAGGAAACAGCGGATTACTCTACTCGAGGGGGGTGGCTCCCTGTAGATAAGCCAGCCTCAATATTGCTTGCAGTATGCCTCCCTGATGAAACAAAGCTTTTTGTTATGGAAGTATGGAAAGCAGATTCAGGTTCTCATATTCATGAATGCAGCTGTGCAGTGAAGTATGTACACTGCTTTAATATGCATGAAAGGAGAAAGCTGGGTTGCTTCACAAAAATGTGTAAAGATTTTCTCTAAATGAAATGGCATCCAAACTGCATGTTTTGCTCTCTAAAAGTCTTTTATAATTTTTTTCAATTAACCTGTTGATCTATTTCAATCTGTGATTTCAGCTAACACGATAGTTCCATAAATCTTACCTGTTTTGAACCTCCGTTTGCTATATAGGTCTTAATTGAAATTGTCTAGGAAGTGAAGCAGTAACAGACTTCCTGAGGCAAGGATACTGAGAACATAAATTGTATAGGTGTATAGGTTTTAGAAAAAAAAAAAAAATTCACAATAAATGCAGAGGTTGAACATTTAAACAGGCTGTAGACCTACAAAAACATTCTCTGTTCATTAAAACAGTTAATGCAAAGTTAAAATGACAAATATGATCAGGTAATGACAAGGAAGCCTGTTCTTATTATGTCTCCAGGCAACGGTTTCAGGGCATTCAGACATTTTCTTAAGTGGACAGACCACGCTCCCTCTCTTACTCTGACTCATGCTTCACAATTAAAAGACTGTACATTCCTTCCTCAATTATTGCAATGTTGTGTTCTCAAAAGAAAATATTCAATGTGAAAAATAAATATATAGAAGCTTCTAAATTGCAAACAAATGACTCTTCCTGTACTCGTCTGTATGTGTTCATGACTAATCTTTCCAAATGCAATGGAGTGCTTTATTCTGCTCTATTGACATGCTTTGCATTCTAGTGGAAACAAAAATGAGTAATATGGTGTGTAATGAGGGATATAAATGAGACTGCAGAGGTTTTTCTGCGTTGGTTTATGCAATATTGAACATTACTGCCTTCCTCTCACATTTGTTCTAAAATTGGTATCTAGGTCTGTCGCCTATGTTTTCTGTTTGTGGAGAGAAGGGGTTTGGAGCTACAGCCTGTGAAACGTGAGCACAGTGCTGTTAGACGGTAAAGCCTCTACTGCCTTCCCAACACACACACACACACACACACTATTGTTATAATAGAATCCACAAACCCTTTCATAGGCTTGATTGTCTTTTTTTCCCCCAAAAGTGAGTGTTTTTTTAAATAAAATTTGCTTGAATGTATGCTAAATTTCAGGCAGGAAACTCTAAATACTGCTGCAAAAATGATCATTTGATTGACCGCACCACACAACACTGGGTAACATCAGGCAGCATGTAACCCAGCAACCACAACAGCCTTGACCGCATTGCAAACACAACAGTCAGAACCTGTTTTTCTCCCAGTTTGTGAACTGGTATTGCTTGGCATGTCTAAAAATACCGGGGTCTGATCAGCATTTCCGATCTGTCTAAGCTGGTACTGTTTGTTAACATTCAAATTCGAAATTGGGCAGACGTCTTTGTTGTCTTTTCTCGGCAGTCAGTCACATTGCTGTTGGTGTACTCAGATAGTCACGTCTTTTGTTGCCGATTTTAATACACACCTTACTATACTGTACTTGAATTTAAGCAGCCTATTTTTAAGAAGCAAAAAATGGTCAAATGGTGGCTTAAATTCGAAGGAATATGGTAATACAACAGCTTCACTGTTAGTCCTTCATCACAACAATAGATGATTAGATGATCCCATTAACTAGCCTTGACCAAAATGATCCATTGCCATCCTACTTAAGGGTACTGAATATACTAACATACCGTACATCTGCCCAAGGTTAAATAAAAATAATAATAAAATGCATTATTTCTACCATAGTAGGGGAAATAATGGACTTAATATTCCTTCTTGAATAGTTAAAAAAAAAAAATCTTTTTAATGCCTCGTGCTGCAAACCCTGGCTAAGGTGAACTTGAACGTGTGCTGTGAAGCCTCTGGGGGGGCATGAAGTCAATCAAGCTGAAGTTCTAATTGAAGCGGAAACAGAACCTTGTCTCTGCTATCTTGCAGCTAACGGGATTTGAATGTTTGCCCTGTTTCAAGTCATTGATCTGTCTTAAATCATTAGTATTGTGTTGGTGTTGCCAATGATAATCCTTCAGAAAGGAAGTTTGGGCAGCTATAGTTCAAATCGGAGACACAGCGCTGGCATTCTACAGCCATGGTGCTTCTAGGTGCACTAACCATGGCTTTCTTTACAACATCAGCTGAACCACATGTTCCCTCGCTGTTTTGCTGATTTATCTTTATTTTCCAGTTTTCACATCTACGATGCTATAACGTCACTTCCTGCTTGACATATAACAAGACCTCACATGAACCCACGTTGCTTTTTCTGGGCTCATGTAGGGCCCTATTACTTGTAACACAGGAAGTGAAAGTGTATTGTTGCAGGATGCATTTTGTTGTTTATGAATTATTATTATTGTTATCATTATTTATTTATTTATTTATTTATTAGCAGACGCCCTTATCCAGGGTGACTTGCAATTGTTACAAGATATCACATTATTTTTACATACAATTACATTATTTTTTACACATTATTTTTACATACAATTACCCATTTATACAGTTGGGTTTTTACTGGAGCAATCTAGTTAAAGTACCTTGCTCAAGGGTACAGCAGCAGTGTCCCCCATTTTAGCTACCATTACAATGTGATTGCTTATATTTGACTGTACCGTATGTCCTATATGTAAAGATTAAACTTGTAAAGGAAAAAACATTTTAATGAACATCAATAACATCAATATATATATATATATATATATATATATATATATATATATATATATATATATATATATATATATATATAATATAGTATATTAATTAAAAAAAATTCTTGGTTTTAATTGCATATTTAATTGATACAATTACTGCATCCATCTCATTCAAGTTATTATTATTATTATTATTATTATTATTATTATTATTATTATTACTATTATTTTAAAGCTCTTCTTATATGGTCTTGAACCTTCTTATCTTCAAGATCTGCTGACCCCACATGTCCCACATGGTCGTTCCTGGAGATTGGCTAATCTTCTGACAGTCCCTACATTTGTTTGAACTCTATCGGAGCCAATGCATTTAGTTGTAATGCCCCATGTCTTTGGAACTTGCTCCCGATTCATATCAAGAATGCTAGCACAATTGAATCTTTTAAATCCTGTTTATTTGTTTGGGTCTGTTTATTTGTAGTTGGATTATATATTAGACACTTTTTTATATTTCTTTTGTAAAGTGCCCTGGAATGCTTGCATGAAGAGCGCTATACAAGTGAAATTTGTATTTTATAATAAAATTATAATAATAATAATAATAATAATAATAATAATAATAATAATAATAATAATAATAATAATAATAATTTATTCTCTCTCTCTCTCTCTCTCTCTCTCTCTCTCTCTCTCTCTCTCTCTCTATATATATATATATATATATATATATATATATATATATATATATATATATAATTACACATATACATACAGTACATCAACAGCACTTAAGAGATGTAGCTGTACATGTATCATTTATTTATAGTGCTTGGACAAATATCAGAATATTCAAACAAACACTGCCTTCAAATGTATTTGGTGGGAAAAAACACCATGTTCATATTTGTTTATAACATAATGTGTAAATCACTGTATCAAAAAGATGCAAAGGAAACTATTGTAATGCATCAGAAATAAATAAAACATATTCTGCTGTACATTTGATGGGGTACTGAGTTTATGGTACACATTTTTCAGCTAATTCCAAATGTAAGAATATTTTTTTACATTTTGAAAGAAAATTTGAACATGAAACACCATGTCGGTCCCAGAACTACATGTTTGTTTAACGTGTTTAACGGAGCTATACCTTTTGAGAAGCAGCACACACACACACAATCCTTTTTGTGTGTGAGTGTTCTACATTACCTGGTCTACCACTCAAAGCTTATGCCATTTATCCTACTAATTCTGTAGCACTTCACATGTAATCTTGTAAAATCGCATAGCGTTTAATGTCGTTCTCGCCGCATGTGTGGAGTAGTGGTTAGGGCTCTGGACTCTTGACCGGAGGGTCGTGGGTTCAATCCCAGGTGGGGGACACTGCTGCTGTACCCTTGAGCAAAGTACTTTACCTAGAGAGCTCTAGTAAAAACCCAACTGTATAAATGGGTAATTGCATGTAAAAAAAAAATAATAATAATGTGATATCTGTCTAATGTGAAATAATGTGTATAATGTGATATCTTATAACAATTGTAAGTCGCCCTGGATAAGGGCATCTGCTATGAAATAAATAATAATAATATGTCTGCTTCTCTCCCCGGAATAAAGCAATAGCTCTTTTATGAAGCGCCTTCTCAAATGCAGCTTTGCGAATATGTTGGACTCGCGTTTGAACCTTTGCCCTGTGTAACCTTGATTCCTTTTGTCTGCTTATTAGTTTCACGGAAAAATAGATAGGAAGAAGAAAGGCTGCTGTGCACTGATTAGCATGAAACAAAGCAAGTCAGGATAGATTTCTGGGAGATGGGACTTCAGCCATGCAGCAGTTTGCAAATTGTATATCCGAAGGGAGTTTTTGTTGTGTGAATAATGTCAAGATTCTAGTTATTGGGTTTCATTTTTTAAAGGTCTGTATTAAATTATCGTCAGTATTTCTAAAGTTTTACATGTATTAATCGGACATCTTTTACTTGTCTTTCAGCTTTAGAAGAATTAGGAGAGCGATAATGTAGAGAGCATGCCAGGCTACCGTATTTATACTTGAACAATAATGAAATGCATAAGAAAGCCTCTTCTCTTATTTGATGCCATTATTACATGATATTGATTGATAAGGGTTTAGTTTTCAGTACCATAGATTTTAGCTTCATTTTAGTGATCTTTTAAGTTCATGTGTTGGATCTTTATTGTTATCATTGCTGCTGCAAGAATTCAATTAGTTTACAATCTTGAAATGAAGCATTGAAGTCATGCATAGTTGAACAGAAATCTCTACTTACTATCCGAAGGTGTTTGCTGTCTTTTCCACAGAAGATCCAAGTCCATCGGCAGGTATAGTCGGGGGGGGCGGAGAGGGTTGAACTCTGCACACACCCAGTCCAGCATGCCTGTTCACTCTTCTGCATAGACTTTCATATCTTCCATTGAGGAAAATTATTAAAGAACAGTATTCATGGATTCCCCAAAAAACCTTTTCACCCCGCGGTCCTTTCTGTTATATGCTGGGAACTGTAAGCATCCTAAAACAGCTAACCCAATATACTCCAGGCATTCATAGCTATTTAAAAATTGATTGAAATTCATCCTTCTGCTTGCACATGTTTGTCAAGCATTTATACGGTATTTATATAGTATTTCCTTTTTGTTCTCCTTGATTTAAAAGCAAGTCCTAAAAAAAAAGAACAGATGCCAGTAAGAACTGTTTTCAGAATCCTTTCCTCGCTGAAGTTGCTTGCTGAAGGTCTAGAAGTGCCATATCTCCCTGTGATGCTTCTGACTCAGATGTAACACTTGCTCGCAGGGAAGACAGATTCCCATAGGGCAGAATGGCTCATCATGTCTCGGGACAGTGAGCATGTATGGCAAAAAGCAGGACTGGGGGTTTAATAGAAAAAAGGGACCCGCTGATATGAGCTGCTCAAACCAGGCAGTGAGCAGCCAAGATGACTCTTCTCTTGCACATAATGAGCACATTAATTTCCTCTGTGTGACTGGCAACTGTGTCCGCTTTAAAAGACAAAAAGAGAGGCAGATGATGTTATTACTTGTGATTGGTGCTCTGTGTTTGAACAGCTTTAGGTAAGCAGTCTGCATCAGAGATGCTGTGTGCTGCTTTGTGATGTGACATCAATTGTGTTGGCTTTTTGTGTTCTCTTAAACCGCACAGAGATAGTTTGACCTGGGCTGAGATGATAAGGTTAAACGGACAGGGATGTGTTTTTTTTTTAAAAGATTGATCCTTTTAATTAATGTGTCAGTTTATTGTTAAGGCCAAAAACATAAGGCCAAAAAGATTTAATTTAATATATTAAAAAAGGTTCCTAGCTCTATATACAGTATAGCCTAATAGATATAATGCATTTCCAAGTGACAGTAAAAGTGAAATACTCTCAGCAGTGTTTTTTCTTTGTTTTTGTTTTTTGCTGACTATGCAGGGACAGTTTCATGTTACTCTATAGAACGGTATTTGTTTAAGCCTGCATTGATTAGTGGTTACAGTCATATGCGTGTAATCATTTGTGGGTTCTGTTAACCCGCGTTCATTCTGCGCAAACAGGTGGTCAGTAGTGTGTGTGTGTGTGTGTGTGTGTGTGTGTCCACAAATAGTTGAAAAGCCATAGAAAGGCTGTCGTTGTATAAAGCGTACACAAGACTAATCTTTGGGACAAAGATTTCTTTGAATGTATTCAGAGGCACAGTTACCTTCTCGGGAAGTAGCAAACGTAGGTTCATTCACTGTACATAAACCAACTTACATTCCCTGGCTGTAGGCTTTTCTGTAATCCCTGTCTCTGTATTGTTTTTCTCCCAAGCAGTGTTTTATATTTACACTGATGAAGGCATGAACTGAAGCATTTGTCTCCTTAATAGATTTGTAGAGCATACAATATCTCCCAATATCCAATTAGCTGCTGCCCCCTGGACAACACAGACCAGCCCTGCAGGTGTCCACTTGCTTCACTGGGTGATGCCTGGTCACTAGGAGCTGCTGTTGCACGGTGAGGAGAAACAGTCCCCACACACCACATTTACCAGATGTGGCACTCTGGGATCCCAATTAAAGAATATTGAAATTATTGCAGAACAACAAAAATGACCTTTTCTGTATCATACATTGAGGTCTATTTTAGTATTCTAAGCAGTGACAGATCTAAATATGAATCCTGCTGTGGTTTTACCCCTAGCATGATATACTGCAGTGACCCACTTATTCACATTGCCACATGCAATAAAAAATAATAACAAGGTGATTAAGGTGTTGGGATCCGCTACTGTTTAGATGATTAAAAAAAGCCCCTGTTACAGTATATGATGGGGTTGAATGTCTCAGACAATCACAGATCCAGGCTTTACATTTACAAGGCAAAGTTTGCCTTGACCTCTGAACCTTTTGGTTTAAAGATGAAGAAGACCAAACGCTGTAGGATTGAAATTTAGTTCCCAGCAGTGTTGTATGATTCACAGATATCACTCCTGCTTGTCGACAGCATTCTGAAGTGACAGTCGCATTACACTGTGCCACTGGGGATGCTTTATTTTTGTTAAACACTATCTAGTTCATCCTACCTTTTTCCTCTGAATCATTGGCGTCAAAATGAAAGATACCTCCATTTAATACCTCTGCCGCAGAATGGCACCAAACACCATGGTAATGGAAAATGATCATGACAATGTCTGGTATGGGCACCATGTCAAAGCCATTTCTGCAACGTGTTGAAGATGACAAAGAAGAATTAGCCACTCACCAGTGCTTTCTTACTCTTCTGGTTTCTCATGGTATGAAATGCCCGCAGTGTCTGTTCAGTCACAGTCATTTTGCATTCATGTTCAAGCCAACTGAAAGCATACAGTACAAAACCACTGCCTGACACATTTAAGATAAGCTGTTTTCACAGCAAGTGATTAGCCTCTTTTGACAGCTTAATTGAATTTAAGATGCCAGGTTCACCAATTCATTAATCCAGCCCTGTCTTAAATGGCTGTGTTCAATTTATCAACTCTAGTCATTCAAAGTAAAGTCTTATACCATCAGAGAGAGGGTTAGCTGTCCTCATATCCTGTAAAAAAATCATCTGCTGATCCATTTTAGCTCCAGAATTTAGCTTTTAGATTTATTTTTGTGTCAGTTGATAAGATGTACTGGAATCTAGTGGAACTTGGGGATCTGATTGGCTGCCTTTTATATTTTATATTGCTACAATTCGGCTTTCAGAGTGGAACTTTACCTGGCTAAGCTGGCATGTTATTTTCATTATAGCTGACTCTAAGAGAAACATGCATAAACCACATCGCCACAGTCAACTATGGTATTTTATTATTGCAGTAATAAAATGCACTCTGTCCTTCCTATTGCATTTGCATCCTTTGTGGAACATGATGTACATTTTTACCTATTTCTTTTTCCTATGAACATAGCCTCCATATATAGTGTAGAGGCACGCAATGTGTTGTCAAAAGGAATATATATATATTTTTTGCACTATGAATTAACTGATTTTTTAAATTAAATTTTAATTATTTCTTAATACAAACAATAGGTATAGATAAGGTGTCTTGTTAATAAAGAGATTACTGTGTGTTTGTATGTGTAAGGTAGTTGTTGACCAGCTATTTTTATCTGAGATGTGACGTCCGAACCTGTAACCTACGACGTGTGGCATGAGTAACAGTCTAGTAACCTGTCAACACCTTGCGATACTTATTATTTTACACCATACCTGCTTGTTCAGATTCTTGATCTGTGAAGTTGTTCCTAATGGCTAGTACTCTGGCTAGTACTCTGATCCCCCTAATAATTCTTGCAAGGCTAAGGCTAATTGCTGACCCAGTTATCTGTGAAAAAATTATGTTGCTTGCAATGGGGGTTCCAGAAAATATGTGAGTTATTATCTAAATACCTTGCACAAACAGATATTACAGTACTTAAAAGAACATTGTTTAATTAGTATAAATCTTAAAAGTGTAACTTAAAGCGGAGTAGTGGTTAGGGCTCTGGACTCTTGACCGGAGGGTCGTGGGTTCAATACCAGTTGCGGGACACTGCTGCTGTATCCTTGAACAAGGTACTTTACCTAGATTGCTCCAGTAAAAACAAATTGTATGTAAAAGTAACGTGATAGCTGTATAATGTGAAATAATGTATAATGTGAAATAAGGTGATATCTTGTAACAATTGTAAGTCGCCCTGGATAAGGGCGTCTGCTAAGAAATAAATAATAATAGTAAAAATAAATCGCCCCTGAAAGGTCTGTTGGGTGGGAGGGACTCCACATTTGTAGTAGTTGGGTGCGACTGCATAAAGGAGGATTCCGTAGGGCTAGTGGAGTGAATATAGGGGAAGTTGCTTATTGTATAAACTTGTCATGAATTTAAAGTGGATCTGATCTTTCATTATGGATTTTATAATGTATTATTGTTATTTTCATGTTATTGATCTTTGGAAATTTAATATAAATGAGAAAAAAACTTTTAGCAGCATACTGGTTTCCTGGTTGTATTTTATTTTATTGAACCTTCTGAGATGCAACATGGTTCACACAATCGATCATCCACACAGTGACCCTACAACAGACATTAAAACTAAAAAAACAATCGCTTCTGAAATCTCCACATACGGCTCTATGGGATCTTTGTGATAACCATCCCAGTCTGCGAGTCGCTTTAGGATACTTGGAAATCTCTTTAGTCCAGGGTTGGTATTGTATTTAACAGTGTCGTTATTTAGATCCACATCATTTAGATCAGTAGAATTAACCCCACATGTTGTTTCTCTAAATCCTACCTTGCATATCTGCTGCTGCTTTTAAGTTACCATACCCCTGTATACTGACTCTGTCTTAATGGATCTGTTCTGATATCTTGCAATTTTATAAAACTATAAAATGATAAAGTGTCACTGAGGCACCGCCAAGCCCTCTGGTCGCCTGTATATTCGAAGCCAGGTCAGCAATCACTTATGTTGAATCCTGAAGCACTTTTGCTTGGGCAGCAACAGAATCCAAGCTGTGTGGCACTCCCGCCTGGACAGAAACAATGCAATACATTGAAGATCCGAAGAAACAAGATGGATTTTACAGTGCCTCTCCTGGGAAAGTCAGGGTTACTGTACACAAAGCTTTAGGCTATGAAATGGCAAATAACTTTTACTGTGTTTTACTGCTGCTGAGTTGCTATTTATTTTATGTTATTTGAAAGTCTGTTAAAGGAAAGTCTGTGGCCCAGATTCTATAATGACCCCCCCCCCCCCTTAATTATTAATAGTTTTTGGTGTTTCAGGCAGTTTAAATGACATCTGATCACCCTCCAGCTATAGCATTTGAAGGTTCAGCAGAACGAGTGGGTGAGGTTGGCTTTTGGATGTAGGTGTAAACAGATTTTTGTGCATATTCAGTTTTATCAAAAAGAGTAGGATTTATAAACAATGCAGTGCATAGACCATTCATAAAAAAACATTAATACTCCACATTTTAGTATTCAATCTCTTCAGCAAGAGGCGGTTGTAAAATCAGACTGGGGAGAAGGGGCAGCAAGGAAGGCATACTGAACTTGCAGTTATCTAACCACATGTTGGTAATTCTTTGATGTGTGTGGTTAACTGAATAAATAGTTACTACATTTGCAGCTGACAGCTTTTGTCATTGGATCCTGGCAAACAAAGTGAATATTGTGTGACTATTAGACTTATGGATGCTGTTTGGAGGACCCTTTTGCAACTTTGAAAGTCCTTTACTACTGTATGCTTGTATCTTTGAAACCAATACTGGAAGCAAACAAGCATGAGTTATTCCTGGTCTGTACTTCATTATGTAGGTTAGAAGAAGCAGGTGCTTATAATAGGATCCATTTATTTTATTTTTCAATTCATGGTAATTGGCATATAATCAAACCAACAGCTATTTTGCATTGGCATTTAATTGCACTAATGCCTTTTTGTTAGATTGTAAAATGTAATCCTCGCAAAATGCCAACTGGACCGCTGTAGAAATCCACATTTACTTTTTGCACACATACTGGGTCAGATTTATTGGCTTTCCAGTCTGAGCATCTATGTATTAAAATGTAATGGTTTAAAGTGTGCAACAAAAAAAATAAAATAATTTGTGGTCTCTTTAAATAAAAGCATAGATTCTACCCCTTATTAAATTGTGTTGAAAATGCCCCAGTTTAAATTGGACATCCCAGTAGAAGGGGCATGCAGTATGAAAATACTGTACATGTTATTTAAAAGTAAAATAAAAATATGAAACAGGTGTAATTTCAGAAAGTATAATTATAGCATTATTATTTTGACCGTAGTAGTCATGGCTCATGATTACAGCACTTGGAGTCTTGTGAGATGCTGCAGCAAAAGGAGTTTAACAGATGCCTCAACTTAGGAAGATTATTCTAAGGTATGGTTCAGAAACCATTATAAATGTAATAACTCATTTCTAAAAACCATCTTTCTGATAATATAAGTAGGGCCCTTTGAAATTCACGGGAGAATTAGAATGACATGACTAACCTGCAATTCAGTCCTAAACCTCAAGATGTCCGTGTAGCCACTCCAGCTAAACTGATCAATAGAATAATTCAGTAATCAACCTATTAAATTCAGGCTAATTAGAACGCACCCCCTAATTGCATGGGACGATTATTGCCATTCTAGAAATTGATGCGTTTAAAGAAAAAGCTTATCTCGAGACCTGCTGTTTTAGAAGTAGATGCACCAACAAACTCAAAAAGCATTTCTTTGAGAGATTGCACGCAGCAATATCCACCTGGTGTGCTGCACACTGATGGATATAACTTATTTTGAAAGCCATAACGTTAGAAATCATCAAACGTATAATATAGTTGCAGAATTAATAAATACATACTGAGCACTGAAATGAGTTGCACAGCACAGAGGCATTTAAACAAATGAGAGCATTCTAGCGCTGCTTCAGCCAACGAGATCTGTCAGAACAGGATGAAATGACTGACTGAAACTACACTAGCTTATTAAGGGACCACTGAGATGACTGACAGCGACCCCCAGCCATTCAGAGCGGAACGGAGACGGGACAGACAGCAAGTGTAAAAACTACACAGACTAGAGATGATTTCTTAAATTATTATTTTTGGTAAGAAAAAAAAAATAGCGAGTGTTTTTACCGACGTTTATCCTATATAAATTTATTTCAGTCAAAATATTTTTTTGGGAATTCGACATTTAACGAGCTTTACTGATTTAAAATCTAAAAGTAGCAAGCTGATTTAAAAATTGAAAAGTAGCAAGCCTACTTATAATGCGTTCTATAGGTATTTGTAAGTGATTGGGATTTTTCTGAAACAAGAAACTCCTTAAATAACTCTGCAACTGCTGCAGGTTTCTGAAACGCCCTGTCTGAATTCTATATTTAATCGCTGCACAAAGTGTTTTCTCTTCGATTAGCACCCAGGCAGTCTGTTATTATTTTCTCTGGAAGCCTTTATTTTCTCAAAGCCTTTCTTGTTTTGGTTGTTGCTTTCCTATCATTATAATAGAAAGTACTTCCACTGTATTTACATACAAGGGTCCCGTATGTACATACATGTACATGATGAATGGACAGACAGATATTCCTCCACTTCTCCTCGGATTCTAATGGTACAGAGCAATCGATGTACTCATTATAACAATAATGAGACTCACAGAACTCATTTTCAGGAACTTGTTGTTTCTTCTTTCCGCTGGCAACACAGTAGAACAACCTTGAAGAAAATCAATAGAAACTAATAGATACAATGAGTGATTTTTTTTTTTGGTTTATTATTGTTCAATAGGGCAGGCAAGTGTGAAGTAATTCAAGTCAACACGGTAACAATATGTGTGAGCTTCAAATCAAGGTTCTTTCTCAAAGTAACAGTAAGACACAGATGACTTACTACCTTATAAAGCAAATGGGTTTGTAAAACAAACAAATCTCAGTGTGAATGTGTTTCACTTTATTTGATGATCCAGATTAGTCTACAACACGCAATGCGTCGCTTACCCCATTAGCCAACAAGCGATCATATGTGTACTGCCACCATCACGCAGCACGTGCCAATTCATCAGACATGGTTATTAAACAAGATTAGCAAGTACATTAGGATGATTACTAATAAACAGAACAAGTTGGGTGGTAGCTGACCTGCCAGCAATGTGCAGGTTTAACCCAGATTCATAGAAGTTTTGATCAATTGAATTATTAATGAACACCGATTATACAACATGTCCATGGTCACAAGATGAAAACCGGTCCATAATCTGCAATAACTGCCTTAGGAATATCCGAATATCCATACTTGCCACAAGAGAACAAAGAAAATATATTATTATAACATTTTTCAACTCTTGTCTTGTCTTACTAGGTTTATTTCATCCTAGAATAATTCTAGTTGCTGTCGTGTTCACTGTGGAGGATCAATATCCCTAGCCATGCAGTTGTCTATTTGAAGTGTATTTGTTTATCACACTTACAGTTCTAGCTGTATCTCAGGATCCTCTCATCCAGCTGTGATGGTATTATTGCAAGTTGATACCTGACGGTATTGCTGGTCCAAATGACTCATTTTTCTTGGCTGCTGCTTGTCTGATTTTGATGAACATATGCAGGGAAATGTATTCTGAAATTCAGTACCTCGTGATATGAATGTACAGTAGGTCATGGTTCTTTTTAATGGTAATGACACCTATAATTTTGTTAATTTTAATCTTTGTTGGGAGGTATTATTTGTTTAATTTGCAGTTAAGCCATTTTAACAGTAAATTGTTAGCTCGTGAATGTTGTCTTCTGTTCCTAATTGGTATAGGGACAGTAATCCGTTAATTACAGTTTAAAGGATTTATACTTCTTGTTATATATAATAAACACTAAATATATATTTTTTTAAAACTTGTAGGATATAGTATAGGCACACTGGCTTGTGACTCAATATTTGGTAAGTTTAAGACCACCAGCAAGTCGTGTATGGCAAACTAATAGTGAATGTCTAATGCTGTCACCAGAAATCTAGTGTACAGCACAGTAAATGCTTCATCTATGCAGGGTGGAGCAGCGTATGGATGCACAAAGACACCTAATGACAGGTGTAGATTGTTTGTTACTACAGTTCCATATCATATAGAACTTATAAGATGTGTTTACCTGCCCCGATTTACTGATTTAAAAGAAAGAAACATCAAGATTGATACAGATATAGCACAGAAATACAGATTAAGTGTTTACAGGCTAAATATGTGGACAAAGGCATGCTGTATCTTTAAGTGTCATTTACTTTTTTAATGTGGCGTGGAATAAGCCTTGATACTGGTACAGGTAGCTCTAATTATGTGTTCACAGTCATAGTGGAGATGTATATCACCGACATGCTCATCATGGACAGACACACTTCTGCACCACTATCAATATGTACTGTAATTCCCACACAAATGATCATATTTGCTTAGTTCTTCACTACATTAGATTCTTATGTTACCGATATTGCAGGGTGCTTGTACTCGAATTGTATCAGACTCACGATGAGCCCCGCATCTATACTGTTACTTTTTTCCACGTCTGAAACAGAGAGAGTCTGCTGTGCCCTGTGTGTTGAAGACAGGTTATTAGGGATGCCAAATATGCAAAACCCTTGGTAATATTCCTTAAGCCTTCATCTGGTTTTAAGTCCTTGAATCCCTTTTAAAGTGCTTTTATTTTAGGCACAGATGTTGAATTAAAAGTAGCAATGACTCCTGAGACAGAGGTCTGGTGTGACTTTGTGAGGTCGTAATAGGACATGGAGCCTCTGGGTCACCAGTTTAATTCGTGCCTGTCCTGTCCTGGCTTGCTGGTGTGCCTTTGTGGGTGTATAGTGTCGAATGGACTGGTCTTAACACGGTATTTAGGATGCTGTGTCTGTTTTGAAGGATGAAATGCAGTTTTGATATGCATGGAACTGGTGTCTTTTCAATCTGTCAAAACTGTAAATCGCATTTGGTTTAGCAAACTAATTTAGATCATTTCATATTTCAGTCTTCATCCTACCACATTTAATGGATTACATATTTAAATATATTTTTTAAATCATAATGTTTTTATTTTTTGTTTGTTTTAAGATTGTCATTCATTTGTGTTCGCTGTAACTTAATATGGGATCCCAATGCTGCAAAATATATACAGATACTCGTACCCTCTTACGGATAGTAATATTATTACAGCTTAGGCTAGAGGTATAGTGTTGTAAGTAACCCCTTTTCAAAACCAATCCTTCATAAAGCATGCAGAGTATATTAGAGAGATGTGTTGTGTAACCTTGTGCTCTTATAGAAGTTGTCCAGTGCAGCTGCTTCTTATCTCTTCTTTAGAGATTGCTATTCCCTAGACATTTCTAACATATAATCTGTCAGCTCTGGTCAATCCTGGCCTCAGTTATTTGATCCCTGTTGACTTCTCCTAATTTCCCTTAACATCCCTTTGGTTCTGAAAAACTAAAGTGACTTTCTTAGTGCCCAGGGGAGCACATGTTGCGCCTCAGGTTGTAGAGGAGTTGGTTCACCCCCTTCGGTCTGCTTCTCTGAGCTGCTGAAGCACGGTGCGGTCTGTCTTCTCCAGTTCCTCATGCGCAGACAGAGACTTGACAGTTTCCTCTGCGACAGCGCTAGGATCGGACTGTCAAAACCAGTTTTCGTCTGCTGGAATGCAACACCCTGACTGTATGGGAACTCCCATTGCATTTGACTTTTCAAAACCGTTGTGTTGCAGGAAGGTGAAACGTGATAGTTAGATTTAGGAAGACAGAAAGATGAGTGCATTACCATCTTGAAAATAGCCATTGTTATCAGGGTACAAGCACTGTACTGTTGGGTGGCAACAAAGCTTAAGCAAACTATGGCATTTGTTTAGCCTTCCAGAAATCAGGGGACCCAGGGCATACCAGAAGACCGTGCCCCAGACCTTGGTGAGGCCAAAGCCCTTTATAACAAAACCCATCAAATCATATCTGGTCTTCATCACCGTTATGCATTCTGTTAATACATCTGGCCTCTTTTTTAATGGTTTGAGATCACTGAGATCTATTATGGATGTGTACAGGTACAGGTTTGAAACCATTTTTGCTCTGTTCTCCTGAATCCCCATTTTTCCTCAGCTAAAAGATTATAATAATAATAAAACATATTAAGTTGTCATTTGAAGCTTTTAACTGTCCCTGAATATGATCAGTGGATGTGAATATGGTCATTTAATTGTGTACTGCAGTGGGAGGCAGTTGGGAGCTCTTTTGTATTGAATATTGACTAATCATATTAATGTAATGTACTGCTGCCAAGTTTTGCCTTAACATTAATTTATTTTACTGTTTGGAATGCAGGCTGATAAAATGCACTTATTGTAATATACACAGGCCTAGCTACTGAATTGTATTTCACTCTAGGGTGGTAATAATAATAATATAAAGAATTATGTACACCCAATTATGTAATTCTATCGAGGGTTTCTGGTGACATAGATGACGAGAGCATTAACTCGAGTGATTTATCAATGTCACCAGAAACTTGAGATAGAATTACAGCCTTTTATGTACAGCTTTGCTGGGTATTATTATAATACATGGTGACATAACAGCTATCAGTTCAAAACTGAGTTCACAATCGCTCACATGCCACAGCAAGTTAACAGAATCAACCTTTTCCCTCTTTTGAATGAAAAACTGACGAAATTTTGTTTAGATTAGAAAATGTAGTTGGATTTAGTAACATGTACACTACCGGTCAAAAGTTTTAGAACACCCCCATTTTTCCAGTTTTTATTGAAATTTAAGCAGTTCAAGTCCAGTGAATAACCTGAAATGGTACAAAGGTAAGCGGTAAACTGCCAGAGGTTAAAAAAAAAGTTTAGGTTACCAAAAACTGAAAAATAATGTACATTTCAGAGTTATACAAAAGGCCTTTTTCAGGGAATAAGTAATGGGTTAACAACTTACAGCTGTTCTGCAGCAATGGAAGTAAATTAAGCCTTGAAAGTTGATGCTAACAATTCCTGCAGGTGTCCCAACTTTTGTTGATTACTTACAAACCCTCTGTCTGTATAAAAGCAGTGTTGGAACAGACTGTGTTACTACACCCTCTTAAGCATTATTTGGACAGTTTTGTACTGCAGGAAGTAGTATATTGCTATCATAATGGCGAGAAAAAGGCATTTAACAAAGGAAGACAGACAGACCGTTATAACCCTTAAAATTGTAGGTCTTTCCTTTAGAGAAATTGCAAAGAAAGCCAAGGTGTCAGTGAGTACAGTTTCCTACACCATCAAAAGGCACTTGGTAACTGGAGGAAACTCTGACAGGAAGAGGTCTGGCAGACCCAAAGCCACAACAGAATCAGAAGACAAGTTTCTGAGAGTCAACAGCTTGCGTGATAGGCGGCTCACAGGACAACAGCTTAACACTGGTCGAAGTAAGCAAGTCTCAGTTTCAACTGTGAAGAGAAGACTTCGAGCTGCAGGTTTGACAGGTCGAGTGGCAGTAAGAAAGCCATTGCTAAGATGGCAAAATAAGAAAAAGAGGCTTGCCTGGGCCATGAAGCACCGCCAGTGGACTACTGAAGACTGGAAGAAGGTCTTATGGACCGATGAATCAAAATTTGAAATCTTCGGTTCATCACGCAGGGTTTTATGCGCCGTCGAGTAGGCGAAAGGATGGTTCCTCGGTGTGTGACACCAACTGTCAAACATGGAGGAGGAAGCGTGATGGTCTGGGGCTCTTTGCTGGATCCAGAGTCGGCGACTTGCACAGAGTGAGTGGCACCCTGAACCAAAACGGTTACCACAGCATTTTGCAGCCATGCAATACCCTCTGGTATACGCCTAGTTGGTCAGGGGTTCATCCTACAGCAAGATAATGACCCAAAACATACCTCCAGGCTATGTCAGAACTACCTTAGAAGAAAAGAACAAGACGGTAGGCTTCAAATCATGGAATGGCCAGCACAGTCTCCAGACTTAAACCCCATCGAGCTGGTTTGGGATGAACT
Organism: Acipenser oxyrinchus oxyrinchus; assembly: GCA_030684275.1. Lineage (NCBI taxonomy): Eukaryota > Metazoa > Chordata > Actinopteri > Acipenseriformes > Acipenseridae > Acipenser > Acipenser oxyrinchus. The sequence continues at coordinate 18,702,780 of CM060266.1, forward strand.
GGACAGAAGGGTGAAAGCAAAGCAACCTACAAGTGCAACACATTTGTGGGAACTTCTGCAACAGTGTTGGGAAGAACTTTCTGAACAGTATTTGATTTCCATTGTAGAAAGAATGCCACGATTGTGTTCGGCTGTTATATCTGCAAAAGGTGGCTACTTTGATGAGTCAAAAATTTAGATTAAATTTTGTTAAACAAAACGATTCTATGATTTCTTTTTTATCTCCAATTGTTTATTTGTTCTATGCTTTAATTTCAGAGTACATTGAGACATTAAACTGCGTAAATTTCAATAAAAACTGGAAAAATGGAGGTGTTCTAAAACTTTTGACCGGAAGTGTATATTAACAGTAAAGCTGTGTAACAGAAACGCTGAGCATCAGTGTATGGGTTATATCGACACTTGTACAGTAGTGAGCAAATGGTTCCCTTCCGATACATATAAAAGTCAGTTTCAGACAGTCACAGTGGGTATGATCGGAGGGCAGATAGCAGGTGCCTCATGCAAATTCTCAATTTGTTCATGGCCGGTAGGTACATTCTCCCCAAGTGTATTGCAGGTTTTGTTTTGCAGAATTAATATTGCACCACTTGAATATGAGCAGTGGCACATATCAAACTTTAAGGTTCTTGCTGAGACTGCATTGGACTAGTATGTTGTAAGAACAATTATTTGTGGTACTTTGTGATACTGTTTTATGTAGTAGTCCCAGCAAATATACATTTTCTTCAATAACCAAGGCTAGGCACTTCTCAATTCTGCATTTTTAAAGAAAGGTATTAAGTATTTAAAAGGTGCTGTAGCGGTTTGTTGGCATTTAATGCTAGTGGGCACAAACAGACTTGTTTTGGCCCACTAGACTCGAACTGCGTTGATGTGCTTTCTGAAGCTTGCTGAGGTTGCCTTTGAACCTGACCTGCATGCATTCTTACGATCCCCACCGGTTCCGTTTTTAAAGGATAGGATTTATTGAAGCTCTTTGTTAGGTTGCAGAAGCAGAAGCAGACATGGATTAAAAGAACAAGTACAGGTGCTCCCTGCCAAGATGTTAGTGGGGATGGCGGGGTAGTATTTATTTATACAGTAAGTACAATATGCATACTTGCATTTTATGATGTATCTGGAGAACCGGTCAATCCAACTTGGTGACCTACTTATTCAAGTGTCCAGGTTTGTGAGTTTTTAGTTGATTCAGTTATGTGAAACTGCTCCATCTATACATATGCTGGCATGATATTATAATGTTCACAACCTGCAAATTTGTGTTGAATGGCTAAACTGTTTAATAATCTGGAATTCTTACCACAATTGGATTAGGCCGGTCTATATATCACAGATACATAGGCTGTGAGAGTAGTAAACACTTATGAACAAGGTGACTTGGTGGATATGCTTCCTTGTCTCCAAAGAGTTTCCGCACAGTTTGTCAGCATTAGTTACACAACGCCAAAGTCTATTAAACAAATATCCAATCTGTTATGAGGTTGGACGAGCAGTAGCTATGCAATACGTTATACCAAACTACATGTTTTTTTAGCCAATCAAAGAGCAAAAACCTATAGATTTGCTAAACCACAAATCTATAGCTGCAGTGTTTTCTGAAACCTGTTTTGGTAGAGTGGGTCTCCATTACAATGGATGCTCACGTGCCTCCAACACCACGACAGAAAAAAGGAATCCAGATTTGTTTCCCCGAGATTCTAATTCATGGGTTTTAATTTGTTAATGAATGATTTATTTTTCTTCTGCGTCCATACATTTAGTGACACAATTCTGTGCTCGACTGAGCAGTGGCTTTGAACATTTCCAAATTACAATAGTTGAAATTAAAAAGTTGAAATAAATAAATAGCCCTAACCATGTTCCCTTGTAAGTCACAGTCATTGGTTATAATAACAATAATAAAGTCATGTAGCTCTTATGCTCTTTTTATAGATCATTCGTCAGGAATGGAAATAAGACTCCTGTTGAATAGCAGTTTTACCCATTCCAGGTTTTAATAGGTGCTTGATTAGCCCCAGTGTATAGGCTTAGTAAAACCAGGAATGCATCTAACTGCTATGCTTTATTCAGCTATGAACACGTCTGGCCTTGTTTAAGTAACGAGGGCTGAGAGCCGATAAATAATACTAATTTACAGAGGGATCAAATAATGAACTAATACAAAATTGATAACGGAGAGATTTTCCAATACCCAACGTTGATTCCTGAACCAGAATGGTTGCCTGTACGTAGCATTCTTTGAATTGCTTATCTCAATGATAAGAATCAGGATCTGTGTGGTAGATTGGGTTATTCTCTGCAAACAGTGCTTTGTGTTTCAGCGTTTGCTCAGGAAACAGAATGTACCCAGCACCAGTCTGCACACCAAATCTGAGAACACTCCACAACAGCTCCAGATAATTGTTTTCATACTCACTGATGAAATAACCTTTAGCTCTATGTGGGATTTGTTGTTATTCATCAGCATCACCAGGAGATAATTCGACAGCTGTAAAAGCCTTTTTGTAGTTTTATTCGATTTCACATAAATTTTTGAAAGTTTAGCTTCCAATCTCAGTATTATTCGAAGTCAATACAGTTTATTTTGTTTTATACACAGCTGTCAAATGTTTAATAGTTTGTGATTTACACCCAGTAAGTCCTGCTTTAACCTATATTGTTGAGTTGTATATTTTGAAACTGTTTGCTAGCTGTTTAAAACCAAATCTGTCAGCTCTGTTCACCACACTGCCCCCTCCTACCTTAAGACCCTCGTGTCTCCCTACACCCCCCTCGCCCTCTCCACTCCTCCTCTACTGCCTTCCCTCCACTCTCCATCCTTCCATGCCCGCTCCTTCTCTTCCTAACCCCTCTGTGGTGGAACCAGCTAGCGGAAAACTTCAGGACTGCTCCGTCTCTCACTGCCTTCTGCCGCCTCCTCAAGACCCACTTGTTTAGACTGCACTTGTAGATCTCTTGATTTACCCCTCCTACTATGCACTGGACTTCCCTGACCTAAGCCCCACATTACTGGATCTTCTGCTAATGCACTATCGCACTACTAATATGTCATTGTAGATATAACTTGTATTTCTTACTTGTTACAACCTAGTTCATATTGTATTTTTGTAGTATTATTTACACATACTGTAAACTGCAGTGTATATCAATATGAATCTTGCATTGTAACATTGTATTGCTCTATAACACCTGTAAGTCGCTATGGGTAAAGGGGTCTGCCAATTAAATAAAAAAATAAATAAATACATAGTAATTCCTTAGTTTTAGTACCACCTTCACTCCTCCCGTAATAATTGTGCTGTTCAAGTTCTTATTTTATTATTATAATTTCTTAGTTTTATACTTTTGGTATCTTTGCTAAATTAAATGGCTTCTTTGGTGTTTTATTCTGGGCAAATTAAAGTCAGGTGTTGATAACTATGCCAGCAGTACTTTCTGTACGCTCAGTGCCTGAGTTGTAGTATTTCCAGTCCGCACACAAGCAGCGGTTGTATTGAATTTACTGTACTGAAACTGCAGCGGAGACTCAAGGTGAATTAATTCATTAGAATAAACAAGTCAGAAAATGACTTTTTTTGACCCCTTCTGCTTTTGCATCTTGTGCTTAACAGGGGCCCTGCTCACTGAAGGTGCCCTCGGATCTTTCAAATCAATTATTGTTGCCATTAGCTAGGAAATTGCTGTAGGACTACAGTACAGTACGCATAGAGACACTTTACTGTAAATGCTCATCTAGGGATTCGCTTCCATACCTTGCTTACCAGTCTGGAGAATTGCTTTTCCAAAAACACACTGCAGAACCTGTGTTAAATCACTCAAGTTCTCTCTGAAATTTGATCCTCCTCACAACCCCTTGGAGTGATATTTGAATTGATGTTTGTTAGGGAATAATTAGATTTGTTTAGTTTTGTGTCTGAATAGGCAATAAACTGGGACATTAATCATGTTAATGCTTTTATTGTTTGCTGTTGAATATTACATTAGCTTTTTTATTGCATTACTGGCGCTTGAGCTGTTAACTGTTTTACTACTGAATTTTAAATTCCTCAGATGTTGAGGTACGGAAGTGGACCTGTTTTTCTTTACTGTATCTCTGATTAACTGGTCTTATTTTATTATTATTATTATTATTATTGTTATTATTGATTTCTTAGCAGACGCTCTTATCCAGGGCGACTTACAATTGTTACAAGATACCACATTATTTTTACATACAATTACATCATTTTTTACGCATTATTTTTACATACAGTTACCCATTGCATTGTTAGAGGAGACAGGTGTGGTATCCAGTGTTAAAGGTGTCTGTGTTTTGGGCCATTGTAACACTGTTTCTAGTCACAATACGTTGCGCTTGTCTGCAGGCATGATTAGAACACCCAGGAGATGACGGTCCATGTAGCTCACTACCCTTCACTGAGATCCATCTGCTTTCTCGTGACTGTTGCTGAATAGTTTCACATAGCTCATACATTGCACACTAGCATTTTTAATTGTAATGTGTTTTTAACTACATTCTCTTCATTTCTACATTCTCTTCATTAAGTGCTGTCAGTGCTGTTTCCACCTGACAATGCACGTTGCTCTTCACAACAAGGTGCAAGCTTCCTGGTTAAATAAAAACACTGACAGTTGCTATACCAACAATAAAACACACCGCCAATGTGTTTGCTGTTAACAGATTCATTTCTCCCCACGCTCGGGTAATACAGGATGGCATGAAATTAATTCCTGTGCAATCAATAAACTTTATTCCAATGTGTATGAGTGACTGCATTTTCTTACCTGCTTTTTATCTGTGGCAGGGCATGTAAGTTACTGGAGACGCTTGTAGAGATCTCTTTTTCAAGTGTGTCTGGGAGGCATTTCGGAGTGTTTCTCTGTTTAAACTCCAGTGCCAGCCTCAGTTACACAAGGTGCTGGTATCACAATGACTGGGATCTTTTGGATGATTTAATGTGGCCATGTAGTGCATTACAAGTTGAAAAAGCCATGCAGATAAATGTTGATTCAGCAGAATTAGATTGGTCAGCTGCAACCGGAGAAAAAAAACATTGGCGACGACTAAATTTATTAAAAAAAAAAAAAAAAGGGGGAAGAATTATGTGGGCTATTGTTTTCCCTTCTGGCTATTGTATTTCACATATCCATTTTACTTTTTGTTTACAAACCATTCCATCTGATATATCTTTGCCTTTTATAATATGACCAAGGGGATGCGCTGTTTTAATTCACTCCCATTTCTAGTTATTCTCTATTGCTCAACCCAACTTCCATCTTGTTTTTGGTTTGGTTAAAAAAAAAAAATTTGAAAGTGCATTAGTTGCTATATGCCTTAAAATCATAGCTTAACATCCTGCCTGGCTTATTGAGGACAGACTAGAAGAAGGCAAGGCTGCTGATTTCATATTCAGCACTCCGTCTCCTCCCCCATCGGTGTGCTGTGGGGTTGTCAGTTTCTGGAATATATCATTTTCATGGCAGAGATTCGAAACAATCTGCCTCCTTTCACCGTTGGAACACTGCAGCCTATTCACATCAACAAAGGTGACCTGCCATGATAATTACAGAAACTTTAGGACATTTCCAGTAGACTTCCATTTTAAACTGGTCCAATTATTACAAACAAAATCAAATAGACTTGTTCCTTCAGTACCAAATGTAAAGGAAAAACATTTGTAGCAAAGCTTTTGTGTATTACCCCATGGCATAGAGGATCAAATGGCTGTGAGTGTGTGTGTGTTTTTTTTTTTAATAATTGTAATTTAATGCTGAGAAAAGTAAGTGTGAATACTGTAGGTTACAAAGATAATTTTATATAGTGGGGATATAGTACAGTAGATGCAGCGATATCTGGAGAAACCCTTATGGAGTTGTGATGGTACTTGGCAAGGACATTGTTTATCACAAGTCTGCTCCACTCAGGGTCTCCTCTAATATATGTCTGACTGAACATATGAGACCAGTGGAGCGAAAAGAATTGCATATATACAGAGCAGGTGGAATAGATTTAAAGCAATGTAAACTACTCAGAATTTCAGACGATATGAAAGGGCCTGGCCAGATGTTTACTTATAACCTGTTTTTATTTTTTAAACTTAAAAGGCACAGGTTACGGAAACCATCTATAATTCACTGGTGTATAAAAAGTGCTTAGCAAGTATTACTGCAGAGGGTGCAAGGCAAGCCGTGGGACATCAACCTGGATAAACAAGCAGATGTTGCAGTAAGACCGGGAAAGAAAACGGACACACAAAAATATGCGCTCTGGTTGCCCTTTTTAAAAATGCCACCACGACTGCACTAGTTGGCCATTTTTTCTTAGCCATTTTATATTTGCAAATAACTCTCTGTTTGCGTGGCTTACACAGTCCTAAAGTATATTATGCAACGAGTGCTATTGTTTGCATAGCCAAGGCTTTAAAATCTGCTTTTTTGCACACCCTGCTGATGGTCTGACCAATGACTGCATGAAATCTGTATCGATGTGGCGTAGCGAGTGAATGCCCTTTGTTGGGACACAGATTCCTAGTTAGCATTAGCAACACTATTACTGGACCCATTGTCTTGGGCTTTTTGTTCTTTTCGTCTAATTTTTTTATATTTTTTCAAATACTGAAGGTTTAAATTGTTGTTTTCTGGGACTTAATACTGCCATGTGCTGTTGGGTAGTCTTACCACAATGGTCTGGCTACAAGGAGACAAACAGTACAGGAGCATTTATTGGCCAATTCTGCATATTGCAAAGTTAAAAAGAGTTCAGTTCAACAGTAAGGGCAGCAGTGATAATGTTGCAAATGATAGACTTTAAGAAAACTGATTTTAATGGCCTTGCTTATTTTAATATTTAGGCAAACATGTACTGGGGACTTATAATAAAAGTAGCAATAAAAAAACCATACAAGGAAATTAATCATTCTGTAATGCCTTCATAATATCCTGTTTCTTGAATGTTGCACGCAGATATTAAAGATATTGAGGTTATTGAAGCTAGAATAGAACATTTGCTTTTTGATAACGTTTATTAAGTTTACTGTGACGCAGTATAGCATAGTAAAAGCATTGAGAAATCATGGTAAACCATTATTAAAAACCAATAAAAGCAAAAAACAGAATTACACATGATAAACATTTGAGGTATTGTGAAAACATTTGAGGAGATCTCCAGTAGCAGTGATTCCTCTGGGATGAAAAGTCCATTTGTAGCTGACTGAGTTATAGGGGCTACAGCTCTCTCTCGACACCATCGGTACATTCTGATTCTCTGTGAGCTTGCTCATGGCTCAGTTCACACGAAGGGTGCCAGGAATTGTGACACGAGTAAGTCCCTGTGAAAATCGCAGAAATTTTCTTTAAAATTCCTGTAATGTTACTACAGTAACATTACAGGACGTACAGAAGAGCTTACCTCCATCGCTGTGTAAAACTCCTGCTGGATACTGCTTTAAGTGATCTGCTGCAGACACATTTGTAGCCATTTTAGAGACATCCATTTTCTTGTTTACAGTGTAGTATTTTAATTTCCTGCCTGGATTGCATATAGTCACATGACATAATCACTGCATGTGCATGGCGAATAGTACACGCAGGCACACAGCAGAGCTGTACAGTTTCATTAATGTGATTTTTTAATTTATTTTATTTTTTTATTTTTATGAAATATAAATAATAATCATGAAATAATTTATTTTTATTTCTTAAGAATATTGTAAAAATCATGGTATTGTGCTAATTTTACAATTTCCATGCAGCCCATGAAATCGCGATTTACACAGGGCCTTAGACCTGAGTAGCCAAAATAAAGGTTGTTTCTTTCAAGGAAACTCATTTCATGGAACAAGAAAAGCCTTTGCATTTCTAAAAGGGTGAAATATTGATGAATTGAATGAGCACCACTGTAATCTAGTTTTACAGAACACTACAATGGAGTCTGGCAGCGCTTGACATTTTTACACAGAAAAACAGTAGTGCCATATTGTACTGTATATACTGGAATTAGTTGTATTTATTTATTTACGTTTTGAGGTATGTAGTGCACATCTATATGGTTACAGCAATATTAAAGTTTATGTCTGGAAATGGGAAGGTAGTCTCAATCAATAAATACAACGCCACTTTCTGACCCACATTATTCCCCTGTTCTAAGCGATATTCAGTTGAGTGGTGTAAAAAAATATCTGTGAACATTCTTTAAGCCCTCAATTTAAATGCACAAAGACAATGTCTCTGGAAAGTTTGAAAATTGCACTAGACTATGCGTATTGCTTGTGCGCTGTCGACTTTCCTGTGAGGAGGCTCATGTGTATTAGTAAAGCCACCTTTTCAACTGCTCATGTATCTTAAACCATTGCAGGTGGCGAATCCATATTCTCAGTGTTATGGAAATGTACAGTGTTTTGGGCAAACTTTTGCTTTGACCTGTGACCTGCCATATTATTGTTCTGTGTCTCTTTTTTGGTTTCCGGGTGGTAAAGACTAACACTTTAAGATGCAGTATTTGGTTTAAGTTAATTACTGTAGCTGCATGTTTATGTAAATAATGAATTGGCTGTTTGTTTACCACAACGTTGTACGGATGCATGTTGACTTCATCCAGCTTTACAAAGTCATTCAGACAGTCGTTATCATTACCCACCCTCACTATTACCCACCCCGATATTCAGTATTCCTACTGCATGTACTTGTTATAACAGCAAACAGGATTTTAAATTTTTTTTTTAACATTACGTTATTAAAATATCCACCCCTGATATTTACCATGAAGACAAGTTATTGGAGTTGTGTGAATAGGAACTGAATTCTACAGTATTTGTTCTCTACTTCAATGAAATGTAATCTGAAACATCTGACTTTGAAAAGAGTCCATCTGACGTCTGAACCTGCTCTGTAGCGCACTGCTACTTGTTTATTTTAGGAACGAGGTCTTCCGTGAGTAATGCGAAGCATACTGTATTACATTAGAAGAGCGGAGCGAGGGAACAAGAGCAGCATTCAAGGACTGTCCTATGTTTACTACAATTACATACTGCAGAGGAAATGTCAGCAGTTTTGCTATTCCTTAATTCCCTTTTTAGCTTTTGTTATGTATGTTTTTAGACCTGCTGAGGGTCTGAAGTATCACAGCTTTCTTTGTTTTCTGCTTTTTGTTTACCACCTTCTGTATTTTTTTTTAACTCACAAGTTTTAAGCACCTCTGTGGTCTCTCTACAGCTCTCGAGCATGTCTTCTCTTTTACAGTTCAGTTGTTACACTAGTGTAGCCATTAACTTGCCCCACTTTAACACCCCCAGTGTATCTGAGAAATACAATATTTGCTCTGTGTGGAATTTCTTACTGATATATTTCTTATATCCACAAGAGGTAACTGGATTTTTTTTAAACCTGTACCAAGTTGCTTTTTAAAAGCTACCAAATTCTAAGCATGTGGAATGCACTCTCGTCTTGTGACTAGGTCACCTTGTTTGCTATCATTTAATTATTTGGTATGGGGACATTATTTTTGCAAAGATGGTGTAAGCCATGAATCTAAGAGAACACATTTTGTCTATACAGATTACATTGTATATCTGCCACTACTGCATCTAGACATACAGTTCATTATCATTTTTTTTTAAAGTTAAAGAATTCAGTATCTCAAAAATTCTGCCAGGGTCTTGCCAAAACTGGATGTCCTGTCTCATTCTGCAATGAGATTTCTAATCAGTTCGGGTGAGCCTGTTCATCATTGTGCCTTAAACACACTGGCCTGACTTCCTCATCCTCATGAAGATTGAGACTGGTAATCCTTAACAATAGTTTATAAGTCCCACATTTATCTCAGTAAACTCTTCCTTCCTTCTAGTAGCTCTGTAACCTCAGACTATTTTCTGGTTAATGGTTTCACATGGATCTCTCAGTTTTTTTGCACTATGGTCATGGAATAAACTTCAGGAATGACTCAAATAAGTGTGTCTTAACAACGCTAATGGAGTTTAAACAAATTATTGACATCTATTTAGCAGAGACGGCTTTTAAAACCGCGTCCCACAAATGTAAGTATAATCCCTTTAGAGCCGTGTAGCAGGTGGACTGCTCCAGTGAAAGCGATGGCGGTGGTTTGAAAGAGTGTTTAATTTGATTCATAGACTGTACACTGCCGTTTGTTGCCAAGGTAGTCTTGTGACAGCAAAACACTGAGCTCAATAAAGAGGGTGTATTAAAGAGATGTGTGTTGAATAAACACGTACAGTACGGAATCAATAGGGAAAACAAATATTCCCCATTGTTTTTTTATAAAAATATTTGGATACTGTTACTGGTATAAATGTGCACCAGAGATACTAGCAAAGAGATCTGAAAAGACAGCAAATAAACCCAGAGCATGGCTGTTTACACTTGGAGATACAGACCTGACAAGTAAGAGTTTAAATATTGCAATTCATAAAGCTATAGATAGCTCTTAATCTGCGTAAGCCTGCTGAATGTTGGAGAGCAGTGGTCGCTAATCATTGCAGGGTCTGTCTGCTGCTAACAGTATGTTTTAATCCATTTTGCCTTATGTGGCAGAATCAAGGAAAATAGGGTCCTAATTGAGTAATACAAAATGAATAATGCTAGTGAATGTGAGCAATGTTTGCAGGCTGTTCTCATGTATTATTGTAGGTGAGACTGGACATATGGCAGAGGGAAAGGGAAATGTTTTAGTTGAAAATGCATGGATATAGACTTGAATGCAGACAGATTACTTTGTTACAAAAATAAGGGGGTACAAATATTTGAAAAGGGAACCAACATTCCCAAATATTGGTTCCTCGGGGTGTGGCCTATTGTGACGTCACACTGCTACAATCTGGCTTTTGAAATATGGAGCACCCACACTTCAGAAAACTTCAGTTACAATAAAAAAGGCACGAGCTGAACTATTTGTCTCACAATTTTACCTCAGATTTTATGATTAGGTGTTTGAACTGGTTTGCAGACAGTGTTTCACAATCATCCTTGGTTTAATATTGTATATACAGGGAGTGACAGCATGGTTGAGAACAGCAGACCATGCTGTCCCTAGAGCAGGGGTCTCCAACCCTGGTCCCGGAGAGCCCCCGTCCTGCAGGTGTTAGAGGTGTCTTTACGTCATCAGTGGCTAAAGATCTGGAGTACATGTTAATCTTGACTAATTAAGCCAATAGTTCAATTAAGTAACCGAGAGCTTGGTTGAAACGAAAACCAGAAGACCCTGCCCTAGAGCATTGTGTCATAAAAATTGACATCATCCAATTGGCAACATCCATCGTAAATCTGAAATAAATACATTTTTAAAACCTGGAGCTGTATACTTTCAAAAATGGCACCCTTATAGTTGGGCTTTATCATGTCACCCTTTGTTTTCTGCTTGTAAGAGGGATGCAAATGAGCAGGTCATACAGTAGATGCAGCGAGGAGCCTAAAGGCGTTGTCTAACCACTGGCAAACATGTAACCTTAAAAAAAAAAAGGGTCAGAAGAAGACGTAAAAACAAATTTGCTCAATTCCAGCTCAAAACTGGTTTATGCAGAATATATACAGGGTTTGGGAGTTGATCCGATTTGGAAATTGTTTGCTGAACGAAGGGCATTGTAGCTTGCTTTCTTTTTTTTTTTTAATTTGGTTTCCTGAAAGTGTTCTGTTTTTATGTTCCATTCTCATACTTGGCTGTCAGCAGAGATGTTACTAGTTTATAGTTTAAACATTTAGATGTCCTATGTAGTGTTTATACAGTAGGATGCGTATAGTGTGTGTTGGAGAGATTGAGTAACTTCCACCATGAGTACGTGCCGGAGAGATTGAGTTCTGCCAGCCCGTAATCCTAACTGGGGCTGAGAGAGTCCCACTTGAAATCGATTTTGTCTCAATATGCTGCCGATGGAAATGAACATGTCTGATTTCAAATTATACTTTCAAGTCAGTGCCAGTGGCAGGTGGAAACGTGGCATTATAACTAGTTTATTACTGTACTCATTGACCTCTGGCTATTATGACTTCAGTATGATTGATATATGGATATCTGAAGACTACTTTAACTTATTGAATAGTGTTCCTTGAGTGCTCCACTCAAATTTCCGATTTTCTGATTTTATCTATCGTTCATTGTTTCAAACAGTTCTGATGATTTAACTTCAAATCCACAGACTAGAGAACATCAGGACAGCAGTTGGAATGTTTAAGTATTGACATCATAGAAACAGGTTTTGTCAGAAATGGTTAGGAGCCTTCATGTAAGACAGAAGACCATCAAAAAAATCTAAGAACAATGTAGTGCACCAGAAGATGGAGGCTAGAACAACATTTTCTTTTACATTTTTTATTTTTTTAAAAATTTTTTTATTATTAATCAAATTGTGATGAACCCCGTTCCTGGTGATGGCCAGTTATAATATTGAAGTCTAGTTGTTTTTCATGGTGTTCTAGTCAGGATACTTAGAAAAGTTATGAATTGTGTGTTAACCTAATTTGACTGAAGCAGGTTTAATTTATTTTGTTTTGGCTATCCATGATTACCGTATTCCTTGGAATTTAAATTTTTGAACAATTTTTTGCTTCTCAAAAATAGCTTGTGTCAAAATTCAAGTGCAGTATAGTGATGCGTGTATTAAAATTGCCAACAAAAGACATGACTAGCCGAGTACACAAACAGCACAGTGACTGACTGCCAAGAAAAGACAACAAAGACGTCGCTGCCCAAATACACAAGCAGCAACGTGACTTACTGCTGAGAAAAGATGAAACAAAACATTACTGCCTGATCTCGAATCATCCTTGACATACAGGCAGCCATTTTCAAAGAAGCGTCATTAATACCAAGAGAAACTTTTACAATTTCATCGTTTAACAAACAGTACCAGCTTGGACAGATCGGAAATGCTGATCAGACCCCCGTATTTTTCGACATGCCAAGCAATACTGTTGTGTTTGCAATGCGGTCAGTGCTGTTGTGGTTGCTGGGTTACATGTTGCCTGATGTTATGGAGTGTTCTGTCGTGCTTGCTGTTGCCGGGATACGTGATGCTGTAAGTGAGTGAGTGGTGTGTGTACGACAGAGACACCAGCTTAAGTATTATACAGTACGCAGTACAATAAACAAGCTCTGTGGTTAATCTACAACAACACTGTTTCGTGTCAGTTCTATATGATACAACAGCATAATAAAATGAATATAAATAAAATGGATGTTCAGTTACTGCTGTCTAAGGTTTCAGTGCTGGTTTCTTATGTCCTCTGTCTTCAAGGTTTTTGCCTGGTTTAAATTGGTTTCGCTCTTGTTCTGAAAGTTACGAGTGCTTGGGGCTGCTGTCCACTCGCTTGGCTGCTCTCCACTGTCCTGGCTGCTGCCTAGACCATCTGCTTGCTTGCTTGAGCAGCGCCCCTGCCGATCTCAAGAAGATGGATAGCTGAGAGATTTGAATATGCAACGTGTGCTTTCCATTTTCCATTCAGAGAATCTAATGGTCCACATTGCTTCAGAGGACATAAATGTGCAACCATACCCCAATCATCTGCGCTCGGCTTTGGACAATCAGGAGTGAGTTTGGTGTGATGCGCTGAATACCAACTGGGTGCCTAACGTAAAACTTTCTTTTCTCTCTCTCTCATTGATGGTGGTGAATTTTTATAACCTGCAATTAAAACTTCTTCGTTTCTGTGGCACCGGTTCCTAAAGGTGAAAGAGTTACTGTACAGACAGGTGCCCAAGCACCAGCGTATTTAGAAATTTGACTCTTATTGATGTTTGTTTCATTTGAACCTGGCCTTGTGTAATGGACAGTGTTGTGTGATGCACTGCCATTGCAGATACTGCTGAACCCAGAGTGTGAGAGGAGGTGCTGAGATATGAGCTGGAAAGAACCCTGTTGCAGGGGATCCATGCTAGTGTACAGGGGTTAAGGAGCGCGCTTGAGAACACTATAGCTGCGTCTCCACTGCCTCGAACCCTGTTCTGAACCCCATTCTCCATGAGCACTTCCAATGATTGCACTCCCCTCTTCCTCCGCAAGCCTGTCTTGGTGTGGAGGATGGTTAGCATTCTCAGAGCAGGTTGAGTGAGCACACAGCTTACCTTTTTTTTTTTTTGTTATTGAACATCTGGTCGCATGGCAGGTGTTCCAGGCAATGAAAGATTCCTCGATTCAATTTTGATCTATAACTATAAAGTAGGCTACATATGGTAATTTTCCTTTTAATTACTCTTACTTATGTTTCTAGTTGAAAAAGACTAATGAAGACATGACAACTGCATTTAGGGTTTTTGCTTTCTTCTGTTGTAAACATATAATGCAGGGGTTCAAAACAAAACAAGTGTCCAAAGCCCATTGACCCCTAGAGTTAGAAATAGCATAGACCAAAGCTTTTTATGATTCCTAGTCAAACTGCAGGGTGATGCATGCCCTCTCTCTGTGCAATTGTAATCAATCATAATTTTTTTTTTAAAAATATGTGCTTTATTACTATTCTATATATTTATTTATTGTTATAATTATGTTAGGCTTATACATTTACTGATTTCTGACCCGTCCGCGTCACATAAGACTTATGTGATTTGTTATCCAAAATATACAGAGATTCCTTTTAAAAATCAAAGGTAAACTGTTCATGGATAAATATCGGGGCTCTAGTACACAGCATTTTCAAAATGAAATAATAAAGTTAAAACGAAGCATGTGTACCGGTTGTAGGCCTTTAAAGGCCAGAATTCAAAGTGCACTAAATGGTGTAGGATAGTGTCACCATTTTAATTAAGAGATGTACATTCAGTAGTTTAAACATTATTAGAAGGAAGGAATTTCAGACATTAAGCAAGTTAGGAGAGACTTGCAGAACCTTTATTTCCTGTACAGAACAGCAGTATTTTTAATTCCCAGTCTGGTTTGTCGCCAGTGCTCTTTTTCACTTTTTTTATATTACAAGCTGGCACATGAAGTGTTTCCTACAGGGAATGCTAAAAGGACTTCTCTCCAAGGATTACTTCAATAGTTGCCCCCATATGATAGGATGTTTTGATTCTTCAGTCTTTTGTGATTAAACAGAAGAGAATCAGTAAGTTCCCAACTGTGCAATATGGAAGTAGCTAACAAAAAAAAAACAAAAAAAAAAACATAATATAAAAAGGGCTTCTCTATTTTGTAAGGTAATTTAGTGAGAGTTTAATTTTGGTAATTTGTATTCAGGAAATTTAAAAAAGAAAGCAGTAACTGAATGTTGGTTTGAATTGTGACAATGTTCTACGTGACAAATCACTGTTGTCTGACGTCTATCACTGCCACCTGCCCAACTAATGGGTTTACACCCCCTCCATACTGCTGGTGAACTATGGCTTTTTGGTGTTTGCTCAGAATAATTTTTTTACTTCTACACTATTGCTCTCAAGTGTCTTTTAAGGTAACAGTTTTAGGGGCATGGGGTTTTATTTCATCTGCATTTTAAATAGAATAGTTAGTACACTATTGTCTTTTAAAATAATAGGCTGATTACAGTACTGTGCTACAGTGTGGTTCCTAGTGCAAAGTGAAACATCAATATGTT
The DNA here is from genome assembly GCA_030684275.1 of Acipenser oxyrinchus oxyrinchus. Lineage (NCBI taxonomy): Eukaryota > Metazoa > Chordata > Actinopteri > Acipenseriformes > Acipenseridae > Acipenser > Acipenser oxyrinchus. The sequence continues at coordinate 18,718,314 of CM060266.1, forward strand.
AAAATATGATATGAAAATACATCTCAAGGGATTCTATTCATACAAGTAACAAGTTAGTACAACACTTAGTCTAAATAAACATTGGACTAACTTAATACCTTGTTTTACAATCCTCTAGGAGGCAGACGACTGATGGAGTACTTTAAAACCACATCTTAAAACCTCCCTGCATCACTAGTACTGCACTCCATACTAACCACAGGATTATCCCCTGTTAGTACTCTGATTTGAGTTCATTGTAACTGACCAAGTGAGGCAGATATATCAGGGTTAAAGTGTGTAGTGTTAAAAGGTACAGTTACACACAACTTGGAATGTTAGTTGAAGGATTCAAAAGTGTATTATACAGTAATTTTGTTACTACTGTGTTTTTGTTCTTGTTTCACGACTATGGTGAAAGACAAATCCAGCCCATTGTCTCCTTTTTAACTCCAGTGTGTAATCTGAAGGCAAGAGCATTACCTCTTATTAGAAGTACCCCCTTTCTTGGGCAGAAGATTTTACTTGCTTTTAAAAAACACAATTTATTATTATTTATTATTTATTATTATTATTATTATTATTATTATTATTATTGTTTTTCTTAGCAGACGCCCTTATCCAGGGCGACTTAGAGTCGTAAACAAAAATACATTAAGAATCACAGTACAAGTAATAATACAATTAAGAGCAAGATAAAAATACAATGACTTGGGTTCTAGCAAGTACAAGTATATGACAAAATACGATTCAATAACGGAGCAGATAACAGTGTCAATGATAGTTACATCAGGATATAATTAAATACAAAATACTACAGATTAAATAACACTTGTGACAGATTACAGTACTCTAAAAGTACAGGATTAAATGCAGTAAAATAAAGGGCAGATAAGAGCAAGTAAAGCACATTTAAGGAAGAGTGATAAGTGTCCAGAGGGGAAAAAAAAGAGGAGTTCTACAGGTGCTGTCTGAAGAGATGAGTCTTGAGGAGGCGCCGGAATGTGGTGTTTATACACTGACACAGCATCTCTGTCAACAAGTACAGGTGTTTATACACTGACACAGCCCGTCACATAATAATAATAATAATAATAAATCTGTTTTTGTACAATTTTACGTTTGGAGGGCTATACATTTTGATTGTGGTTTGTTTCTGTGAAAGCTTATGACTCATAACTTACGCGTTACCTGTTGGATTGATGTGCTTCATAAAACACAAAACAAACACAATTGCAGATTGTTATAACAAAGCATTACCCCAAAACACAAAAACAAACATCCCCTGGCTGTGTTAATAATAGATCTGAGCATCAATATTTGAAAGTGCATAGTGCAGGATTTATCGTGTTAGGCATACATCTTACAGTTATCATTTGCATCTTTTACTGTTATGTTTTCCTTTCCCAAAAATGGTGGCGATTTCCCCTGGACTAGTAAACCGCTTTGATGCATTGTGCCAATATTCTGTTTTTCTGTAACATGCTGTTCAAAAATAAGATCCATCGTCTGCTGAAATCCAGCCTTGTGACTGATTGAAATGATAAAAGGTGAAATCTCTCCTCCATGGCCTGTAATCTTTAAATCCGCTTAACCTCCTGTAAATGTATCGCACCAGGGTCCGGGTATACAGGCTCCCAAGCTGCAGAAAAGCAGGTTTGAACTCTGCTCACATCTGTCACTTCCAGAGCCTGCCAACCATGCAGCCAACCAGTATTACTGCACTGGCAGAAGAATTCAGATCTTATGAACATTGTGTTTTAAAATGTGCCAGGTCATGTTTAACACAATGTCAAACCGGAGTAGTTGACCTAAAATACAGGGTCTGTTCTGCTGTTTTGTTTGTAAATGCTATTGCACAAGCCAGACGCTCTATATCAGTACTGACAACACATGACAGATAGTCCAATAACCCAAAATATCATTCAGCTTGAGCACAATAATGATTCAATTTCTGTTTAACCTTGTGGACTTGATTCATTGTCAGATATACTCTCTCGTTTTGAGATTCTTTGCACATTCTTTGCACATTTTACCTGACCTTTTTCTATAGTTGTATCTTTGTGTTGTTATGGCCTACTTGTTTCACTGATGTGGTATTTTTTCGAGGCCTGTGTTCTACATGTTTTTCCATTCTCTCTTGGTCTTCAAACACTCTCTTCTGTGTTCTGCGATATCAGAGTGTAGTTCTTAAAGACTGGATGAGGTAAAAAGGTCACATTGTCACATGCTTTGAATGGAATGGGGAAGGCTGTTCAGTGCAGGTATTTTGGATTCTCCAGACAAACTCCAATCCGCTCCAGACCAGGTAAAAGCAGATTTAGAGAAAAGTAATAATAACTCAATATTGGACCAGCAGAACTCAAAACCAATCAGAGTGATTACAAACGCACTGAAACATGAAGGGAATTGAATTAGCTTGTTAGTAAATCTTGCTTTGGTGTGCTCTAGATGCTGTTGATTTAGATTGTGTTAAAGAAAACCCTGCTCCCTGAAGCACCTGCTTTGTTTTAGACCATGTTTCAATTTTTTTAATGACTTTGCTGATGGCTTTGCAGAGAATCTCAGAGTGCTTGCAACCAAGCAAACTGTTGCTCTTCGCAAAAGGAGTTTGTAAAATATTAGAAAAAAAGGAGTTTGTAAAATATTAGAAAACTTGCAGTCGAATTATCGGCTGCAATGTCTCCAAGAAATGCCTGTGCTCTTTGCCAACTTATTTGTGAGAGATTTGCTGTGGGGAAAGAGCTGCTAACTTTTTATAAACAGCCCCTCCTGTGGAGGAGACCGATGAAAAAGATGCAGATGAAAAATAGAAATATTGGAAGAACAGGATAAAGACTCGCCTATCCTAAATAAAATACAAATTAATGCTGGAAAAAAATATAATAAAACATATTGATTGGTAATCAACCGCTCCCTATTCAAGCAGCATTTTGATTTCATAAATATTAAGCATCAGAGCTAGTTTTCATGAATTGATTTGAAACCGTCTCTTGGTATTAGACAGCTCTGTCACTCATAATCACTGCGGCTGTCAGTATTAGTTTCTAAACTGTCGGCTTCAGACTTGTCTTGCATCCAGCCTGCTGATTTCAGTGTCGGGCTCCAGCCCCACATTTACATCACCTGTTTGTCAGTGCTGCTTCTTACTATACTGAGGGGTCAGGTTCAGGATTATCCAGTGTTGACAAACCTTGCTTGACACTTGCCACAGTGACACAACAGTACATAAGTAGGACCGTCCTTGCTGACATGCACTGCAAACCCCCCCTTCATACAAAACAAAATAAAACAATGCAATACAGAGCACTGGCAGATATCTGACAGGAAGTCTGCATTCTGTAAGGTGTGGGGAGTGAATCATAACACATTTGAATACATCTGCAGAATAAGCATCTACATTAAAGACCTTTTCCATATAAAAATAGCTTTATTGTATTTGCAGTGTTCTTATCCCCCTCCTGAGTCAGGGAAGAGTTTGCAAGGTGACAGCAGTCGTTTGTGTCATTCTTATAAAAAATGGGTAGACCAAGACGGAGTTAAACAGGCAACCAACTTCCACTCCCAGCACCACATGGGTGGTTCAGCAGTTTTTTGAGCCCCTGTACAAGAATCACAGTGAAAGGCCAAAATTCCAGTACACATTGTTGCCTTGTGTACAGATGTCATCCTGCAAATAGACCACTACAGCAGACTGTAGTATTTCATCTGATCTAGTTTCTTTCAATTTTGATAACTGTCAGTTTTATGGATGAAAATCTCACCAAAATAAATCTAAATTAACTTTTAAAAACCGTTTTAAATAAACAATATAACTCTTCTAGCACCCGCTACCTTATAGGACAGTGAAAGCTGACCCAAACTGTATACGATGACATCACTTCTACAAACGACACTCTGCACACCACAGTACATAATAAGTCACACAAGGTGCAAATATTCTCCAGGCGCCGAAATTAGGAGGGGGGTGAGATTGAGAAAGATAATAACAGGTACAGTGCAAATGCGTCAAAAACCATCTGTCCTCCACTCTCCACCCTCATGTAGGGCAGAGTAATTAAAAGCACAGCAAACAATTTTTTCTCAAAGATGCAAGGCGGTGTTAACAAGGAACACGTCTGTGTGGAGTGGCTGAAAATGGCAGAGAGTGGCAGCCCGTGGCGCAGATCATTCTGCAGCTCTGCGGATCGTCTGAGCGGCACAGCGGGCTGCCAGCTGCACATGACAGGCCAGTATGTCAAACAAGCCAAGGTCTTTCTTCTCTCGTCCTTGGAGGAAACCACATCCCAGCGGCTCACTCTCAATATTACATTAGAACTAAATAGAAAATTAACAATACGTTTCTGCCCAGCTTTATAACTACATAATGAAAAATAGTTATCTAATTTAAGATTCTGATTTCAAAACGTTTTCCTTTTTAATAAGAGCTAAAAAAAAGTTAAATAATAATGTTCTGAAAAAAGCAAAAAGCAATTATTACCTGGCTCCAAAATAAGTCCTCCTTTATTTGCAATGATATTAAACTTTTTAGAAATGATATTTGCTTTCAAACATATTCATAATATTTACTTATTAAAGGAACATCAAAAAGAAACGTTTCTTTTAATAAGAACATGATTATTAGTATTAAATTAGGGAGCCAGGGTCAGGTTTTTTTTTTTTTGTATTGCAATAATAGAAAACTGAAAACAGATATGTATTAAACAATTACTTAATGTTACCTCTGGTTGGGATGACTGGAGAAGCTACTGAGGTGACCTGTCGTTCCTTTTTAAATTTCAACTTAATTTGAAAAATGACATACAGACCATTCCACTGCATGATAAGGACTTGTTTCAAGGCTTTTGAATGAAAATAAAGCTCAGGGTTGATTCTCAGGTTTAATTTTAAATCATTTCTCTTTTTTACCTAACCAGTTTAGATGTGGAATGGAGCGAGACAATGGGTTCTTTTCTTTCTTAATCTAAAGATGATAGAGGCAAGTCTCTTCATACGAAGGGTGTGCTTAATCAAAACCTACTGGAACGAGTCTGAAGATCCTGCTCTACAGTAGCTTCAATTCATATACATTTAGAATGACACACAATTTTGTATAGCCAGCTTTCTTCCTTATAGGTCTTAGACCTAATGATGGAATATAGGGATGGAAATATAGCTCCCATTGCATAGCAGTTCGATCCAGTCTGGTTTTAGTAGGAGTTCAATTGTTTGCAAAATTGTTACCTATATACTGTGGCTAACCAAGCTTGTAGTACAACCTAGAGTGGATGAAACTACTACGCAATAGGCATACGTTGTTAGATACAGGCTCTCGCATGAAAGTCTCTAAACTCCATCTGACCAGTCAACACCTTCATCTTACATTTTCACTTCCACTGGTAGATTGACCACTAAGGTTTTTCAGTACTTGGCATGGCTGTGAACCATGATTTCATTTCCTGATCTCACAGAATAGCACATCTATGATGTAGGGACTTTTCCTGCGGGTAGTCCTGTGATTATGATGGACACTAACAGAAGTGGTTTCATGTGAGAATTATCAGAGAAACTCCAATGCAGGTGGAAATGAGCCACAAATGAAGGTAAGCCCAAACCCAAACTTACTGTCTGCTCACAAAGCAGATATTAAAATGCATACAGAAATAACAACTGTGGATTTGTTGACCAATTTACCAGTCGGCCAGACTAGATCTCTGATCCTGCTGTAAACCCAATCACTTCTTTGTTACTGGGATTCTAAGGTAAGCTTGGGAAGTCTGCCTAGACTACTCGGGCATGACCAGAAGGGCTTGCTTAAGCACCATGAGGTGGAGGGTGCTCTTCCTTAACTTGCTAACCTCCAAATCAAACCCCTTCCTCTGTGCGTCAGTGATGGGTCAGTGACCCACTCTATAGTCTTGTGATGGCTGTGCCCGGCAGATGTAAGATTGTAGATGGAGCTGGCCCTTATTAGAATGGGTACAAAAACTTCAGCAGTGCAGAGTTTGACTCTGGTGTTGATGTAAGATCAGCTATGTTTGCTGAACAGTAACATTAGTAACGTTCTGAACTTCAGAAGTTGCCCCTGTAGTGTTCTGATTATGAGAAGGCACTTTGTGTGCAAACAACCTTTTGAATTAATCATGAGTCCAGTTTCGCTTTGTACACTGCTTACTCTTTGACTGTCAGATTTGAAAAATGGGTTTCAAATCCTGATCTGTGCCTGTACAACTAATACTACTTTTAAACATTGTGAAAATGTACCATTGTAAATTGTCGTAACGTTTTGAAGTGCTCAATTCTCTATGCGTAAGTTGCATTACTAAATTACAAGGTATAGTCTAGTCCCCATATAGTCTAGTCCCATTTACATGAGAATGCAAGCAACAGCATCATGTATTTTATTTACAGCGATGATGTCTGGTTCAGTAGGGAATGCAACACAATATATCTGTATCTATCTATCTATCTATCTATCTATCTATCTATCTATCTATCTATCTATCTATCTATCTATCTATATATATATATATATATATATATAATCTGCAGGAGGTGCTCTTCAGTTGTAGTCACCTGCCATAGACAGATGTAGGCTTACCAGTGACAAACTGTGTCAGTTATAAATCCAGCCCAGAACACTTGGGTACTGTATAGTGACTATGGGTGAAAGTCTGTAACAAATAGACTTCTAACTTTTGAGAGGTTTCAGGATTCCTCAGCAAAAATATGTTTAAAACTGGAAACAAAGGGTCATGTAATTCAAATTACAATGAACACTAATAATGAGAAGCTGCTGTACCCTTTACTAGTGACACACAAGGGTTAAGAATTGTGCATGTATTGTAGCGTAATTATCTGCCGCAGCATGCGGTGTGTGCAGAAACATTTCTATCTTCACATTTAATGAATTAACCTTTTTGAAACCATTTACTATATTCTTATTATTCATATACCTTTTGATATCTCATTGCCGGTATAAAGTTCATGCATGCGGTTTAAATGGAAATCTCTCCCTGCTCCTCCGGTGTAATTGAAAGGGCGATCAGATAGCAAAGTGCAGAGCACAGCTGATTCGAAATGAAGAAACCCATCTGAAGTGTAGTCGTCAGGGCTTTGCAAACTTAGAAATCTCAAAACGTTACCTGGTGGCAACCTGCTATGGTTTAGTGTGCAAAGAGAGACCCTGACATATCTCTGCTTTGTCCCGTCTTGTCAAGGGCACTGAAAAACGTAAAGGAGTGCTCACCAATGCTTTCAAATCCATTTTCTTCTCCTTCTTTTAATATATGCTTTATTAACATTATTACTAGTCCCCCTATTGTGCTGTCACATTTAGGATGTTCAAATATTTAGAAATGTCTATGTATCTCAAACTTGAACTATAAAATACAAGCAAAGAATCCATAGATCTTCCATGCAGAAAAGTGGGACCAACGATATTGTTTGTGCTAATGAGACGTAGGAAAGTGGCAATAAACCAAGGCCAGCATAAGGTCCAATAGGAGGTGTCTACTGTAATGTGGGTTTACAGTAAAGCTATCTTACCTGTAACACAAGAAGTGAACATACAATAGTGTGACAACAATCATTAAAATGGTCTAATAGCTAAGAGGGGGGAATATCAATGGCAGTTGGCAAAAGTGAACTATGTCGATATGATCCCGTTTCTCATGTCTAACGGTGCGCACACAGTTTCACTGATTCACCTCTACGTTGTTTATACTTTCCCTTGCCTTATTTTCTGGGTCATCCTCCATGTTGAGTAAACCGTTTTTGCAAGCTTCAGACACACTCTCTCCAGATGGGACATGAGTTACAAAGGTCTTCCCAACCAGGGTTGGGGTCAGTTCCCTTTTTTCAATTCCAATTCCATTTCCAGTTCCTTTTGAAGGACTTGGATTTGGAAGTGGGATTGATTAAAAGAGAATGGGAATTGGGAATTGGAAATTGATTTTCTAAAAGGAATTGGAATTGAAAAAGGGAATTGACCCCAACCCTGTTCCCAACACACTGTGGAACCCTTTTCTGCATCACACGAGGAAACATCTCCCTAGATTTTGCTCCACTTGAGCTGGAATTGGCCTCCTGCCTGTCAGTGTGTCTTATAAATTCTATGACTAGCTGAACATTTCGTGCATAGCAACTTATTGTTCTGAAAGAACTGTGAATCCTCATCTCCCATCTTCTCTCTTACTCAGGTGATTCTTTCACTCAGTTTCGATTTGCTGAAGAAAAAGAATGGGAGATTGACACCCCAGCTAATCAGGTACATCATTTCAATTGCTACTATTTTTGTGTACCCACTGTAATTAACAGACTTTTCAAGGTTGAGTTGCGAGTTTCTGTTTTTTTCTCCTTATCAGCAATATGTGTCTGGTAATAAGCAAATGTAATGTTTGCCTAATTTATATTAAAAATTTAGAAATTAATATTAGTAAATTCATGTTTTTTTTAGTATTTCAATTACGTGTAAATAGTACTAATACTCTCACATTACCATTAGTAAACGATTAATTGATTTGCATGTTTTCTTATTGAGCTAATACAACACAGTACTTTAAAATACCCTCGTTGTAATGCTTACCAACTAGTGTATTGGGTTGCAGCCCATGATGTGTCCTGACAAGCTAGGCTGCTTCTCAACCTGTTTCAGTGACTTGTGACAGTTCAGTCAAGTGCAAAGCTGTGTTATCCCTGCTACAGGGGGTGGTTAACACTGCTTTCTCAGGGGAATGAAGGGCTATTGCTAAATTTCTAAATAAGGGCTTTAAATATGAAGGGTTACAGAAAAGGAGACTCTAATGAGCTCAGTGTCTGAAGATGCAACGTTTCCAACCTTCTTATTTTTTCGGTTTATCCCTTCTTGAAAAGCAATGCAGCTGTCCTCCAGCAGTAACGCTGAATCGACCTGCCTTTGTGTGCTTTCTTGCAGATGTCGGCTCTGTATGTTGACTGCCAGTCCTTGGCCCAGGCCCTTCAAGAGCTCCCTCTTCACCTGAGGTTAAACCTGGAGGCTGAACTGGTCCAGGTACTGAAGCACGTTTTCTTACGCCAACTGTATGCAGAACATTCTCTAATCTCTGTACAGTTTTTGAATGGTATTACTGTATTGTTTTTATATGGGGCTGTACTTGGTCATCACCAGGGACCCAAGGAATCCATTTGCTTTGGAATAACACAGAACACAGATTTTCTATATTGTCTGAGAATTTAGTTTTACATTTGAGGCTTTTTTTGGTTGTTTGATTACCAAATCAATACACCTATCATACATAATCATAAACACAGGAAATTTTGCTTTAAATTTAGTAAACATACTTGTTCAATAAAACTGCTTCTGGTGTACAGAGGTCAAAGTTGAACTAGGCGCACTGTCAGTGTCACATTTGTGTTGAAACATAGCTGCAGTTTACTTCAGTATCCAGCGTTGTTTCTGATAAAAATCACCTCTAAAGATCTGGTTAATGAGTTTGGCAATAGCCATCCATATGACAAAGACTAACTTGGAGAAAAACTAATATGAATACTATTTTTGGTTTTTATTATTACTACACAGAAGTATTTGTAATCTTTAAAGTACAATGGTAAGTTTGTTTATATTATTGATTGATGACACTGGCGAGCGTTTAACTTCCTTAGAATTTAAAAGTTTACCAATAACTACTTCCCCTGTGTTAACTGTTATTGAATAGTACTGTTTGTGTATCTTATGTGACTGGGGGGACTAGGATCCCTGGTCATCAACCCTTTGTCATGTGCAGGTAACAACCCCTGTGGAACTGCCCTCGGTGATGATTAACAGCAAGAAGGAAGGTGTGACTGTTGCTCAGTTCAGAGGTCCATCGGCTGGGGAGTCTGAGTCCTTCCTATCTTCCGCTGCAGCTTCCCCCTTCACCAGTTCTGTAACCCTCCCTGACCCGCTGTGCTCCGCTGCACCTCGGCCAGCAGCAGATGAGCTGGATGAAGAACTCGACGTGCTTCTTTCTTTAGAAGACCCAGTTCAGACCGCTAAAAACAGCCTTCTGCCAGATACTACAGCCCAAGACATGGAAACTGTGGACATCATCGCTGCTGCAGATCCAGGTAAGATTAACTGCTTAATTAACATTAGGAACTCTGTATATTCACAGGCACAGACAGACACGCCTCTGTAGATTTCTACGGCCAGCGTGGAATGGAAGTGCAAGGCTCAGGAGCAGGTCCTGTAAAACTATAGGGAACTTGTGAGATTTTCTTTCAAGATGTTCCAAGGGGTGGATTGAAAAGCATTAGCAGCAGAAAGATGTTCTCCTGTAAATACAGGGGGGCAAGCTTACACAACTTTTCTGGGTAATTTATTTAAGAATTCCTGTTGCAGAGTGTAGAAAGTAAGAAGCAGGACTCTGAAAAATATAGCGTCACATGTCCCCAAGTGTTGCTACAATAGTTTAAATAATGCACCTCTAATTTTTCTTTTCATTGTTAACATCCTGACAACTTTGTGTACTTATAACTTTAAAGTCTGTTTCAAAGCTCTTTTCAAAATGTCAGCTTTAGTGCACTGATAGTGTAAGGATTATTGCCCACATTGTCAAGATCTCAAACCCCAGTGCACTAGAGCAGCCATTTTGAAAGAGCTTTGTAACAGACTTTAACGTTATAAGTGTAAGAAGTTGTCAGGATGTTAACAATGAAAAGAAAAATTACAGGTACATTATTTAAACAGTTGTAGCAACACGTGGTGACATGTAACGCTATATTTTTCAGAACCCTGCTACTTACTCTCTTTAAGGAGGTGTCTGGATTATTCAACCCAGAGGACAGCAGATGCTCAGAATCAGAAAGTTTCACAGAGCCTTGATGGAAAGTTTGTCAGTTGCCCCAGGCTTTCTGCTGGAAACGGTTTGCTCCTCCACTTGCTGCATGCATATTGTATCACTGTTTCTCTTAATAAACGTGTGTGTTTGTTTGACCACAGTGTCTGAGCATGGCAAGGAAGCTTCTTCAGGAGACACGACCATGAAGAAGAAAATCACTGAGGACGAGCTGGAGGACTGGCTGGACAGCATGATATCCTGATGCTCACCAGGCAGGGCTGCCAGACTCAACCGTATCAAACAGCGAAGTGCCAAGGTGAGGACAAGCATGCCCATCACAAAGCACTTCAGTGACCATCGCATAAAGATCTGGACGCACAAATACACCCGTGCCTTTTTGTTCTTTCAGTTCCACAGTTGCTTGGTGACAGTTCTGGCTTAGGAAATAGACTCGCTTTGTTTCCTTGTTCTGGGGCACGATGCTTCCCAATCCCTAAGCATACAGGACGTAAAACTTTTGAAGAACAAAATGCAACAAGAAAAGCAATGTATCTCTTTAGTTTTAACTGGGTTGTTGCTATATCCTGTATGTCTAAGCTAGGGGCTCTAGCTTTATCAGCTCCCTCTGTGTGTTCAGTGCCCTATCCAGGGGTCAGGACCATGGGACTGTTGGGCTAATGGGTCATAACACAGGGCCATTGAATTTAGTGCTACCTGCTAGCCATAAAAGCAAATCGCTTTTAATGACGGCTATTAAACAGGAACCAGGGCATGAATTAAATGATTGCTGCATTCTGCTTGTAAAAGGTGACAAGACTGTGTGTCATTCAGCCTTGCCCAAAGCACATGCACTACAGCTTCTCAAATTGTACCTGTAAAACTGGTTTGCTTTATTGATCTATAATTAAAGCATGAACTGAATGGAATTGAACTCGCCCTTTGACTTCTAAATCAATGTGTTGAGTATCCAATTGCATGGAGTTCGTCACTGTGTGTGTGTTTTTTTTTTCTATGCGAAATTAAGTGGCTCACTCAATTGCTGCTTTTTTATTGTGCATGGAAGACTAAGTGGACAGGGAAATTGACATTTTACAAGAACAAAACTACAACAATTTGGTAATGAAGTTTCATAATGAGAGAAGACCGGTGAAATGACTAATTCAAGACCCCAGATTTTATTGCATTGGGTACTTTTATTTTTTGAAAGAAATGCACCAGTTAGCAAAGCTACTACATACAAATGGCCATACAGTAGCACTTTATTGTTAGGTAACCTTCGAATTCATTGTTATTGTATATCCATGGTTTCGTTGTACGGTTTGGAGTTTTGCGGCTGGACAACCGCAATTAAAGAGTCCAACCAGAGTGCATTTACACACATTATATTTTTGTTTTTTTACATTTTAGTTTTTTTTTTTTTTTAACAAAATTAAAACAAAAGCCACAAAACTCTCCGAAATTAAATTCTGCTTCAGCTAAACCTGGAGAACTACAGCACTACTATAACTATAAAGTACAGACATCGTCTTGCATAGCTTTGTCTTGGTTAAGGTAAGGCACTTGTCTTTTTTGACACTTGATAAAGGTAGTCAGAGCTGCTTGTACGTTTTTAACTGGTGACAGCTCAGGAGAACCATATTCTTTAAATAAACACGCAGGTAGGAGCCAGACAAAAGGTTCAATAAATAAATACAATGTTTCACATTTGTTTTCTTTCTTGATTCTACAAGCCCTACTTTTGGCATAAGTAGCAGTTCAACATTTAATTAACATTGAAATTGTATGCTTGTGCATGTAAAGGCATAGATCCATACAGTGACTTCATTGAACTCAGTTTCATGAGAAGACTACATTTGTGCAAAGGATTGGGGTTATACAGAAGAAAGGTAATAGGTTTGTCACAATAATCTATAATTCAAAAACACAATACGTTTGGGCAAGTTGTAAATGTAACAAGTGTCCACGTTGGCACAAAGGTAGCAGGTAAACATTCCAGTTAAACTGAATTATTGGACATGTGCCTTTTTTTTTTTTTTTTTTAAAAGAAGTGATGACGACAGGCTTTAACTCGTAGCCCCAATAAATCCAAAGGGCAGGGATATGGGATTAGAAAGGCTAAAACGTTATGTGTTGGTGGTTATTTAACATGTACTTAAGTATGTTTTAAACAATGTTTTTGTGTGTGTGTTTTGTTTTATATTATTTGAAAAATAATTTCAATTTGCCTTTAGGTCACATACTCAGTATAATAGGCAGTGGCATTTTTCCTAACCCAGTTGATCTTCGTATTGTTTGCGGAAGCAGTCTCCGACAGGGAAGAAGTCCCAGCAGCGTTCCTGGTACATCTTCCAGACGTAGGACTCCTGCAGAACGCAGAAGGAATGGTTATCCATCGGGAAGCTTTGACAGCACCATCATTACAGGAAAATTTTCACTAAAACCATGTTCTCATTTAAATGCTCCCACTTTAAAAAAAAAAAAAAAAAAAAAAAAAACATTACCCAATCTGTTGCCAGCCTATTACTTTGTGTATCACAATTAATAATACTGGGGGATGAAACCAAGGTCATTTAAACTCCCAGTCCCCACCGCTCTTGTTTGTAGAACACCTCCATTTCATCTTTTGAAAAATATCAAAACACTTGTGACTGTTTAAAATGAAATGTACTCACAGATCCTAAATTCAACAATTGATCCCTCACCACTCATAGCAGTATCTGGTATAGTTCCCACAGAAACAACCTTTTCCAGAGTGGTGCCCTGGCCTTCTCTATCTAACCGGTAAGACTCCTGATCTTGTTTAATTGGAAACAAGCCACACCTCCTTCATTTGTCCAATTGGATAAAAGATATAATGCAATTTCTTAAGCTGGAGAAAATCAAGTTTACACTGCGTGGGTCTACTGAAAACTTCTATTCTACCTGGTAGCCATTTCTGACATGTCAATGGGCTCAAACTTATCTCCACTGTCTGAGACCCCTCAAACTTTCTAGGTGATTTGCATGTGACTCTTCTATCTCTGTTTTCATTTGAATTTCCTCTCTTTCTGTCTCCTGCTTTGGTTTTCCACTATCTTTTATTATTATTTTGATACATTTAATTTTCTTTTTACATGTATTATATTTTTTGTGCATTTGCCACCTTGATTATGAAAGCTGGTTTAGCTGATTTAAGCCTGAAAAGTAGTATTGAAACACAGTGCTTAATGGGGTCAATTTCAACATACCAACTGAGCCTACTTCAACTTCAGCCTACCAGCGGTGGCTTAATTTGGCCCCTTTTGCAGTTTTAACTTGGACCATACCTTGTGGGTTTTTACTGTTTGTTTTTTTTCCCCCTCTCATCAGGCCTATGTTTATATTTACAAATGCTAAGGTTTCCATCTGTAAAAAGCTTAACACTTTTAGTAGTGTATTTTTATAGTATTATATATGAAATATTACAAATAGAAAAGTATACAATATTTTAGACAGTACTAGACAGTACTGTGAATTGGATCTGTCTTCTCAAAATTGACTTAAAACAGCAAGTAGATCTTGTTAAATCAATTGATTGGCAGAAGTGCTGCAGTAGGGTTTAATATGTACCTTAATTATGTACCTAGTTAAGTGGAATGCTGCAATTGATCCAATTTTTTGTTACATTTAAAAAAAAAAAAAAAAAAAGCCATCAGACTTAGGCTACATACCTGACCAGTGTGCTCTGTCTCATCCTTGTTAATGATGTACATAAGGAAAAACCTAAAATGTGAGGAGAAAAAAAGATTCAAGAGCTCAACATCAAGCTAGTTTGCATTAAGTTATTTAAAGTAACCCCAACAAAACATACCACTTTGCTCAGGAGAATAGTTAAATACAGGTTTGTAAAATATTTGCTGTAATTATTCTTAGATCCCATTTTGTATTACCAAATGCAATTGTAGGTGAATAAAAAGACAGCAGGCAGCAGTACATGCCCATCTTCATTGTACTTGTAGATCTGAAGACCTGAAACATGCAGGATCTCTGGGCTCTGCCTGAGAAAAGCCCCCCATACAAACCTACTGCATCCTGTACCAGCTGAAAATATTATGTATTGAATTTGTTCATCTAAATGTCAGGAGACACAGGAAATCTGCCTAACTTCAATGGCTTGCACAGCAGTCTAATTCAGTTCTTGTTTTATTGTGAGCTTAGACAAAGTACAGTAGGGCTAAGGTTCTTTTTAAGGGTTTATTTTGCATGTCTTCTGGCAGGCAACTCTAGTCTTTATTAATGAGATTAACTATCTTATGTTCTTCTG